>PPOB02000003.1:59729-542512 GCA_003708405.2 Candidozyma heveicola
TTTTTTTTTTTTTTTTTTTTTTTTTTTGTTTTGTATTGCCATGTTTGGTGCCAATGAGTATGGGTGGTAATCAACCGGTGGTCAGCACTTCATCTTTAGGGTCTTGTTGATTTAAAGTATTACTTAAGCAACATTTGAGTTTTACTTGAACACAATTCAAGTAAATTCTAACTCTTCATTTTATCACCTTCCAGCACGTTGGATCTGATGAGGACCACGTTCAAACTATCTTTCCACATCAATCTACTCAAATTCAACAATTTTTGACCAAAGAAAACCTTTTTCATTTAGCTGGTGCAAGTATCTGGTAAATTACGTAAAGCATCCGCTTCAAGCGGTTTCTGTTGAATATTAGTGTCCTTTTGTTCTTTCTCATTTCTGAGCTACTTCCAGAAAATGGCTGCAAATCGCAAACTCATACCCATTTTACGCAACTACAACAAAACCCAAACCATTTTTATATTTTAAATTCCATATATACCTTCATATAAAAGGTGCCACTTCGCTTTAAACTCCCCAGCCCCAGCGCCCTAGGGCACCCACAGTTCGGAAGCCACAGCCGAGCGTTCTTTGTGTTCTGGAGCCCCGGATGTGGCTGACAGTTTCTGATTTGTCGAACATGTGAAAATCACAGGAGTTCGGATGGAACACACTCCAGACGAACCGCTTGAAACGTCTCCAGCGGCGTTTTCTGGTGATTCGTGGTGGAGGAAGGGACCGCATGGAGGGCGGTAAATGAGCGGGTTTTCAAGGCGCTTTAGATTGTGATGAGTGATCCTTTGAGATGCTTGAATAATCCGTTGAGCTTTAATGAAGCCAAGCAAGAGGGACAGGAAATTGTGCTGTTCAGCGTGTGGTGTATTTTGTGAATGGGTGCAAAAGCGCATGTTACATGGAGATGGGTTCGAGGAAAATGGCTCTGACTTAACAAGAGTGCTGGGAGTACAGAAGCTGAATATAGCTTGGTTCATGGTTTTTAGAAAAGAGATAAAAGATTCGGAGGTATATGTTTAGAAGTGCATGCATCTAGGCCACTAGAGCATTGAAAGCATTGCAGGAACCGGTTCTGAAAAGCTGACCAAAGCAATACAGAGATCTTCGAAAGTACTTAAGATTTAAAGCGGATGCTTTTAACTGCTTGAGAGATTGCGTTTGGTCCAGGTTCACATGTTGCACAGAACATGTTGCACAGAGCTTTAGACATACCAGAGAAGTTAGAAGCAGCACCACGGCAGCACCAACACAGCGACTGACTTGAGATGAAGATAACTGGCAAAGTTTAAAAGAACAGCTCAAAAAGTATGAAGCCCCAAGAGCCCGAAGGCCCAAGAAGTCCGAAACCCCAAGAAACCCAAAGTCCATCTCTTTTACTATTGGCAGTGACTCCAGACCTATTCTGCAATACCCCATTCCAACTCCCTTAGACCCTAAAACCAGTAAGACTCAATCCACTATAGATTCAAAAGATCTAACCGATCTTTTGTCAGTTTCTATCTAACATCTGTTGGGGCCTCCTAACTACCTCCTCTATTACCTCTATATTAGCTAATTAAAGCCTGGAGGAGTCAAGAGTCATGCCAAACGGCTGCCAGACTTTCCCTGGACAAACCAGCCAATCCACAAAGAAATTCCGCCTCTAATATCACCTCCCAGCCGCTCAATTGCTAATTTTTCAGGCCCTGGGCCCTCTTTTCACCTTCCCTCGGCCCGCGGACGCTTATCGGAAAGTAGCCGCCATGCCATAAACGTCGCCAGGCGTCCAAAAAAACCGGAAATTCGTCAAAAGCCACCAAATCCGCCCAGGACTCCAAAACCCACAAAAACCACCAATCAAAACCCCACGCCCATTCCGCCCCAAAAGTAGTGTCTGACTGCTCATCGCATCGCACATCGCACAAATTTTAGTTCCATCTTCTTCAACAACCCACCACAAATCATCACCATGTCCGTGCCCGACGTGCCCGTGGAAGTGTCCAAGGTGTTCGACACCATCCTTGTTCTCGACTTTGGCTCGCAGTACTCCCACCTCATCACCAGAAGGTTGCGTGAGTTCAACGTTTACGCTGAGATGTTGCCTTGTACTCAGAAGATCTCTGAGCTTTCGTGGAAGCCCAAAGGTGTGATTTTGTCGGGCGGTCCTTACTCCGTATACGCCGACGACGCTCCTCACGTGGACCACGATGTGTTCAAGCTCGATGTTCCTATCTTGGGTATCTGCTATGGTATGCAAGAGTTGGCCTGGATCAACGGTAAGGGCGTTGGTAGAGGCGACAAGAGAGAGTACGGTCCTGCCACTTTGAACGTGGAGGACCAGCTGTGCCCTCTTTTCGAGGGTGTGGACCACTCTCAGGTCTGGATGTCTCACGGTGACAAATTGCACGCTTTGCCTACTGGCTTCAAGACGGTCGCTACTTCTGAAAACTCGCCTTTCTGCGCCATTGCCCACGAGAATGACCCTATTTTCGGTATCCAGTTTCACCCAGAGGTCACCCACTCCGTCAACGGTAAGCTCTTGTTGAAGAACTTCGCCTTGGCTATTTGTAAGGCCAACGCCAACTGGTCCATGGAGAACT
This sequence comes from Candidozyma heveicola, assembly GCA_003708405.2. Classification (NCBI taxonomy): domain Eukaryota; kingdom Fungi; phylum Ascomycota; class Pichiomycetes; order Serinales; family Metschnikowiaceae; genus Candidozyma; species Candidozyma heveicola. Next base: position 62,303 of record PPOB02000003.1, read on the forward strand.
TCGTGGACACTGAGATCGCCAGAATCCAGAAATTGGTTGGTCCTACTGCCGAGGTCATTGGTGCTGTCTCTGGTGGTGTGGACTCCACTGTGGGTGCTAAAATCATGAAGGAGGCCATTGGCGACCGTTTCCATGCTATCTACGTCGACAACGGTGTCATGAGAAAAAACGAGACCGAAACCGTCTACAAGACCTTGACCGAGGGTCTTGGTATCAATTTGACTGTGGTGGACGCCCTGGACTTGTTCTTGGGCCGCTTGAAGGGCGTCACTGACCCTGAGAAGAAGAGAAAAATCATCGGTAACACGTTTATTCACGTTTTCGAGGACGAGGCTGCCAAGATCAAGCCAGCTTCGGGCCAGGAAATCGAGTTCTTGTTGCAGGGTACCTTGTACCCCGATGTGATCGAGTCCATCTCCTTCAAGGGACCATCTCAGACCATCAAGACCCACCACAACGTCGGCGGTTTGTTGGAGGACATGAAGCTCAAGTTGATCGAGCCCTTGAGAGAGTTGTTCAAGGACGAGGTCCGTCACTTGGGTGAGCTTTTGGGTGTTCCTCACGATCTTGTCTGGAGACACCCCTTCCCTGGTCCAGGTCTTGCCATTAGAGTTTTGGGTGAGGTTACCAGGGAGCAGGTGACCATTGCCAGAGAGGCCGACGCCATCTTCATTGAGGAGATCAAGAAGGCCGGCTTGTACAAGCAGATCTCGCAAGCTTTTGCTGCTCTTTTGCCTGTCAAGTCCGTGGGTGTTATGGGCGACCAGAGAACCTACGAGCAGGTGATTGCCTTGAGAGCCATTGAGACGTTGGACTTCATGACCGCGGACTGGTTCGTGTTTGAGGCTGCGTTCCTCAAGAAGGTGGCCTCCAGAATTGTCAACGAGGTTGACGGTGTTGCTCGTGTCACCTATGACATCACCTCCAAGCCTCCTGCCACTGTTGAGTGGGAATAGAGGGTATATGTGTATTAGTAATTGTTACCAGGACGGCGTAGCCGTATTGTTAAGAGCGGTTCTTGACAGATTATCTGTAGATGAAACGAGAGTAGGCAAGACTCGTCTTTTGTGTTTTAGATGAGTCGCTGGCTTCACGTTTCTAAGAAAGAGTGGAAGTGTAATTGGCAACCTGCCTCCAGCCATGGTACTGGGTTGTGTACGTTTGAGAACAGTGGGTGAGCTAGTATCCCTAATAGTCATCACTCTGAAAAATTGTTGAAATTCACGGAAGACAGTTCGTTTCCATTTTTCACTGTTTTCATCTGAAAGCACAAGAATCAACTGTACAATTTAGATCCCAAGGTAGGACAAAGCCCAAAGACGGGACTTTCGGTCCTCCCATATCCCAAGAGAATTGAATTGTATGAAAACCAAATCCCCTATTGGTGGTCTGTGGTTTTCTGTAGAAGTAAACGCCGCCCATATGGCCATTAGTTCCGAACGAATGTGTATCCTTGAACATGACTGAACATGACTGAACATGACTTGAGCATGACCTGAACATGACTTCAACCATGATCGATAAAACACATCTGATAAAAAGCCAACTTTATCAAAAACAAAGCCACCTCTACCTGCCTGCCCCTCCTTCCGCCCTGAGCACCGTGGCAATGAGCATATCGTTATCATGAGAGATGCTCAACATAAACCGATCTGTGGACGTTTCCGAGCCAATTGCCGGCCGGTTCCCCTCCTTGTACCTATACCACTGCTTGAACTGAAACGCGGCCTGCTCCCTCTCGCCCAATGTCTTGAAAACAGCCTCCTTCGATGCCCAGCTTCCAGCTATATAGCGAGTGGCTGCTCTGGCGTCAAGGAGCCGGAATTGGGCTAGTTCCCGGGGATGCAAGATTCTCTCGCATAGCTTTTCCGTAAACCGCTCTCCTTTGGATAGAAGCCGGGCAAAACGCAGAATATGGACGAGGTCCACACCTAGTCCTACTATCATGAAGAGTACATGCGCATCTGTAAACAGGATGTGTTGGTGAAGAAGTAAGCAAAGAAATATGGGAAAATTGCAGGAGGAGCAAAGTGGGGTTGGGCTGTCTTTTTCTTATTATTTGGGAATTGAGACTGGATTAGTGCCTCTTGAACGGTGGAGGTGGGTCTGGAAGTATATGGTCGAATGACAGAGGTATTGATCCAGACATTGGAGTATAGAGGCAGGGAGTTGAATGCCAAGTAAGAATAGGAAATTGAAGAACAGAAAGTAAAAGGAAAAGAGAACGCAATTTAAGACCATACAACCGCGGGAGTTGTTCATGGCTGTGACTCATTCGTGAACCAAGTGCCTATCAGTGCCTTACCAAGTGCCCAACACAAAGTGCCCGACTCACAACACCATATTATGCTTAACCTAGGCTCTTGAAATCGATTTTTTTTAATGTCCCCATCTGAAGTCTTTCCAGTCTCTCCAGTCTCCTGAAGCTCCACCAGCCACCGCAGTTTGCAGCCATTCAAAACACCCACTTCCTACCAATTTAGAGCCGTGACACAAACCTTAGAACTCCACCTTCCCAAAGTCACCCCCTTAAGCTTAGCCACATGCCACCCGCTTTCGGTTTGGAGAGCCCAAGAGCCATCACCGCACTCACTCCAAACTGACCAATCAAGGGGTCCACATACTAAACACAAAACAGGAGGCTAATTGGGACCAGAAGATGGCGATTCTGATTAAAATGATCATGGTCAAGCAGAAGCCTCTTGAAATCGGAAACCACACCAAATCCACAGGGCATCGCAATGGAGATACCCACGTTCTCTAATACACCATATTCCCGCCACGCCGGCCAATTCAAGAATCCAAAAAGCTCAACCAAACACCTAAATCCCAAACATCCTTTTACCGCCTTTTCATTTTCCTTCCCACATTTTCAAGCCTCACTCACCTACAACTCACCGGGCCGCTTTCGCACAATTATCAACACCAACTACACCTTCCTTATGGCGTCTCTGATCCCCGGCCCAGTGCCGCTTCCGGAATCCCGCTACGACGTCTCCACATACTGGGGCCGTGTGAAACACTGTGCCGAAATCCTGGATCCCTTGATGCTTCTCAACACTCTGTCGGACATTGAAAAGGCTAAACGAACCGTTTGGGACTTCAAAAACGGCGTCGACGGCAAGCTTACGCCTGAGTTTTGGCACTCAAAGAAAGTTTTGGACTCTGCGTTGCACCCAGACACCGGAGAAACGGTCTTCTTGCCGTTTAGAATGAGCTCGTGTGTGCTTTCCAACTTGGTGGTCACTGCTGGTATGCTTACGCCTGGCTTGGGCACGGCAGGCACGGTTTTCTGGCAGGTGGCCAACCAGTCGTTGAATGTGGCCATCAACATTTCGAACGCCAACAAGCTGCACCCGTTGACCACGAAGCAGATTGCTACTAATTACACTATGGCAGTGACAGCGTCGGTTTCTGTGGCTCTCGGCCTCAATTCCATTGTTCCTCGGCTCAAGGGCTTGAAGCCCAACACCAGGATGGTATTGGGCCGCTTGGTTCCCTTTGCGGCGGTTGTTTCGGCCGGTATTGCCAATGTCTTCTTGATGAGAAGTGAAGAGTTGAAACGAGGCATCTCCGTCTACGACAAGGACGGCAACGACTTGGGAAACTCGAAGAGCGCTGCTTTGATTGCCGTGGGAGAGACTGCAGCCAGTCGTGTTATCAATGCTACCCCAGTCATGGCCATCCCTCCTTTGATCTTGGTGAGACTCCAGAGAAGCAGACTCCTCAAGGGCAAGTCCAAGTTGGCAGAGATCGGCGTGAATATCGGCCTTATTTTCGTCACAGCGCTTGTGGCCTTGCCTCCAGCACTTGCTGTGTTCCCTCAGCGTGAAATCGTGTCTCCACAACGTTTGGAGGAGAAGTTCCACAATCTCAAAGACAAGAACGGCAACAAGATCGAGGAGGTCGAGTTCAATAGAGGTATTTAATTTAGACTAGAGCGCCATGGTTTTCAAACGGATGCCATGGCAATACACTTATTTATTGCTCATTCATTAATATACCTATATGCCATGTGGGGCACATTAGAAACTCTTCCTTTCTACAACAACCCATTTCAAAAACCTTACAATACTTGAATCTATGCTTTCATTTTTATCGTATATAGGATCACCAGAAGCGCCAGCCAGCAAGCTTGCGGACACCAATGGCCTCCTCAATGTGCTCTCTCGACTCGTGCTCCATAAATGCCTCTGTGGAAAACACCTCCAGGGAGTCGCTGTCCTTGATTTGCAAAACACCCACACCTTTTCCACCTAGGTGCGCCTGGAACACTTCGAAGCCCTTTTCGTAGAACTCACTCTTCACCTTGGTCAATGTAGCTTCGTCAGCGTCAGGCGAAAGCAACGTAATTGCACATCCACCGCCACCGGCACCTGTCAATTTCGTGGCTCCAATTTTGTGTGTGTCACCAATGGCCTTGACGGTTTCTAGCGCAGGATGAGACACTCCAAGAGAAACCAACAAACCGTGATTGATATTAACAAGGTCACTCAACACCTTGTGATTTGCTGTAGGTTGGAGCATTTCATCCAACGCATCCTGGGCAACTTCACCCATGGCCTCAAGTAAGTGCTCGGCGGTTTTGGGGTACTTGACCCTCAAGGAAGCCACACCTCCCACCAAGTCAGCTGTGCTTCTTGGAATTTTCGTGTTGGTGAGCAAGAGGTCAAGCCCGCTGAAGTTTCTCAAATTAGTACGCACAGCAACGTTACCTGGACCTCCAAAACGCTGGTACAACACAGCTCCTCCGTGTGTAGCCACCGCATTATCAATACCACTTGGGTTTCCATGGAAACACTTTTCGCCCATAAGCGACCACGCATCGATAAAGTTTGTGTCTCTCGACGACTTGCTGTGTTGCCTGCTGTCCACGGCAATTGTGGGGTATTCAACGTGTTTGCCCAAGATTGCAAGTGCGGTGGAGACTGTGACTGAGACAGATGCGGAAGAGCCCAAACCTGCGCCGATGGGCAATGTTGACCTGATGATGAAATGGCAGCCAGGAGTATCACGGCTACATAAACTCGTGTACAAGTACAAGAAGCATCTGCAAGTGATGTAGGCTCGCTGGTCTTTCATATCCAACAAGTCCGCCAATTGGTCCAAGATCTCCGGGACCAACTCGTCTGTGGTCACTGGAATCCCTTCATGTCTCTGAATGAGTGGCTCGAGAGCGTCCCACGGTATCTCCAGTCTTTTCCACAGATATTTGAGTGAGATGTCAGGGAATTCTAGCAAAATTTCATCTGGGTCCTCACTTGGGTTCACGAGAAGATAGGCTCGAAGACTGAGCGCAGCAGCAATTGCAGGCTTGCCATACACAGTTGAATGTTCTCCAAAAAGGATGACTTTTCCGGGAGCAGAAACGTAGAATGGTAAGCTCATCTTGAAGTGAGGTATACGACTGAAGAATTCCAGCGTCGCGTATTATCGATATCTCGTTTTTGTGCAGAACCACCTAGTTGAAGTAGTCCTTGAGCTCAAAAATCTCCAGAATTATACCCTTGACGAATTCGTCATGAGCCTGGCCGTGGCTATTGAGGATCTTTGCTTCCTCGGGAGTGCTAGGCACAATAATCGAAGAAAGAAACTTGGGGTGTTTGAGCAAATTGCTGATGTAGTCCATCAAATCTTCTCTTTTTTGGGGCGTCTCGAGTCCTGGAAGAATAGCCATGTCCACAGTCGTAGGATTCTCGCTGACAATATTTTCTGCCTTGGCGATTTCGCTCAATATCAGGTACAAGTGCAAGATTTGAGTGGTTTCCCAAGTAACGGCCGAGGAAACTCGGAGAGACAGCGAGTCTTTGGCCCAGCTCTCCACACAGAAGGCGATTTGTCTGCCAAACGAACGAATGGTGTTGAATACTTCTGACTTATTCCCAGGCCCAAGAAGCGTGGCCGAGATGATTGGAAGAATTCCCGTGGTCCAATTTCTGTGGAGTTGGGGAGAATTTTCAACAGTGATACCACCCTCACGAAGTGGTTGGGATATCACACTTTCTCGGATCACCATGAACAAGCTTCTGTTAATAAACCTCTCGGCGAACACCTCCACAGAAAGAAGAAGCTGCACAAACATGAGCGTCAAGTGAGAAAAGATTGGCTCCTCATTGACGGTTATCAAATGCGAGAACGAATAAAGACTGAGGAAATTGTCCACCGTTTTGCTATTCGTCAATGAGTTAGCCAACTCTCGCTGAAGCGAATCGGGGATATTGAACGAAACATAGCACTTGGAAATGGAAATCACAAGACGCAAGTCGTTGAGAAGTTCACCCAAGTCTTGAGATTTGTGCTTCTTGTCTGTCCGGGAAAGGTATACGTCGTTCTGAAGCTGGGTGATGATCAAACGGGAACCTTGCGAGACGACACGATTGAAGAAGTCAAGAAGCACACTGAATTTGCTAATGATAAGCTCGTGATCGTCTTTGAGTGTAGAAAGTGCAATATGCGCTAATCTGAGCAACGCTCTGTGGGTAAGCGACGTTGACGAGTCCAGATCAGATGCAGCATTAAGCATAGTAGATGCCTTCTCAATAATACTGAGGGCGACCTTCGTGTCTTTCTCTGCCTTATCCACGCTACCGCTAGTTTGGGAAAGAAGGAACGAAAGCTCCACTCTCTCCAAACGGAGTTGCAGCGCTGTTGCGAGGATGTAGGGCTCTTCAACGATGTTTATCGTGAGGATTTCTGGGATGAGCTTTACATAACCAGTGAGCTGTTTGGAAGGCAGTCTGCGGCACAAGGCAGTGATCAAGGCACCTAACGATTTGGCAATGGCCACTTGCGAGTAATAGTTTTGAACCCGAGCACTCCAGTCCTCAATTTGGCCTCGGATGCTGGCCCATTCGGGATTAGACAGGAAGAGGGTTTCCATCATGTCAATCTCATACATTGCGTTGACATTAAATCGGTTCCTCGTTCTCACAGAGGTAGCGAATTGGGACAATTTGTACTTGGGGAAGTGCTCCTCAAAAAGTTGTGAGATTGACAGAATGGTAGGCCCTTTGCTTAAGACAGGACTCAAATTACGAGGGACCCTCTCAACAAACGTGTCTCTGTAGAGGACATCGATAATCAAGCTCTTGATCTTTTCGTTTTTTGTTGTGAAAAGGACAAGTGACAAGATCTCAGCGCTCTTGGATAGCACCTTATTTCTGTAACACGCTGCAATCAATTCTTGCGAGGTTCTGAGCGAGCTGTCAACGCCATCGTCCAATAATTTGAGCATTTCCTTGACAAAATGCTCGTCACTGTTGTCTTCGTTAGTGATCGTCCATGAATTGAAGGCAAGGGAAATCGCATCAAGTAGATGAACCGTAACTGAAGGAGGGTAGTATTTGATTTCGTTGACGTTCTTTTTCAAGACAGTCAAGAGGGAAATTGAAAGAGGTGGTTCGCTCTTCGATCCCCGGAAAACATCACGTCCACTGATAAACAAGACAGACAAGCCTTCTTGGCTAGCCTCTAAAATTGAACACAACAAATCATAGACAGAAATTCTGATACCATAATCATCAAAAGAGTTTTTCAAATCGGAGGCCAATGAATGCAAGAAAATCCGAGAGTACTCGCGTCCAAGGTGTGACAACATTGAGGGCATTTGTTCACCCTCCCATACACCACTTGTCAAGGCAGTTATCAAGTCAAGCACTGGTCTTCTAAATGAGCCTCTTGAGTAGATCTTGACCAAATTTTGGAGCTGAGCGAACATCTGCTTTTCAAACTGCGAGGGTTTGCTGGTAATAAGGCTTCTCTTTCTAATCAACTCTTTTGAGAAAATCAAAGCACTGTTGACCCAATGCTTGGAGTAGAAGCCAGTGACATCTCTGAAGTCGTAGTAGTTCAAAGATGATGCGACTGAGCTCACCACTTTGTAGATAGGGATTGGAGCACGAGCAGATTCATCTGCTGGGGACAAGAAGGCATCGAGAATCTTTTGAGCAGAGACAACAAACTCTTTGGCAGGTTCATTGTCTCTGGAGTTACCCCAGTTTGTATCGAAAACGGTGGTGATGATCTTGGTGAAGACGTCAAGAAGAAGGATACCCAATTCGAGTTTTTGCAAGCCATCATTGAAGTTGCAATTGATGAAACTTTCGAAGACCACAATAGCATGCTCTACCATAACACTGAGAACTTCACCTTTGAGAACGTCCGAGTAGTCATGCTTATTTGCAAGGCAATCATGAGCCAATGCTCCGATGAATTTTGTCAATGCAACAGTGAAATCGTAGCTGCCTTTCACCGTCTCAATAGAGCCAAACATGATCGACATAAAAGGTTCTTTACCGCCATTCGGAAGCAAAGACGATTTGGAAAGATGGGGCCAGATTCTGCCGGCATGCAAAGGTAAAAGATTAGTCAACACTTTGATAACTTTCGTCAGTATCTCTGTGTCACGGTTATGCAAGCCCTGCTCGAGCAAGCGAAACAAGATTTCCAAAATATCTGAGTCATCAGTGTAGGCTGACATGGCCTCAAGAGCCAGCAGCAAATCGTCTGGTGACACTTGGGAACTTGTTTGCACTAGCAAGTGAAGCATATCATTGAGGACAAGCATTTTCTGTTCATCGTAAATGTCGAATGTTTTGGAAATGTTTTGCACCACTCTTCCGAGGAATGCCCACCCACTGAATTTATACAAGAAGGTCACGAGCACCTTGCCATCTTCACCCGAAGGAATGACTTTAGCTTTGGTATTAAGGCCAAGGAGGAGCGATAGCTTGTTGTTGACTTCGTAAGGTGGATATAGGTCGACCATCTCCGAGAGTTTCATGAGGTCAGTGTTCTCCGAATCAATATCGCAGACTCTACCAAATGCCTCCTTGTCGAAAACTGACATGTATGATTTGAGCTCACGGAACTCGTTGAATGCAAAATTACCGTTGATCGAGGCCAATTTGAGATATGGGGAAATGCTGACAGGGAATTTGGCCCGAGCCAAGACAATGGCTTTGACAACCTCGCTGTTCTCATAGAATCTTTCAACCACAGGTGGAGGAGCCTGGCTGAGAACCTGCTGAACGCACGTGGCTGTTTCAACGTTCATAGGCATTAGCGGCAAGGCAACTATTAGCAAACTGGCCAACACAACGGAGAAGATTTCGTCAAAGTGGAGGAAAGAGTTGATTTTGATAATGTCCTGGAAAACATTGCTCAGTTCGAGGGTCTCAGTAAAGAACGCGATGCTTGTGTTGATTTCGGCGAGACTGATTTCCTTGGTGAATGGGGCCAGGGCATCCAGGAACTCCTCCACCACAATTGCTTTTTTGTATAGGATGATGAGCCAAGCATAATTGACAATAGAGTTGATATTTCGCGTGGAGATGATGTCGTTTATGAACTTGAAAGTTTTGCCGTCATTGATGTAGGATGGATCGCTAATTTCCATTGGAGTCTCGACATTGAGCACCTGGAGCGACACGATCGTGGCCAAAGATTGGAGAAGCACAAAGCACTCTTTGTTAGAGACAAAGGAGCCCAAAGAAACCATGAAGTTGGTTTCGTCCATAAACTCGAACCACTTAGTCATACATGCTCCACCAACATAAGAGATAAAGACTTCACACAAGAGCGACAACAGTTCCAGCATGAAAAGCAAAGTCTCAGTGTATATGACCTCGTCCAAAGCATCAATGCCTGTTTTGTAGGAGCCCAGAACTATTGCCGAGGCGGCTCTGCTGAGTGTATCTATGGTCAGCTCAGCGTATTTCGAGTCCAACACAAGAGATCTGCCCAAGTTGCGGATAGTCGACGTGGTGCTATCGTTAAAGCGCCTGTTCAAACACTCACGAGCAATACGGAGCACTGTTCTTTTCTCTCTGAGGAGCATGGAAGCGTAAACTGTGATTTTGTCGTTTTCTCTAGCTTTATCCTTATCGTCTCTGATTCTGGAGCTGAGCAAGCTCAGTGAACCCTTGACATCTTCAAGCTCCGGGATACGCAGCTGTGTTTGTACCACCACCCTCAAGGCTTCCTTGGGATCGACTTTCAACAACTTGGCTAGTTTATTAGAAACTTCAATGTTCTGCAGCACATTGGCAAAAAGCACCCCCCGCAAGGTGACATCGTTGACTTTCTCGAGCGGCTTTTTCTCGCCAGCAAACGGATCGGCCAGGAGGATCTCCTCCCTCAGGTGCAAGAGAAACTCGTCCAAAGCATCGAGAATGTGAAGCAGTGGTTCTTCTTTTATAAGGGTCAATGCAGACCCAAAAGTCCACAGGGCAGTCTGCTCCATGGGACGAAGCGCCTGCGAGCGGATGACGGAATTAGGCGCAGGCATGGCTTCAAATGGCACAGTGACTGAGTTGTTGATTGGTTGCAACTCGCTTTTTTTTGTTGATATTGGTGCGCACACTCCGGGCCAAGTTAAGATAGGCAATTTTGGGGGAGGGAATTCAGCAAATTTGGACTTAAGGTGTTTATTACGATTTAAGAGTTTTTGCACTTTCGGTGTTTTGTAATTTTGGGCTTGAATTTTGGTGTGATTGTGGTGTGTGATAGGTAGACTAGCATCGCGTAATGGTTGCAAAATACGGTGCAGTTAGCGTAGGATGAGTTTTTCATTTGGGGTCCAAACACCTTCAGATTTAAAAGCTATTGAGGCCAAGAAGGAATAGGAAAGGAAAGAAAAAGGAACTTAGTAGTTGCGGAAGATTGCGTTCCAACATGTATTGAACAGTCCTCCATACTCAAATCATTTTTCTAATGCTGGGCATGCCAATGTGAGCAAAGTCAAAGAAGAGAAATTGAAGAAGAGTTGCTTAGGGATGAAGTTAGATCCCCAAATGCCTATGTTGGTATTCTTTTGCTGACTTGGTTGGAAAATACTACATAGTGGGGCTCTAAGATGCCGAAGTATAGTTATTGAAACGGCTTCGATTTGTGATCTGAAGATGGAATAGAGCGGGTTATCAAGGTAAATAAGAAAACCAAAATGGAACCCACGGTGCGTGCTAAATATGTTCTTTGTGTCTCGCTTTTCCAGCAGACAAGCACCGTAGATGGCCAATGACATCAATCCATCCACTGAGAACAAAACTCACCACCCTCCATCTCTCTAATTCCGCCACATTCACACAAAAGATCCATTGACCGAATAAATAGGATTAAAAGGATTGCCTGGGTGTATACTAGAATGCTGCACCACCATCAAACCACGTATTTCATCGACCAACTGGTAACCCAAGCAAAACCCCAAAATCTATGCCCCTAGTAATAAAAGCTCTTGTGCACCTCGTCTGGGATGAGGGCATCAGACACAGCAGAGGCCACAAAAACCTCGTCGTTGAAGTCAAATTTGTCTATTTTACCCGGGGTGCCCTCCAAGGTGACGTTCTGCACCGCATACTTTCCGGCCTCAGTCTCTCCACTGACAAGCTTTCTCCATGCCTCATGGCACTCCTCCACAGTCTCCCAAGTCTCTGCAGCGCCCAAGTACTCGCCCTTGAACGCAAAGGCATTTTCGGGCTTTCCGTCTGGTTTCTTGTAGTCCTTAAACCACAGCCTCGTGGCCGCTAGGAGCCCAGGGCACTCTTTCTCCACATCGCCAATATCGTTAAGCTTGGGCGCCAATTCGTCCTCTGTGTTGATCACAATGACCTTCCAGTCCAACTCTCCGTCGTCCACCAAAGCCAAAGAGCCCAAAATCTTCACCGTCACAATGCTGCCTGTGGGTAGAACTCGGGACCCAATCTCACACACATCCAATGGGTCTCCATCTCCGTATAGGTCCTCCACATTGCTCTTCTTGGTAGGGTCTTCCCACGTTTGCGGAAGGGCGCCGTAGTTATGCACGTAGCCGTGGTACGGGAAAAGATTCCGGACAAAACGGACTTTTTCTTTCTTGATATCCTGGATGATGGGGTTTCCTGGCTGTTTGGGGTCGATTTCGAATTTGCCGTTCAGCCAGCGGGGAACTTCGACGACCATGGTCGCCGTACGTGCCTCCTTGTTTCTCTGCAATGGAATATCGTGGAAATACAGCACCACCTTGTTGGAAATGGGGTCCACAGCGTAGTTTTTATACTCTGGAGAGTACTTAGCGCCAACAGTGACGTTTTCAAATGAAGGAATGGAAGAATTTGCTCTGAGGTGATTTTGTGTAAGCTGGAGACGGGACATGGCCCTGGAACCCGGCGAAGTCATGGAAAAAAAGTGGGAGTTCCTGCAAAACCTGGGGTACATCGGTTATAAATGTTGAGAATGTTATCTCCACTTATAAAATCCGCGGCTACTGATCTTCTGAAAAATGAACTAGAGCGACAGGACAGAGAGGAAAATTGGGCGGAAAATTCAACATTGCAAAAAATCTGATTCTTTTTTTCTTATTTTCTTTTTGGGCTCCCCAGCCCTCGGGTGGCGAAGGTCCGCATCTAGGTATGCTATTAATTTGGCCCTCAGGCCGTTCATATGAATCTGAGCACAGACGGACTCGCCTTTCAAATGAATAGATGTCACTGTGGAGCAGCTTAGACCTAATCCCGTTGCCACTGTCACAAAATAGCTTGGTCAGCTGGTGCTTTAAATTGGAGCCTTGTCGAAGAACTGTGGCACACAGCGGTCGCTGAAACCAGAATTCTCGTCAGTGACCTCAATGATCTTCTTGTTGTCCTCAATCTCCTTCTGAGACCACCCGTATGGATCACGGGGAATCCAAAGCTTGGGCATTTGTGCAGAAATAGCAGGCTGATCGTATGCATGTTTGTCGTCTGCAACCTCCTCTTCCATGTTGTAGGTGGCAGGAATCATCCGTTTGCTATGTCTGAAATTCAAGAAAACGTCGGGACGAACAAAGCGGACGAAACAGTTCTGTGATTCGGTTGTTTTGAAGTCACGGTCTGCCAAAAGTGGCACGAGGTTCTCACCGTTCTCAATCTTACCTGCTTCCTCCTCGACTCTGGCTTGATCCTCCACGTCCTCTTCGAGAATCTGAGGTTTGTGGCCCTTATGCTTTTCCAAAACCTTTCTTGTGAAGTCAGACTCACCCTTGAAAGAGACGGTGTGGGACACTCCGTCCAATGGCTTCATACAGTCAATTGGAAGCACCGTAGTCAAGCGATTGAAAGCAATACGCAAGTTACGGTGGCAGAAAATAGTGAAGCAGATACCAATTGCCTGCAAGGCCACACAGCCCCAGCCCTTACCGACAACGAACAAACCCAACAAACAAACCTGTCCCAAGTAAAGACCCGTGAATGACTGGAACAAGGCCTTAGGATAGTGAAGCCCTCTGTTGTCTGGCGCCTCAATGAAGCAGTAGGTCAAATTGTGGCCATAAGCAATGAAGGCGAGAAGGAAAGCCACACAACCAAACAATAAGATCATAGGTGCAATGATGGCAAAGGCCATGGTGATGGAGGCCAAATTTGTGAAAAGAGGGAAGGTGGTTCCCCACATGACCAAACCCAAGCCAGAGAATCTCGCCCATTTCTTTCTAAGTGTCTTGTCCAACAACGCACCGAGGATGTAGAACAAAAAGAACGTGACGACCTGGAACAAGGCACCACCGGCAATGGTGAAGCCTTGCAAAATAAGGTACGAAATAAAGAAGTTGGAGGATCTGGGCAAGTTGTCAGCCAAAAGTGTCATGGCAGAGGCAGGGTTGTTGATGATGGAGGTGACGGCAGCAGTGGCAGAGGAGGCCAAGGCAGTAATGAGGAAACTGTTAACCTGCAAAAAGCCGTAGTAACACTCCTGGGTGAACTCCTCCGTTTGCTGGAACGAAACACAGCCTGCAATCTTTGCCATGGCTCTGATAAACATGGGCAAAATCGTCATCAACAAACTCAACATAATAGTGGGCAACAAACCGGTGACGACACCAAGCAACCAGTCAGGCAAATTCTGAATCCAGCCCAACCAGGGGAGCTTGTCGGTCAAGTTATTGACGTTAGAAATCACACCGACGAAAGCCACTGGAATGGCCCAGAAGATAATCAAGGCGACGATGATGGCCAGCGCAATGAACTTTCTGGTGATTCTTTCCCACCAGAAAAGACGCATGTTGTCCCAATCAATGTCACCGGGGTCATAGCCGATGTAAGAAGGGGTCATCCTCAAGGGGTTATGGTGAATGACGCTCTGGAAAGCAACCTGAGCACTATACTGGTCCTCGAATTCCACGAAAAGCGAGTTCTTAGGTTTGGCGTGTCTAAATGCCTTCTGGTGCTTTCTCACCTCGAGGTCCAATTCCTGAAGTCTCTTACGGCAGTGCTCGATCTGGTCGACCTTCTTTGAGAAGAAGCCACCCTCCTTGACCCTGGGTCTCTTCTTTTCAGGCACGTAAGACCAGATGTCCTCGGGATTGTCCACCTGAATCCCCTTCTTGTCGGCCTTCTTCTTGGCCTTCATTGCCTTGACCAAGAGCTTGGTGGTGGCCGATTCCAACTGCATGGCCACGGCCTCCCGCTCTCTGACTCTGTGGGCCAAAAGACGCACGTTTCTAGAGACGTATATGCGCTTGACGCCGTTGAAAAGCTTGATGAACTGCTTTTCGTCGAGAAAAGCGTCGGGCACCGACTGAAACAAGACCGTGCGGGAGCTCAATTTGTTGGCATAGCGGGGAGACAGCAAAACTGCGGCACGGAGCGAGTTGAAGAAGAAGAGCTCTCTGTAGATCACGTAGATAACCGCTCCGTAGAACACCCACGACATGAACGCATGGGCATAGAATCTTCTGGGGTTTTTCACATTGGCGAAGGAGAGCTGGTCCAAGCCCTCGTGGCCATTGCCGTTGGTGGCGTTCACGGGGAGCAAAATGATCCAGATCAACATGCCTCCCATGAAAGTGAAGGCAGTCACTATAAGGTACCGCAAGAAGAAGTAGCCGTCCATGCCACACTGCTGGAGAATGAAAGAGTGGGGTTTGGTGAGCAACACAAAGATCCAGCGGATGGGATCCTGTGGAAGGGGCTCCGGCTTCTTTTCTTCAGGCACCAAGTCAAAAGACGATTTGGGCGAGTAGATCCGCTTGAACTTGAGTCTAAGGATCAAAAAACCGGCCACAAAGCAGCCCAATAGGGCCAGGTTGGACACCAACGTGACCAAGACCGCTGAAGTCGACGTGCTTTGAGATTCTGCGTCGCCCATCAGGAAGAAAGTGGTTGATTGATGTTAGCAAGTAACGGTCGCACTTACACAGAGAGAAGGGGGTGGATCCGTGCAATGAGGGGATGTGGGAAATTTGAAAAAAGAGAACAAATACAAATGAAAAAGAGAAAAAAAAGCGATTCGTGGATTTTTTACTTGTAAATTCGCCGTGGGTGCTGTTTTAAAGCTACCCTGTTCGACCTTCTCCATCTCGGTATGCAGATCAGAGCCAGTACCACAACACAGCCAGTACCTTAGCACAGCCAAGGAGGCTTTGGGCGCATTTCCGGTTCACGTAAAAATCCATAAATCAAAATCAACTAAACCATCAGAGAATGCAGAAATCATATTTATCATATTTTAATGGAGAAAGCTGCCGGGCGTTTCTGTTTTGTTATTGCATTCAGCCTCATGGCGCGCAGGGCGTTTATTCCTGGCGATGGCACGGTACCACGGCGGCTATTTGGGGATGAAGCTTTTGGTGCAGAATACGAGCGTGAATCACTTAGAGTTGGACTGGTTATTTTTTTTTCCTTCGCAAAGCGCCCAATGGTTTGAAGTCGGCATCTCCGGAATCACCGCGGATTCCATTTCCTTGTAAGGATTTGGAGCCCCAGCTTCGCAATTCACGAATCAACTCACAAAGCTGGAAGAAGTCGGCCGTGTTTCTCCAGTCGAAAATCTGCCTCCAAAAGAGGGTGCTTACGAGCGATTTACGCTGTTTATTTGAATTTTTCTGGGCTGCCATTGGCCCTCCTTGCTCCGTTTCTCACTTGTCCATTCGCACGACGGTGCCAGATTGACAAACGCCATTTTGGCTTTAAGGTTTGGCAAAGTAAAAATGGCGTCGAAGAAACTTTCTTCGTGGGTGGGCCAATTCCGTGACTCATGACGTAATTTTCGTGCACGGAACGTTCTTGGAAGCTTGGAGTAGTTTTCGCAGCCAAGTGGATCAGTTGGACCGTTGGGTTTCCGATTTGATTTAGTTGAAGTTGGAGAGGGAGATTTACCGTGACCTCTTTTAACGGAAGACCTGCTCAATGGAGGGAAGGCTCAACGAGATCTCAAAGGGGCTGAAAGCTCATGTCTGACTGAACCAGAGCTCAACACTTGATTATCATAAGATATCTTGATTCTTCTTTGTTCGTCTCAATAAGAGTACTTAATGATACTTAACCAATCACGTTCTTGGACCCTAGAAAGAATTCAAAATTGGGAACTTTTATCGTCAAATATGCCGACCCTCTAGGGTACCAATGATGCTAGCTCTCATAACTGACTGTCATCTTAATCTACTTCTTCTAAAAATCTCTCTTTACCGTTCCCTGTGTTCCGTTGTCTATGTACTGGTGAGTTCAACGGTAAACTCATGCTCTATCATGTCTAACTTCACGACCCTGAAGCTGGGCTTCACAACCTTTCCAGCTTCATACTCACCGCTGCTAAATAGCTTCTTCACAGCGTCATTTGCAACGATCGTCGTCTTCATCTGGTCAAAGTATTTGAGCTTGCACCTCACGTCACCCCTCTTGGCGTCTCCAAGAAGCAAGAACTCAAATTCAATCGGATCCTGGATCTCTCCTCTCTTCAACTGCTCAAAGTAGTGTTTGAGGAAACTCGCCTGCCAGAACCGCGTGGATGATCTTTGTGCTTGTTTATTGATCATCAGACAAATCTGGAGGTGGTTGGCGACTCCAGCTAAATCTTTCTGCTGCTCTTCCGTCCATTCTTCTTTGCCTTGTTTCACAAGGTACTGACCAAGCATCCACTGGTTGACCATATCAGTGTATCTTCTCAACGGAGAAGTGAAATGGGAATACGATGAAAGCCCCAAAGATTCGTGTCCATGCTTGGAGACTTCGTAATTTGCTGCTGTCATGTGCTTGCCAAAATCAGCCATTTCTTGCACAGACATGGCGAGTCCGTTCTTGCTTCTGTGTCTGTCCATAAGCGCCTTGATCTCGGCTCTGAATTCCGCTCCAAAGTTCAATCTTTGGCTTCTCAAAATGATCGGAACATCATTCTCCAATGCAAATGCAGAGGCACAATGGTTTGCGGTCACCATGAAGTTCGAAACTAGTTCTTGAGACTTGGACTCTTGGGACTGGTCAATATCCTTCTCTATGCTGATGACGGGAATACGATCGGTGCCCTCACTGGCCATGGCTATTTTGAATCCCTTTTCGGTTCTTTGGAAGTATGGAGAAGCGATTTCGCTCTTGAACTTGTATTCAACAGCTGTCTTGCTGTTCTCGTTCGGGAAGTCAAGTGCACCCAAAAAGTCTCTGACGCTTCTTAAGGCTGACGCAACTCGTGAGAGATTGAATAGATCGGACTCCCTGCTTTGACTTGTAAGCTGGCCACGAGAATACTGCTCAATGTTCTTTCTGTCGTCCAAAATCTTGTTCACGTCTTCGTAAGTGATGCAAACTGCATTGTCTTCGATGTTGAAAAACTTGACTTTCGTAGAACGAACAATGCTCTTCATGAGACTTTTTGCTGCCTCTACGTTTGGCAGCGTTTCAAAGGCCTCCAAATCCGTATAGCTAACGGACATCTCCACTCCAAACGACCGGTTCTTTCCGGGAGCATCCATACCACACACTTTCGATATAAGCTGGGGCATCATCAACGAAGCACCTTCTGGCAAGTAAGTCGTTGTTCCTTTGTCGAATGCAAGCAGATTGAGAATGGATGATTCTTTGAGGACAGATGTTGGGTCAGCAACGTGAACGACGATTTTGTATGAGTCTTTTGTCTTCTCAATGGAAATACCATCATCGATTTCGTGAGCAGTAGCCGAGTCAATGCAATAAATGGGGAGCTTGGGAAACTCCTCCCTCACAGAAGCGAAGGGATCTTCCTTGTGGAAATCTGAGGCAATCCAGCTGTTCGTAACCAGGGAACTGTTTCCTCCACTGGCAGTATCGTCAAAGGTCTTCAAAGTAAGATTCAGTGGAGCCTCCACCGCAGCAGAATCAATTGCTTTCATGAAATCCTCCTTTGAGGTGAACTTTTCATCGATGAAATCGTAGTATGCTTTGCCGACATCACTTTTGGGTGAAACACTATTATCTGGAAGATTGAGCGAAGAAGACCATCTAGCGGGATTGCACCAATAGCCTTTTTCCAAAGAAGTGATAATCTCAAGGGCTCTGCTCTTCGAGAACTCGTAGGAGTAGGCCAACTCGTTCTTCTTCCTGAGGCCTCGGCGCTCCAACGAATGGTCAATGCTTCGGATAAGATTGCCCACGACACTCTCCAACATTCTATCTTCGACGATGTTTCCAGCGACAAAGTCTTTAAGCACACCCATGATCTGCTTGAGCTTTTTGGGCTCTTTGAAGTCTTTTTTGGCAATAAAATCAGTGTAAAGCCCCGTGAACTGCTTTGTTCCACTGCCCTTCAAAAATTCCAAAGTCTCAGCAGTGTCAATGGACTTGCTGATGGGGAGAACATCCACACTAAGCGGAACCTTAGAGCTATGCTGGAAATTGACCTTCCACTTGCGTGGATTCTGTGCCAAAGCGACCATGAAGGCAATGTACGAGCTGATGGGAAAATCGGTCTTTTTGTACTCCTCGCTGGGCACCTTCACTACCGGCTTTCCTAGAACCGTCGGGCCGTCCATTCCCAAATAGTCGATTTGGGCGTTTAGAATACGGAACTCCTCCTGGCCCTCGGCGTGCTCAAGAAGCTTATAGTTGCGCTCAAAGTTCCAAACCTTGTTCAAAAGCTCCAATATGGGAATAGACCGAGCCAGTGATATAAGGCTGTTGTTCTCGTCGTACTGCAAGATCTTGTGGACGTTGTCTAGCACTCGAGTGAAGGCATTGATCTTGCGGAAGCTTGAAATTGCCGTGTTGACGAGCGGCTTGGAGATGATTTTTCTCACGGGAGTGGGAACCACATAAGTTATCACATCAGTATCTGTAAGCAACTGGGACGCAGCCTGGGCCATGATGAAGTCGTCTCCTGTGGTCAGAAGCTCCTGGTCAGAGCCCTTTTGTTGCTTTTCCTGCTTATGAAGCCAGCCTTCAGGTAAAGCTTCTGGAGACCTTGCAAACTTGGCATCAGGCAATCCTATGGGGGCCAAACCGGGGTGTTTCTTTTCAAGCTGGATCATATCGAGCTCCTCTACCTGCGAAGGAGGCACCACGCTGGGTACACGAAGCTTGATCTGGTCTCTGTAGATGTAAGCGATTTCTCCTTCGTGGTTCACCAAGGTGTAGGTAGAAGTCTTGAGATCCTGCGGTTTCTGGACCACCAAATGCACCAAGGTGCTCTGAGGATCTAGCAAGACCAAGTCGCCTATATCGAGCGGCTGGAGGTTCTTCTCGAGGGACACTCTTCCTTCCATTAAGTGAGCGCTGAACTTACGGATAGTTTCTTCCATATCCAAGCGGTGTTCGTTTCTCCATTTCTTCCCTGGCTCCTCTAGCCGTTTGGCCACCCTATTTCGGGAGTCGTCCAATATCTTACTCACCAACTTGGCGTTCAGAAGCCCAAAGTCCAATGTCACGTTGGACGGATCGTAGTACTTCTTTTTCGTTTGCTGGGAGACTTCCTGAGTCACAGCTAGCGCCTCTTTGGAAAGGGCCGCTGCGTTTTTCTTTTTTTGTCGAGGAGCGACCACGTGCCCCCTTAGTCGCCGGGATTGTAGCGCCACGGCCCGAAACATGGTGTAGTAGTAATGGCTGCGATGCTGCGATGGAGTTGGTGATGCACGTGAGGCCTTAGTTTTTTTGGATTAAAAAGGTTCCAGGGATTTGGGGGCCGGAATTTGAGGAGGTTTGGCGGTGGATAGGTTTGCTCGGATGAAAAGACTTAGATTGAACAAACATTCCTTCGCGTAGACACGCAGGACGCGTTCCCGAAAAGGGAGTGTAATGTCACGATCTGCCACTTCATGCGAGGGGCGTAATACGGTTTTGGCTACAAATCTACTTGATTGGGATTTTTGTAGGATGACAACATTTTGGTTTTTTTTTGGGCTTGGATAAAACGGAGGTGGTGCTTGGCTTGGCGGTCTTGGAAAAACGTCGTCAATGGAACGGCGTTCCAAATTAAGCGCGCATACCGTTAGCACTGCCAACCCAGACCAGGCTAGCAAGACAAATAGAGTACATTCAAAAGTCGAAGTTTGATGAAGATGTCGAGCTGAGCTTTTAATTAATAGTTGAATCATGACTTCTAACAAATTGTGAGTTCACTTTCCGGCGTCTCATTCAAGGACCATTCTTCATTCAAACTGGGCTGTAGTACCCTGCATTCCAGGACCACCACGCCTGTCACGCAATCTGCACTAAACTGTCACTAGGGGCTCGAGACGATCCAGATCTGACATTTCCAGAAACTTTCTTAACTATCTGGGGCATTTTTGTGGTGATTATATTCCCAAACTAAGGAGTGGCATTGTCTCTTCGCTGTAAGGGGACATTTTTCAGTCTGTGCACCTCGAGCGGCTTAATATCGCACAATATCGCTGATTGGGCTAGTTTTGCAGACGGTTGGATGGAGGCAGGCCACGGCTTTTTTTGCATGAAACGGGTTCGTTTAGTTTCTGGCAATGTGGGATCTGAAGAAAAATTGTGGATTTGAGAAACAGCTGTCGAATTGTGCGTTGTCTTCACTGTGCCCCTGAGCCTGAAGAGCTTCTAGAGGAGCAGGGTGAAGCCCGAGTGGGAGCAATACTCTGATAAGACTTCCCAGTTAGCCTCTTTTTGGAATTTGAGGAGCTCCAGGTTGGCTGCAACTCGCTGTGACTGGCAGTATCTGGCAGTGTCTTCAGTGGAGAGCCAATAGCCCAACTGACGTCTGGCCCATCACCAGCCCTCCATTTATCCTAATCCACTTCATTCAGCTCACTTGACACTCTGCATTAATGTTTGGAGTTGAAAAAAAAAATCTCCGTTCTCATGAATTGCACTTCCAGGAAGTTGCAGCCAGCCGTTACTATCTGTGCGACCCAAGTGGCCCGTACCTCTTCGCTAAACAGAGTCTCCTGCACTGAACAGTTAACGTCTTCACCTATTCTTCACTTGATAGACCAATGTATAGCTGCCTAACCTGCCAGGCTGAAGGCCAGAATGAGTTTGGCAAGCATTTCACTACCACGAGGCACAAATCCGTCAAGGCCATTCCCCCGGATGAAATCATCAAGTGTGAGGAATGCGATGATTCCAATATTCACGGTTTGAAGATGATCCGATATGGCCTCTCGAGTATCAGTCTTCTATGCGGAGATTGCTCGAAGCTGTCCGACCCTGAGACTGTGCTGGCAACATACTCGCTCTCGAACGGCTCGCTTTTCGATAAGTTGCCTCAGTATTTCCAGTTTAGAGACATAGAATGTGAAGGATGCAAAAGCGATAAGAATCTTGCTGTGGGAAAGAAGGGTTTTGACCAATTAATCTTTTGCAAAGAATGTCGTGAAACGGATGACACAATCCCCTCACACATAAAGTGGGTCAAAGAAGACCACCCGGGCTTCTTGTGTGCCTTGCTTGGGATCACAGAGCATGTGCCCAAATCGAAAGGAAAGGCTCCTTTGCGCAAGGGAAAGAACCAAAGAAAGGAGAGAAGACCAAAGAAGGTTGATCCCAACATTGACGAGAAGAGAGCTTACTACGAGGCAAAAATGGCAACAAAAGCGCAATTCCAGCTGGGCAAAACGATCAAAGCTGTGGGGTCCTCTGGTCCCAGTCCTGCCCAATCCAGACCCTCTACTCCCAAACCGAAGGCCTCCAGTGGCAATCAGAATGGAAAGGCTGCGTCTCATGGACGTCCTGGCCCTACTCCTCAGGGGAAACCAAAGGTTGATAAAGCCAAACCACCGAAATCCGATCAAAATAAATCAGGCAAGCTGTCTCGCTCCCAGTCTCCAGCTGTCAAGGCCCAGGGCCCCGACTCAGCCTCTAAGAAATCTTCATCTTCTAATGACAAGAAGATGAACAAGTCTAATGTCGAAAAAGATGGTAAGAGTGTTATTCCAAAAACTCCTAAAGCTATGAAGCGCGAGCCCGAGGTGCCCGAAGCTCCTCTGCTGATCAAGCTACCTCCTGGTATCACGCAGTACCAACCATCTCCAACACCTCCCCTTCTGTATCCCGATTTGACAACCTACTATAATGAGATGTGCTACAATTTGTTTCTCGAAGAGAAAGGATCTTTGGCCAACAACAATACCTCAATGTTGTCTTCGGAGGAATTCACATTGGAATGGTATGCACAGCAAGATATCAAGCACAAACAGTACAAAGCACAGGTTTTGCTTACTCCCGAGATCCTCGACAGATACATGACGAGAAACATGCAAGCAGTGAAAAGTACACCATTTGCACAAGATCAAGGTATTATGCTTGTTTTGGACGAGAAAATACCTTGGTATGGAAGAATCGCTATGGTAGATACCTTCAGTGCTGAGAAGCCATCTTCTAAAAAAGGTTTCAAGGGAAAAGGTAAACCTAGAAAACCGAAGGCAACGGGTCCTCAAGTTTGTGAAATGGCTATTGAATTGTACTCATGGAATAAGATGCCACTTCCCACCACAGTGGATGTGAGACACCTCAAACTTTTTCCTGTCTCTGTTCCAACATCAAGAGTGTTTTTTGCCATGCTGAAGATCCTGAACCCGAAGTTTATTGATCTTTTGTTGGGCCAAAAGCAAGTTAGACAACTTGAATTTAAAAACAACTTACAGTTAAGCACCGACTCATTTAATGATTCTCAGAAAGTCGGCTTGCAATCGGTTTTGAATAATTCCATCACTGTTCTCCAGGGTCCTCCAGGTACTGGTAAGACCTCGACAATTTATGAGATTATATTGCAAATGTTGGAGAAAATGCACACGTCCCCAATTTTGGTGGTGGCGGCCTCCAATATTGCAATCGATAATATCGCAGAGAAGCTCCTCGCAAAGCATGGGAAATCGATCCTTAGAATTACCTCTTTGCAAAAAGAAACAGAATATAATAAGGAGCACCCTTTGGCATCTATTTGTTTGCACCACAAGGTATACGATGGTTTGCCCCTTCACCTACAGGATTCATTGAAGGCGCTCAGAAGACCAAATGAAAAGATCAGCAAAAATCAATATCTGAAGCTCATGTCTGGGATCATTGACTTCTCTAACAAGGTGATCGGGCTGAGCAAAGTTATTTTAACGACTACTGTCACTGCTGGTGGTCTACAATTAAAAGCTCTTCCAAGAATCCCGATCGTCATCATGGACGAGGCTACTCAGTCTTCGGAGCCATCAACCCTCATCCCGCTCTCGATGAATGGTGTCGAAAAATTTGTTTTTGTTGGTGACCATAAGCAGTTGAGTAGTTTCTCGGATATTCCAAACCTATCATTATCACTTTTTGAGCGAATTCTTCGAAACGGAACCTACAAAAAAGCTCATATGCTTGACACCCAATACAGAATGCATCCAGCAATCAGTGAGTTCCCCAGACATAAATTCTACAACGGTCTTCTTAAAGATGGTATCGCCCCTGAAAACCGTGTGAAGGAGGGTATTCCCAGTAACCCTGTCACCTTTTGGGATACAAAGGACACGAAACCAGAGAAGATTGTTCGGACAAGGTTCAAGAGCGATGGTGGTATGACCTATGCTAATGAAGGAGAGATTCTGAGTGTGGAAAAAGTGTTGATGACTCTCATTTTCGATAAAGGTATCAAAAAGTCTGATATCGGTGTGATCACTCCATATCGTGGTCAGAGAGATTTGATTTCAAACACCTTGGTTAAGAATGATCTCATCAATCCCGACAAGGATATTGTCCATGAAGATGTGGATCGTGATGACTTTTACGATGCTTCGAAACCACTCACAATTCATACAGTTTCGGATATCATGATTGCGTCTATCGATGCTTTCCAAGGAAGAGAGAAGGATTTCATGATCATGTCATGCGTTCGTTCGAATAAAGACAACAAGGTCGGCTTTTTGAAAGATGAAAGGAGACTCAATGTTGCTTTGACCAGAGCACGGTACGGTTTAATCATCATAGGTGACGCTTCATGCTTGAGCAATGATCCTTTGTGGAATGAGTATATTCAGCACCTTTCTTCAAAGGGTCTGTTGCTCTCTGCTGATGATTTTCTGTATTCGTGAGGCCTATAAAATTATTTATTAATTCAGGAATCTTTTTTGTGTTGAAGCTCCTCTGCCTTTTCTTTCTTTTCTTTCCTTTGCTCTTTGATGGCTCCTATCATTCCAAAAATAACGATGGCTCCAAGTGGACCAAGCAAGGGTAAGAAGACAGCAAGCTTATGCTCACTTGGGAAGTAAGCTTGTTGCACCATCTCCTTTTCGAAAAATGCTCTGTTGGAATTCTCCAAACCTTTGGCAGAACTTTCAACAGCGGATGCATAATTGCCCTCTCGAAGACCTTTCACAGCTTGGTCATAGTAATGCAAACTGTCTACCATATGAGAACGAGTAGACTCTGGAACGGAAATCTCATCCAAGGAGTCGGAAAGTGTGATCAATGCTGCGAGATTCTCTAAGATGCTTTTAAGGTTTCTCACGGCCACGCTTCTATGGAAGGAATCAATTCTCATGGGAAGACTTCTAGGGTATTTTGGCAAGCCGATAAGCTCAAGGAGCTGTGAAGCAAATGTGTCAAAAATTGGTGTCCACTGTTCTTTCTTGAGTGTGTATGTATAGTCATCGAGAACTGGCATGGGGGAATTGTAGATGTAGACACCTCCCCATTGTGGTACAATGAACGAGTTTGTTTTGGAGTTTTCCAAGACGAGCGGGTGACCCTTCAGGTTACTGGCTGGAAAGAAAACAATGAAATTTATCGTTGGGTAGATGTCGTGGGTGATCAAATTCCAGTCCCCGTAGTTGATGAAGGTAGACAAGTCATGCGCAGGTACAATGTACTGATTTGTTTTGTTGTCGAAGATTGGAGGCGTGTGAAGCTTTGTGTAATATTGAATCTGCGAGCTGACCTTGAAATTGGTGTAGTGACTGAAAACGTCAAACATTGGTTGCATGGTAGAAACTGCTTCCTCTATCTCCCAGTCCACCAGGACTCCATTTTCCACAAAAAGGTTGAAAACGATGTTGTAGGTGGATGCGTGGGGCACGGCAATTTCATGGCTAGTTCCCTTTTTGTTAATATTGTTGATCGTGTTCAAAATGCTTTCGACCTCGTCCTTGAAGACGATATCAAAGACATTGACCAACTCTTTGATCACGCAGTCGTTACAATTGACGTGGATAGTCAGGACTTTTGAGCTTGGTGATACACTCGGACTGTCTTTGCCATCAAATGCAACTTCGACCACGTAGTCTTCTGCGTCTGGAGTTTGACTCTCGGTTGAGAACAACTGAACACCCCAACTGTTTTTCACATCCCACTTAGTCTGCAACTCAATATCTAATTGGTTTTGGATGGACTCAATATCGAGCTCCCTGTCGCTTCTCAAAAACACAGGAACCCTGATCTGAACTGCTTCTTGGAAACTAGCTCTCTTTTGAGACAAGTCCTCAACGGGCAAGTCCGCTCGATAGGTACTCGTGGTGTAGATAAACATAGGCACTCCGAGGAAGAGCACAAATGCGAAAATCATCCATACCACAGACCTGCGAACTCTTTTCGTTGGTTCAGACTCGTGGGCTTTCCTCATGATTATCGAGTGGTTATGATGCGCGAAAGTTCAGTAGTTGTAGTAACTTTGCACCCACGTAGATGCAACGAAGCCTCCTCTGTTTTAGGCAGACTAAATGAGAATGGGTTTTCTTCGAGAAAGAAGCGAAATATTTTTGAGTAGTCAATAGTGAAGAATTGAGTATCTCACTTCACAACTCACGGGACACGTTCACAGTATCTCATGAATATGTCAGAAATGCGATTCAAATGCAAACCACGCTCGCTTATACCACTCAGCATCACTTCCGCTCTTTTCTCTTTACAGCATGTTTAAGAAAGACCCACAACCAAAACCCTCGTCAAATATCAAGTCTTCAGAAAGACGTGGGCTTTTAGCGAATGTGTGCAAAGAATACGGTATCAACAAAGAGGAATTATCTAAGGAGACTGAACTCAAGATTGTTCCGTCTACTATCAAACAAGCAATCTATCAGAGCGTCCAGGGCCATAAAGGAACAATTTACTTTGACTCAGATGAGAAGCCTGTCTGGTTTAAAACCAGAGACTCGCCATTGTACCCCACGATCTACACTATGTGGCAGGTCGGAGGCATTCTTCCTATCATCCTCACCAACAATCATGTAATCGAGAAATTGACCACAAATGCAAATCTCATGCTACCTGGAAGCATCCCTCCCTTTGATCCAAGAGCTACACGAGGAGCATTGGTAGGCATAGCGAGCTACCAGACCCCTACAGTGGTGAAAGCCATCGGTCATTGTTCGCTCAACTTGACCCAATTTGATAATGTTCAAGGACGCCAGGGCACAGCAGTAACGGTGATCCATGTGATCGAAGATGAGCTTTTCAAACTCTATGATAACGATGTGGAGGCCCCCACCTCTGTGGAGCCATATCTGCCATCTGCATACGACAGCCTTAATAAGACTATTAGAGCATTGTATGGGGAAGATGATGATGGCGATGAAGAAGAGGAAGAGGACGATAATGAAGAAGAACAACACGAGGCTAGTAGTGACAATCCGGAGAATGGAACTGAACCACCAGCTCAAGAAGAAGAAGTAAATGACATTGCTGAACAAGAAGGAGGAGACGATTCGACCGAAGAGCTCTCTGAATCTGTTGAAGAGTTACTGCTCGATGACATCGACAACTTCTTCATTCGTGCATTCATTCAACTGGTCAAACTCAACCCCAAGATCGAGCTTCCAATTTCAGCATCGCAATTGATGGGACAATATATTCTTAAAAACTTACCTAAGATGGATGCAAAATACTGCAATGTCAAAAGAACATCCTGGAAGAAGAGTGCCAAATTCCTCAAGGCATTGGAGAAACAAAAGTATGTCCTGCTCAAGGGAAAGGGTGACGATGTCAGTGTAGTGGCTATCACTGTGCCCCCTGAGACGATTGCAAATTTTGTAACCCACAAAACCAATGAACCGAAGAAGGGCTCCGGCACTACGCCCAGCAAAAAGGATCTTGACAAAAAAATATCTGTTGTATCGCTCTACAAGCCAACAAGCAAGACTAGAATGGTGTACAACAAGCTCGATAAAGATTTTCAGAAACTTTACAACCAAGCCGAACTCAAAGAAGTCATTAATTCATACATTACTGTTGCAGGTTTGGTAGACAAGCTGAAGCCCAAGTTTGTCAATGTTGATGAGCACCTTAAATCTGCGACTGGCATCAAAGAGGAACAAGTCACTAGAGACAAGATCGTGAACCCATTTACCGGAAGCCATTCACCACACTATGCAATTCTCAAGCCAGGAGAGACAACTATTTCTCCCAAGCTGGTCCACAAGGGTACGCCACCCAAAATCAAAATCTTGACGCATACGGTTTTGGGTAGGAAGAAGGTGACGACTGTTGTCGATTTTGAAAAGTTTTTCATCAAGCCCAACACTCTAGCCGAAGATCTCAAAAATAAGTGCTCAGGATCAACGTCTGTTGGCAATTGCGTTCATAACCCTAACTTGACTGAAGTGATGGTTCAGGGTCCTCATGGTCCAACCATCATTGAATACCTCAAAAGCAAGGGTGTTCCCATCTCATTCATAGATTTTGAGGATAAAAGCAAAGGAAAGAAGAGGAGATAAACGGTTACTAATAATACAATAAATTTACTATAACACAAATATAACCCAAAGTAGATAAAAGAACAGAATAATTTGAAAATCCGCAGTAACAAACGGAATAGCGAGCGTGCGATGTTGTTATACAACAATTTCGATGATATCTTTAGCAGGCCCGGCGGTAATGAAAGCTGATTTTGTTGCGGGATTGACTTGCAAAGTCTGAGCAGGCATGTTGCCAGGGTAGACATGAGCATTCCGACACTGACTAATATTGATATGTGTCAAAGGAGAGAATCCACTGAGCAAGGCATCAACACCTGCTCGGGTCACTCTTATACAACCCTTCACCAGTAAGCTTTCGAGGTAGCGTAAGTGCAAGGAGACAGCGACAAGAGACGAATCGCTGACAGCTGATCCACAAAAAGAAAGATCCAACGACTGCAAACTTTGACATCCAAGGCAGAGAACCTCCACAGCGGTATCCAGAAGAGCGCAGCAAAAGCTCAAATCTAAGACTTCCAAATGAGGTGCCGCATTAGCCACTGATATGATGGATTTGTCTGTAAGGAAGGTGCAATCTTTGAGTGAAAGTTGCTTCAAGTGAGGAAATGTTCTGTATGTCCAGTATTGGAAGCCCATGTCCGTGATAGTCGTGCAGCGAGTAAGAGATAAGCTTTCAAGCGTCTCGTTCGCGTTAGTAGCAATGTGATGCATTACATCGTCGGTGAGAGCTTTGCAATAGCTGAGACTGAGAACCTTCAACTTTCTTGAGCCCACTTGATTGAGATCGTTAGTTGCGTGTTCCTTTCTTGCCTCATCCGACCAACCAATCAATCTCTGCACAACATTGTCATTCACCTTTCTGCAATTGGAAAGATCAATCTCTTCAAGCTGTCTGCCAACAGACGGAGAAGCCAAGTCCATTATTGCCATGGCGCTCACTTCCCAAGTTGACATCATCTTAATCAGCTTGAGGTTGCCTGCCATACCAATCTCATTAACCATGTAACAAAATCCTTCATCGGTGATATGGAAGCAGTTGGAGATGTTGATATACTGTGGACGAGAACCCACGAAGTCAGTGATGGCCGTGAGAGCATCGTCAGTGATAGTTGTATTCCACGGGGTCAAATCCAAGCGTTGGAATATGTTAGGCGCCATGTATAGCAACTGTCTCCAACGACGACTCACAATCCTTAAGCGCATGAGATCAGGGAGATCAAGAAACTCGAAGACCTTGAGTAAAATCTTATCTGGAATGGACCCTGGACTCACAAGAACTGAGGAGCGACGGCGGCCAGCCAAACTTGCAAGCTTGATTCTCTTGGAGTGCGGCATGTATTGGAAGGATGTTCTCCTGCTGGACGGAAAACTGCTCACTTGATCGAATCGCTTGGTTGACGGAACGCTGAGATCGAGTGGACCCTCAGGCAATTGCTGCAGAGGGGATACACTTCGGCAAGCCGCTTTCGGCTTTCGTAGGACCTCCTCGCAGTTATCCATCAAGAGCGAAGTATGGTTTTTTGATGGAATGGGGTCGGTGTCAACAGAAGAAGCCGGGGAAACAGACCGTGACGGCCGTGAGGCAGTTTGGTCAAATGCAGAAAAGCCACGCCAGTTGGGGTTGAATAAAGTTGGCTCGGGTGAAAGTAGTTGACGAGTATTCGAAAGAGAGAGGTTCAGGGACGCTCTCAGATGAACTGTTTCCACGGCAATGCTGCGTCTTCTTTCAGGGACAACTGGGGGTAGAGCCAGCCCCACCCCAGTTTCCTGGCATTCGTTCATAAGTTTTCTTTCGAACACTGTTTTTCGAATATCATCGACGAAATGTGTATACTTCGAGCATATCCTCTCAAGCTGGTGAGAGCGGATGACGATGAGTTCCACAGAGTTGATGGTCCTGATAGAGGCACTTCTCTTCACCATTTTACCATTTTGAGCTAGCTCCAAAAATGACATTTCTCCAAAATACGAGCCTTTCTTGAGACGTGCTAGAGTGCGTTCCGACTTTTCTTTGTTATCCTGCTCGTCAATGACCTCGACCTCGCCATCGACAACAAAATAGATGTCTGAGCCAATATCACCTTTGCGGAAAATGTACTCGTACGATTTGAAGCTGAGCGGGTCAGCGCCAAGCGCTAGGCGGTGTATTAGGTCTCCCGGTAGGTTTGCAAATATGGGAACAGATTTGATGAAGTCTTGAATGGAAAGGGTCTGGTCCACGTTATCCAAAGACACCGCTAGCGGAGATGAGGTCAGAACACGCCTGGTGGCTGAGATAATCTGGGAAAGCGGCAGAGGGGTTATCAGGAGCGTGGGAGCTGCTGAAGATGTGGAAGTCACCTGCGTGGGCCATGAATCGGGAGCTGGCAAATTGCTAGGTTTCAAAATCGGAATGTCAGCCTTGTTCTTCTTATCTTGCATGGCGAGGCGCTCCTGGGCTTCGTCACGGATTCGGCGCTCGATTAAAGGGTACGACTTCAACACAGTGTTGAGTGAATCTGCCGTGAGCACACCCAAAAGCACACGGGAGCTGGCCACCACAGTAGCAGTACGGGGCCTATTGAAGAGGATTCCTATCTCTCCAAAAAAGGCACCGGGGCTCAACTCGGCGTACACCGAGTCACCGTCCGGGGAAGTCACGCTCACGGTGCCCTTGAGGATCCAGTACATGGACAAGGCCGGGTCGCCCTCCTTAAGCACATATTCCTGAGGCGTATATTGAACAAGCTTGAGTTTGGCTGCGACCTTATGGTGGAACAGCGGTGGAGCGTCCTTGAACAAAGGGAAGGTCAGAAGCTTCTCGAGGAGGTTTGAAGGCACACTATCTTTGGTGGGCGCCGGAGGCGGTGGAAGCAGGAGCACAGCAGGCGAGTCAGCCGAAGATAGCGGCGATGGACTCGACGGCTGGAAGTTGCGGACAGTCTGCTTCATCACACGAAGCTCATAGATCTGGGATGACGGCAGAGCTGTAGCGGGAAAGGTGCGGGGGCTGTTAGACAACAAGTATGAGTCTAAAGCAAAAGTGGTTTCGTTTTTGAAAGCAAAGCGTGGGGCGTACGAATGAACGTAGCTATGTTTAGTAACCAGCACTGGAGATGCGGTGGAAGAGATTTGGGCTGGCAAGCGTGCGTGCAGGAGTATGTGTCTCTATGATCATATCAGAGTTGTTACATTTGACTGGTGTGCTTTTACGGCGCCCCGAGAAGGCATTATCCACACCGAGAGGAGCTCAGCCAAGCCCAAACAAGCTTTGTCTTTTTTCTAAGAATTTTGCCCATTGAGCCTTCAGCTTCTTAAGCTTGACGCGCGACCGATCTCACAATGTACCCTTGCAGGTGAGAAAAGCCCTTGTGCGCTAGGTGACGCAACGGTCACTACTGGCTGCGAAAAGCAACCTTGAACCCTTTCTAGTTCTTTCCACCGAGACGCACCCATGGCTTACTGAAGATCTTGCTGGAGAATGCTATTCTATGTACATGCGGTGCCCTTCCTGAGATGAGAGGCTTTTAGGGCAGTGTAATGGGGTGTGGTGATTCCGCAGTTCAGCTTGAAAGGTCACCCGAATAAGGCTCCGTTGGGACAAAGTTCAGCCGGAGCTAGAGTAAAATTAGTCGAAACGAAGGTTCAATTGCTCCGTCGATGTCTAGACGTCGCTCACATGACATCACCGGTTTTCCGCCCATCTGGACTCACGTCTTGACGCTGTCAGCTTCATTAATGCTCATCTCAGATAACCAGGCCAGTTTGAAATCTCAATTCTGAAAGTCAATGACAATGGCAGGGCCTAGCGTCGTGGAAAGGTGGCAGCGTCCAATCACCACAGGGTCCTTGAGCCCCTCCTGGCTGTCGTGAAGTGCTTCCGAGGCAGCCTTGATGTTCTTGATTATCTCCTCATCACTGAAGTCACAACGCCCCACAGGGATCGCAATGGCCTCCCCTGCCGCCTTGAAGTAGTGTGCACCGAAGTTGTCTTGCACCATACTCACAATGTTGCTGGACACGGTGCCTCTCTTCTCCAGCGGCATCAAGCCGCGGGGACCGAGGATCTTAGCAATTTGCCTGATTTCAGACAAAACGTCTGGGTCCGCGTAGCACTGGTTGAACTTCGAGAAATCAAAGTTACCGCCTTTGATCTCGCTGATGAGGCTCAGGCCGCCCACGGTGATACCGCTGCTGATCTGTCTGAGCGCCTCCTGCTTGGAATGGTCATTTACAAACACAAGCGCTTGCGTGTCCTTGACAGGCTTAGGAAAGAAGATCTTGCCTTGGACTGGCTTGGACGACTTAGTGGGGACAAGGCTGACATGGGCGGAAACAGTGGTTTTGTTGGGTGCTTTTCCAACTTCAGCAGCACGCAAATACCTCATGGCAGTGGGAACGTCCATGTATAAAGGGTGCTTGGAGGCGGGAGCTCTGTGCTCTGCTCTTCTCTTGATAAGCCTTCTGGCAAGAGCTCTGCTTTCCTCTTTTTTGTCCTTCGCTTTTTGAGAGACGCCAGGGGCCAAGACACGGGATGCTGTAGAAAACAGACGGGCTAGTATAAGCCCCGAGCGGGGCGCTAGTGATCTGGTGAACATGATAAGTTGGGTGTTGGTTATAGAGCAGTGGAAAATTTTGTAGTGTGCGGGTCACGTGTGGGAACCCAGTATGGAAGACTCTGGGGAGTATCTGGAGGGTGGACTGTTCAAAAAAAAAGGCAGAGACGAGCGAGGGGCGAAATTGATTCAGTGGGGAGAGGAAAGTATTTGTGAAAATATATTGAGTTACCGACCACGACGTAGAATTTTAGACTGGGAATTTCTCAGAGTGCGATGTATCCAGGGTCTCACAGTTTTGGTTGGCCAGTAGTTGAGGGAGACCGAATCTATGAGTAAGCTGGAGGAAATTTCTTTCGGAACAGCCTTTCAAGAACTAAGTATTGAAAGAGGTGATTGTTTTTAGAAGGCTTCTCTAGGCACTTCTTCGTGTGAGGTAGGTACATATACGGTGGCTGCAAAATGGCAATGCATTAGAGAACCACTTCACAGCACTTACCAAAAGGAAAGAAAAAAGAAAAAAGTAAGTAAAAAACGAGCTATACGTAATAAGAAACAGTATTCGCTAAAAGTTCCGAGGATGAGCCTACTTCGAGTACTCCTTCTGGCAGATTTAGGTTGAGGAGACCTTGTGCATCAACCCTTGAATCATGACGTAATAAAAGGACCGTTGATTTCGTACTATCGGGTTGCAACAGTATTGTGTTTGATACTTAAGCGATCAAATAGAGCAGAATAAAAGAGGAATCAATCTTGATCAATTGGCCAAGTTACGGTTTAAAGAGAACCAACGCCAGCGCTTGCAAGGGAAGTCATGGAAAATGTATGGAAGTAATTATGTAAGAGCAACAATGGCGACCATAATTAAATTTAACTATTTTCTTAATCCAGGGCCCGTTCGTCATTTGGTCTTTTGAGTTAAATTAGTCACATTACATCGAAGCGAGCTTAATAGTCTTCGGACAGGAGACAGGAGTTGAGAAGAGTAACACGAGCAATTATTCATGTTCCATGGTTCAATAAAGACTTTCAGTATTGTTAGAGCAAACTGCACGACTTTTAGTCTAGTGTTATGCCGAAGCGAGTCGTTTCTGGAGCAGCTATTCAAGGTGCACCTTTGCCAACAGGATGAGAGAATTAGAGTTTCGAATTAGAGTTTGAATTAGGTTTCGCAATAAAGTTTCGAAATAGAGTTTCGAAATAAAGTTCCGTATAGAATATTGAAGAAAATTTACTGACGAAGATCACCGAGCGTTAAAATCACTCAGCTTCGCTAGGAACTACTCAAAGGTGTGGACGGACAGGACGATCATATTCTAACTTTCCAACACTCCCGGATTATAGGTGATCAGACCGGTTTGATCAGCATCCAAATGGTGGAAAGAGAAACACTGGTGTTTGGGGAAACATCTGGATGGCTACTGTGCTTGATGAACCTCTAACTCTCCTAATGCCGCCTTATTCAACCAAAAATCGTCCAGGACCTCAATTCAACGAAATATATCAATCCAAAAACTTGACAGGGGACAACTTGACTCGGCACGGTAGTCACTTCCGCTTCGAGGTTACTAGGTGGCCCAGTACAGAAGCCCAGACCTTGCAGGGAATAGGCAGAAACGGTCAAGAAAAAGCGTCCAGAAACAGCCCACGCGACAAGACATTTGCCCTTTAGGGCAGCTTTTCGCGTCGGTTACTGATGCAGCGACGAAAACGTGCAGAGACGTGCCAAGTAGCTACCGAGGCGAGAAGAATACACAGAATACCAGGCGGTGCTTGATTCAGCTCCAGGCTGTGGCCCAAGAGGTCAAAGGCTGTGGC
Organism: Candidozyma heveicola; assembly: GCA_003708405.2. NCBI lineage: Eukaryota > Fungi > Ascomycota > Pichiomycetes > Serinales > Metschnikowiaceae > Candidozyma > Candidozyma heveicola. Next base: position 96,470 of record PPOB02000003.1, read on the forward strand.
CCAAGAGGTCAAAGGCTGAGTTGGAAAGATGAGGCTAAAAAGGTAAAGGCAGGTTGAGTCAAGTGCCGAAATTAGGTGCCTGAGGTAATGGTCCACTAACGCTTCTCCCGCCGCACAGGCATAACTCTCTAAATCACATTTCTTGTCAAGCCCTCGATCTGTGAATGTAGAACCACCAGAATACCACGGATGCCTGGCAAATATCCCGGTAAAACACCCCGTGATTGCCGACAAGCGTGTCAGCGAAGAATGCTAACCAGGGCCCCCAGCACATGGGCTATCTCCCAGTTCCAGTGACTGGCCTCCCCAGTTCCAGTGACTGGCAGGGTCGCCCAGATTTTCACCATTTTTACCAATTCGGAGACTTCTGGATGCGAAGCCAGCTGCACCGCCAGGGCGACGCGAAAGGATTTTCTGCCCCTAAGGCCCATTTTCCTGCGACAGAGGCAGGTTTTTCTGCGCCCCGGTAGACAAAAGGGCCGGCTCCACGCTGATTTTTCCCCTTCGGGCCCGCACCAACGGTCACCCAGGCGCGAGCGCAGTGGCGATGAGGGCAGCGAACCGGTGCCTCCCGGCGGGCCCAAGGTCGCTCTGTGCCCACGCACCGCTGCTTTTTGCTCTGATGTAATCCAAGCACAAACACCAAAGACGCTTGTGGCGCAGAAAGTGGCAAGTGTTGGCGCAATCGCTGTTGTTGCTATGCCAATCGCTCTGCGTGACCGCCCACTCTCCCCTCTGTAATTCTTCTATGGTACATGGATCATGGGGAGGTGGGTGAGGTGGGAAAAACAATTGTGACGTGGAACGCCAGGCCCAGCCACTGCCGCCGCCTGCCTCGCTGGAATACCGCGCCCCAGGCCAGAACTGCCCATTCGCGCCGGCCACAATACAAAAGATTTGTGGCCGTGTGCAGCTGCGACACGGGTTAACCTGGGCTGGCCAGCGACTACTGCCTGGGGTGGGACGAGCCCCTCAGTGGCCGGAAATGCGCCAGGACACCCTCCTTCTGTTTAAACTTTGATCCACTTTCCTGTGACCGTAATTAAGCTTTTGTTCTTTTGTTGGCAACTTGGCTTTCGCTTGCATCGCTCCATTCTCTGCTCCCCTCGCTCTGGACCTGGCTTTGCTTCGCATGTTGGTCCCATTTTGCGTCGCATTTTGTTCCAATTTTAGCGACCTAGATTTCGGCTCTCCGCATTTTGCGCACCAGAGGCCTTAACAAAGTCTAACGGCTTGTCTGCCTGTCTGCTGCTGCTGCTGCCTTCTTCAAAACCAGCCGCTCCAGCTCCTTTTTCTTCTTCCTATCGTGCTTCCTATCTGTTCTCATGCTTCCGCCGCCCATACCGTTGAACGTGGTGGAAGTCGATACCCTTCCGCTTAGTGTGCCCGCGATTCTCGATGACTGCTTCAACTATGTGCTCTCCCAGGGTTTGGTCAAGGGCATCTTTCGTGTCAGCGGCTCTGTTCGTCGAATGAGGGCCGTCACGTCTGACTACTCCCAGTACCACGCGTGGCTCGCCTCCAACCCGCTGCCCTACGATGTCTGTGGCATCATCAAGAAGTACCTCAGTGACTACCTAGACACCATGAACGGCCTCTTCTCCCAGCAGCTGTTGGCGCTTCTTCGCCGCCGCTACACCTCCCACCGTCGTTCGGGCTCCGACTGCAGCATAGAGTCTTACAAGTCCGCCAACACTTCATTTGGCAGCCTGTCGTTGTCCCTGGTGCCGGAAGAGTCCGTTTCCACTGTCCGTGATGCCGAGGGCCTTCTCGACGCCGTGGCTCATCTCCTAGTCACCAAAAACATCTCCTCAAAAAACAACTTCTTCATTTACCTCCTTTACAAGCTCAAGCAGTTGTCCCTCCACGAGGATGCCACCAGCATGTCTGTCGACAACTCCTCCATCATCTTCCAGCCCTACATCTTCAGCACGCAGAACGTGGCTGACCTCCGTGTTCTCCAGGACTTGCTTTCCTTCTTGGTGGTCCACTTTGATCTGCTTCTCCTGAAGTACCAGTGCTACGTTTCCATCTTGGGCGGTCTCGAGGAGTTGGAGCTCGACAACATGTCCATTTCCTCCTCCGAGGGCAACGCCGTCTCTCCGGCCACAGTTTATTCTGAACACAGCTACACCCCTCGCTTCAACTCCAACACTTCCGACAACCCCAAAAGCAGGTCCTCCATCTCCCGCAAGTTCACGGGGCTCTTGGACAGCTACCACCTCCCGGCGAACCGCTCCAAGCGTTTCTCCTTCAACTTCGGCTCTAGACACCAGTCTACAGAAAAAGTCGGCACAGATAAAATGGCCTCTGCCGACAACCTACGGCCCGCCAACACTACGAGCCCTCTATACCCCGATGTTGGCCCCACAGAGACCGAAAAGGCCGCCAACATCATTCCAACTCCACCAGCAGACGAAAGTCTATCGTTCAACACCAAGGTCACTCTGCCGGGGGCACAGCCTGCTTCAAAAAGGCCGTCTCTCCCTCACAAGAAGTCAAACAACAGCAAAAGGAGAAGTTTGATCCTCTTGTTCAAGTCCTCCTCGTCTGTCAACGACGTCAAGTCTAAGGAAGAGTTGACCGTGCCTTCTCCAGCACCTTCCCCTCGTACTCCTACTGACAACGACTTTCTGCTACTCAAACCAAACCACGCGGTGTCTTCAGATAATCTTTCGCCAAACACAGTTGCAACTCCATCCCAGGAGCTCAATCTGATGCACAGAAACCTATCCTTGCGTGTTCGTGGCCCCAAGTGAGTGCCAACAGAAGCCTTCTACGATTCATGATATGTTTATTTTTATTCTGGGTCTTACTTCTACATCCCCCTGCTTTACAATTCTTCATTCTTTGGCTAAAAGGTTTTTAGATTTCAATGGTGTATATATACTTGTAATATCCTAATTTTGTTCCAGCTCCTGTACTACGATATTAGTACTTCGCGTTAAGTGAAGACTGATCCACCATGTCCCAGATCAATGCCCTACAAAGTGGCAAGCTCCTCGGTCTACCGGACGGCAATGTGCTTAGTTGCTGTCCAACAATGGACTTGTTAGCTATTTCCATGAACAAGACGTCTATATGGATGTTCAGGTTCAACGGTGAAAGAGTATACTCCATCAACAACAAGGCCCAGATATTGGATCTACAATGGAACCTGAGTGGCCGATTCTTTGCTGTTTCTGGTACAGACAACTTTGTAAATATCTACGACACCAACACGGGAGAATTGGTCAATAAGTTTGTCACTAACTCGTCCCTTCCCATCACACTCATAAGCTGGGCCTCGATCAAACTGGAAATTGTGACAGGATCCAAGGAGGCATTGCCCTTTCTCAAGATGTTCCAACAAGATATCCTCAAGGATCTCCCGAAACTCAGCCACGAAGTCAATTTCTTCGATAGCGAAAGAGTGGGAGGAGTGATCTCACTCAATAATGCAACATCCAAGTCTCAGTCCATGTCCATCTCTGCCACCAACACCAACGAAGATGACTCCTTACTTGATTATCTTCTTGTGGTAAATGCCAGCGCCATGTTCACGGCCACATTCAATAATCTCTTTGCAGTCCCAGACATAGAGCTACCTGAGAACTGCAAGTTCCTTAAGCACGAAGTAAAGGACGATTTCTTTACTCAAGCGTTTTTGGCAAAAAATGAGTCGGGAGAATTGACTCTTTTTAAGATGGAATTCGATCTCGCCGAAGCCAGACAACGCTCTTACGTGTTAGACATACTCAAGTACGCTTCCCTCCTAATATCGATGCTTAATCATGTTACAGACCAAGTCTCCGAAATGCAGAAGGAAGCTACAGCATTTATCACTCTCTTCGACCGATACCTCTCCAACCTCAAAGACGCCATTGCAGAGGGTACAAGTGTTAGTGAAAACGATCCAGAGTTAGGAGAAGACGATCTCGTGGAAACATTAATGGAAATCGTCTTTACTGGAATAGTCCCGCCCTATCTCAAGGACTACTGGTTGAACCAGTTTGGTGAAAGAGGTCTAATGAGGCTTTCGAAGATGGGCAACGATTTATATGAGGCGACTAGAAAAACAGCGTACGCCCAGATAATTATTGCCCTTGAGAAGATTATCATAATCTTGAGTGATGTGAGAGGAATTTGCCTTGCTGGTTCAAATCTTTACAAAGACTCCTTAGGCATGAGCGTGGAAACGTTGGAGAACTCCTTGGAGCTCTGCCAAACTTTGTTGAAGTGCTTCTACAAGTTCATCCTTCGGTTCAACGACGAGCAAGAGCTTTTCAATGTCTTTTGCACTTATGTTAAAGTGGAGATCGTCGAACTTCTTTCAAAAGAGGATAGCGACATGGATCTGTTTCTTAAAGCCCACCCTGAGGTCGAAGTCAGTTCTGTTGACACCATGAAATACATCGATAAGTATATGACTCGGTCAGTGCTTGCTTCACATCTTGATGTGGACACCTCTAAACACGAGATTATGACCCTGCTGGAAGTGAAAGATGACTCTCTCATAAAGAAGTTGAATGAGTTCAAAGTGGAGATCAACCAAAAAGTACTCCCAGGAATACAGGGATATATTGCAGAAAAGTCTGTGTTCAAAATGGTTGGTTCCATGAATATATTCCACAGCACTGATAGTTGCGACATGACTTTCTCCAATGATTCGATTCTTGTTGCCACCAACTCCTCAAATAAACTTCATCTCTTTACTTTTGAAGCTCAGGGAGAAAAGAAGTCGAGCGAGATTGAATTTCCTGGTGGAATTCTCTCATACCAGCTAGTGTCCGATTCCACTATCGTCGTTCTTTTGCAAAGAACGAATGAATTGAGAGAACTAGTACTCTTTTGGGCCCCCTCGCTTGGAGCCAACATTGCATACGAAGAGTTGCTGATACGGCAAGTTATCCCATTCGACAAAACATCAGCATTTACACCCGCGATAATGACATGGACGAAGGATATTTGTTCCAACTCTGTCACTGGGTGCATCTTCGACAAGACCAAACGGAATTATGCCATCTATAGAATTCAGTAATTAGTCATAAAACCGGACGGAAGTCATTTGAAAATCTTCGTTGGTCTTTTCGAAGAACTGCTTAACAGCGTAGTCTCTATAAAAGAACCGAATATTTCTATCGGTAGGAACCAATTGCTTCTGGCTGAGGTACTTCTTTTCAAAAGGAGATTTCATGTCGTTGTATCGATGTTGGCGAGATGCAAATGTGAAGTACCTAGGGTTGATAACAGTTTCTGGGTTCAGCAGTCTACCTGAAGCTACCTCTCCTAAGTAGTGGGCAGCCTCTTCCAAGATTGGTCGAACATCCTTTAGAAGCAGCTTCATATATGTGATTTTAGTTTTATAATCCCGTTCTCTGGCAGCCACACTTTTAGGTAAACCGAAACGGGTGGGCTCTAGTACGATCTCAAAAGGCTTTGGTTTATGTCCGAGCAAAACGTCTGGGTGCCTACAGACGAATTTATGAAGGGTTTGCATATTTGTGACCAAGTCGCCGAGATCTGAACTTGCTTGGGTTCTTGGGAGTGGTTTGATGGGGATCTCTCCTGGAGGTAGCGTGAGGTCCATAGTCTTCATGAGCAGAAATTCTTGGGATTCAGGAGTTGACCTCTGAAGTTCTCCATCATAAAGCTTCTTATGCTTTTCCTTGCCAAACTCATGCAAAAGGTGGACTCTAGGCCACACAGGCTTGAAGGCACTGTACTTTGTGTGGAGAAACTTTTCAATCCAGGGTTTCTGCGGTAGAGAGTGTTTGTATATGACATCCAATAAGTCAGATATCTGATAAAAGTTTCCGTTCAAGGCCGATTCAGTCAATTCATAAGCTTTTCTGTACCCTTTAGGGTCCCCAATTGGACTATGAGAAGCCGTCTTTCCAGACGTGAATGCATCTCGAAGCAATGATTTGGCACGATTGACACTTCTTAGATCTAGCGGAAGACGGTTTATGTTCTTATATAGCTTTTTGTAGTAAGCCAAAGTTGTAGTCATCGTATGTTTATAGACCCAAGGTGCACATTATGTTAGTGGTAGTAGCTCGATGGATCCCACTGCGCTGCGAAATAGAATATCACCACGCCAGTCTCAATAAAGTGGGGCATCACAACGCGGTGGAGATCCTGAAAATAACACATTTTCCTCTTTAGTGAGCTTTATTATGAAAGAACACCTTCAAGTTTAACAAATCCCGTCCCCACGTATTGACTTGTCCCATACTGTGGTAGACGACTCGTTGAACCCGTGCACCTTGACATACTTAACACCAGCATACTAGCACAGTGAACTAACAACCATGGCTTTAGCAGAGTCGTTTCTTCGAAGAGTCCACAAACTGGGAATTATCCCTAAGGTTGTGCGGCTTCTTCCTTTGATTTCCTTTGCCTTTGCCATTGCCAGTTTGGCGTGGCTTTTGGTGCTTCCCCAAGACGGCCAGTTCAGAAACACGTATATCTCGGAGAATGCGTTGATGCCTGGCCAGGTCACCTCCTACTTCCGTGAAAGCGAATGGAATATTGTGCGTGGATACAGATCAGAAACGAAGAAGTGGAACTACGAGGAGTCTGCTAGAAGCAACCCAATGCTTGAGTTCTGGCTCACAGACCTTGGGTTGAAAGTGGCTTCTTTTGAAGACGAGAAAACAAACAGCTCTACGCTTTATGCTGTGATGCACGCGCCCCGTGGTGATAATACTGAGGCTGTGGTGCTTGTCACGCCTTACATTACTTCGACTAACGAGGATAATATTGGTGGTTTTGCGATAACACCAGCGTTGGCACGCTATTTCGGCCGAATGTCGATCTGGTCAAAAAACGTGATTTTCGTCTTTCCCAAAGACGGCCACGCCGCCTTGAGATCTTGGGTCGAGGCCTACCACACCTCCTTGGATCTTACTGCTGGATCTATAGAAGCAGCCATTGTGTTAGAATACCCAAAAGATAGCGACAACTTCGATCATATGCAGCTCTTTTACGAAGGGCTCAATGGCCAGCTTCCTAACTTGGACTTGATCAACACCATCACAACAATTGCTCGTAACGAGAACATGCATGTTGGCATTCAGGATACCCCTGGTGAACAACTCACAAGGAGAGACTACTGGTCACGGTTACGGACTCTTGCCAGGGGAATTCTCAGATTGGCCATTTCTGGTTTGCATAAATCGTCACTTGGTTGTGAAGCATTCTCGGGCTGGCAGATCCAAGCGGTCACTATCCGTGCTGTGGGTACTGGAGGTCCTGACATTACACAATTTGGGAGAATTGCAGACTCGACCTTCAGAGCTGTGAATAACTTGCTCGAGAAGTTCCACCAGTCGTTCTTCTTCTACCTTCTTTTGTCGCCCACTCACTTTGTTTCAATTGGTACGTACTTGCCGTCTTCCGTGCTTTTAGCAGTCGCTTTCGCATTGAGTTCCTTGTGCTGCTTGGCTAACGGAGTCACAGGTACTGAGTACCTCAGCGGCATGGGCGTTCTACTCATGACCTTCACTGCCATTGAGCTCGTGTGTTTGGTTCTTGCATTTGCCCTTCCCCATTTGGTTCTAGCCTCTGCGGATCCTTTTCAACTGTCTCAGTGGATCATTCTTGCAGCGATCATAATGACGACATTCTTGTCTGTGAAGCAAATCACCAGGCCCCTTATCCCTCTCAGATTAAGCAAAGTCACCACATACTCCTTGCTTGCGTTCAGTCTTTACTTCATTGCGATGTTGATAACCACTTTGCTTATCGTGCACTTTGCTTTGGCTTTCTCAATTGGCTTGTGCTCGTTACCTTTGACATTTATTCAGCCGCAGATATCAGCACAGATCAAGAACAGAGATTTCAAAACACAGTTGAGGATTCTTCTATGCTTAGCTACATCGTCACCGGTAACTGCCATTGTCCTTCTCGGATACTTTTACGAAAATGAGAAGGAGGCAGGTGTCATTGCATTAACCCAAAGATTGTTGACTCTGTGGGACGAGTTGCAGTGCTGGACATGGTTTGTCGTTGCGCTTGGCTGGTTCCCTGCCTGGATTTCGATAGCAATTGCATACACATTTGGCACCTTCGACGATGGAGAAGTGGAGCCAAAGGAGAAAAATAAAACTGAATAGATATATGTAAATATATACTAATTACTGCTTGAAATGACCAACGAACTTTTCGTGGAATGCAGCCCAGCTACTTATCCACTCGGTTCCTGGAGGCAAAAAGGTGGTTCTCAAGTGAGCAGTTCCTGGAGCCTGGCCAAAACCGTTACCTGGAACGCAGCAGATACCAGTGTTTTCCAACAATTCAGTACAGTAAAGTTCATCAATAGTCAAGTTCATCTCGTCAGCCTTCTTGTGCAAGGCAGGGTATGCCTCCTTGGAGAAGTCCAAGCGAGGGAAGAGGTACATGGCACCCTGTGGTTTCTGGCAGCTGATGTCGGCCATTTTGCTGAATGCTTCGTACAACAGCAGAGCTCTCTTTTCAAGATCTGCGTGGATACCCAGGGTCTCTTTGTTGTACAATTCGTAGGATGGGTCACCCTGCTTTGGTGGGTTGATCATGAGTTCCACAAGAGCCTGACCAGAGACGACTGGACAAAGGTTGATAGATGCCAACTTGAAGATAATATCACGAACCTCACGAGTGAATCCCACCAATTCCATATAACCACCACGCTGACCACATTCACCACTGACACCCTTTGAGGTGGAATGCAAAGAGGCAAGCTGCACGTTTTTGTAGAGGTCGTAGTTCTCCTCAAGTAGTCTTGACAAGACTCTCTTGACGGAGATGAACTCACCGTGGAACACATTCTCCTGGTACACTTCATCAGCAATAAGCACGATGCCATGTTCGGCTGCAATGTTTATAAGCTCGACAATGTCCTGTTCTTTCAAAATAGCACCGGTTGGGTTACCTGGGTTGATAACAACCAATGCCTTGATAGTAATGTCCTTCTCTTTGTTTTCGGCAATTAAGTCCCGGATTGCGTCCGGGTCAGTAGACCACTGCTTCTCCTCGTTAAGCAAGTATCCAACTGGAACGGCGTTGTTCAATGCAATTGAAGCAGTGTACAAGGGGTACTGTGGGATTGGGATCAAGAAACCAGCCTTATCGCTGCTGGACAAAACCTGGATCAAGTAGGACACAGCGGCAGAAGCACCACCGGTCAAGAAAATGTCGCTTGGGTCCGAAGCGTAGCCGTCTCTTCTGCTTATGAATGCAGCCACGGACTTACGAATTCCAACGTCACCCTGCGAGTGGGAATAAGCACCCACCGAGCCCGTAGAGCCGAGAAGTTTGCGGGCACGCTCGACGGTATCGCTAGGGTACAAGTGATCGCGAGTAGAAGGGTCCAATTTCTCGATCTTTTCGATAAGTGGAGGGTACTGAATCAAGGACAAAACCTGTCTGTACCAGGACAAGGGCTTCTGATCCAATTGTTGCGGGTTACCAATGTTGGCACTGATGATGCGATCATAGGGCAAGCCGTGGGATGGGTTGTTGTCTATTTCAGACCTCAACTCGTCGGCACGAATAGGGATCTTACCACGAACAGCATACTTGGCCTCGAGGGTGGACTCGTTCAAGTCCTTGATGGTGAAAGGGGCAGCAGGCAGAAAGGAGCTTTGAAGCCGACGGGAAATTATCAGAGGAGCCATTCTGGAGTAACGAGATAGACGAACCATGGTGGAAAAGGCAGGTATTTAAATGAATGCGGAAAAGCTTGATGAGAACAAAAGCGGCTAAATGATCGGAATGGAAGAACGGAAGCCTGTGCTGGGCATTTTTTTCGAGGTGTAGAGCGCTAATGACTCCAGATATCGCGTTGGTACAGGACTTTGGGGAACTTCTGACTAACGGCGACGCCGATAGGGCAGATTTGGGTATGGTACTTTTTAGCCTTTGGGTGATCGTATTGATTAAGATCGGTGTTCCCGGTACGGCTAACTCCATGCTTGTAGAAGACCAACAGTTTGTGAGGGGTGTGGGGCACGGAAGTGTAAATCCGGCACCGATGAGCGGTAACGACCGGTGAACCGCTCGATACTCCGGGGTTTGACTTCCTCCGCAAAATTCCAGAATGTGACCGTCTGGAAAAAAATATCATTCTTCACGAATCGGTCATTTAAACGGCTAAGGCCTTGCAGCACACAGCATCATCCGCCGCTTCCAGATAAGCCGGATTTGAAGGGGCGCTTTTCGATAAGCGAACGCGACCACTGTTATCTAGGTTGCCCCACAGATAGCACCTTTGATAATTGCTGACATTGCCACGCTTCAATTGCGCCACCAGAAAAATAATAGTCTGTTGTCGTTTCTTAAGTATCCACGATGGAATCATTCATCAGACGATGGACCTCAGCTCAGTGAGGCGTGGTGGAGCCATAATGTGGGGAGACCTTTCTGGTTGGGGCCATTTTCTCGAGACCCCGCGGGTCCACCACTGGCTAGCCCAAATTGCTGCAAACGAGCCAGAGAATAACTAGAAACCACCAATGGAAAGGGCCCAGACCACAGAAGGGATTATCGTCGAGCAGGCCCAATTTGACGCTCCAAATCAAAAACCAGAGCAAATTTCACCACGGTGCTAGCCCCTAATTCCAGTCTCCTCTTCTGCATTGTACACAAGCAACCTCAGATATGATAACGTGATCAGCCTTCTCCAGGAGTTTCTTTTGCATTTAGTGTTTTTCACCCTGGCTAAATCGTTCGGTGTTTCTCTATTTATCAAAGCACTTTGCTGCCCTCGTTCTTTTCACTTGCTTGCAGCCAGCACCATGTCTGGAAGACGCTTTTCCTTGGCCATTGAAGATTTGGACTCCTCCGAGTCCCCTGAAACTCCCACAAACAAGCCCTTGTCTGGCTTTTTGGTCGAAACTCTGCGGCCTGTTTTGAAGAAAACAACCTCCTTCACAACTCCTCCGCGGGCGGAAGAGCATATCCCACAACGAAGATTCTCCATCTGCGACCTCAACTCCTTTGGCGATGAGGACTCCCATCGGTTATCAGACCATTCTGCTCTCAATTCGTGCACTTTCAAGAACCACCACCGGCGCAATTCTGTAGCGATCAAGTTTCTGTTCCCTAGATCCGCCGACACGTCTGTCACGTCCGGGGATGACTGAAGCTTATGCTGTTCCGAAATACAACGAGTCTATGAACCGTGTACGGAAGGGCCAATCGGTGTCTCGAAATCTGGGTGCTTCGACTCCCTTTCTCGGTTGGCTGATTCCCGGCTGCTCCAGGTCAATTCCCTGTTGCACCGAGTTATCTTTCACAGACTCGCCCTGAGGCAGAACCTCTTCATTCTCCAGGTCTGCCACTGCCAGCTGCAGCCCTGAATCTGCATCCTCCATTCTGCTGATCTGGCCCGCCACGATGGTAACTTGAGGGAAAACATTGAATATTCTGCGGATCCCGATTTCTGTCAGGAGCGCACAGATGAGTACAATATTCTCTTGCTCCACAGTGTGGTCTACCAAAACTTGAATCGCCATAATGGCAGCGGCTCCGCTGATAATCTGCGCATCAAACAAGAAAAACTTGTCACCCGCCTGAGTTCTAGGCAAAGACTCAGTATGCAATTGTGGCTCGCCGGAGAGCGAGTCACTCTGGATCAAAAGCTTTCCAATAGGTATGGATGGAAAGGTCTTCTTAATGGAATTCATGAAGCAATCGCCGGAGCGAATGATACTCACAGCCACGATGTCTTGGGATTGCTTCAATCCTTTATAAGTATACCCATAACAACAATTGACGTCAATCTCTTCGTAGGCACTGAGCTGCTCGATAGCGAGCTCAAGTAACAAATGTGCGATTCTATCAAAATAAAAGATGAAGTCTGTGCGGTCAGTATACGAGTTGAACAAGACCAGGTATATGCCCGCGGTATGGTTGGTGTAAGGAAGAACCTTCAAGTTGTTGATGCGGTCAAGATCATACTGGGGGTCTAGTCCAAGCGCCTTGAGTCGACGAAGATGCAAAGAGCTCTTGAGAGCCAACCGCTTCTGAATATGCTGAATCATGAGTTCTATAGCAGTTGTGTTTTCAAGACCTCTGGGTATGACGATATCGGCATTATGCATTGTGGGAGTGACTGAAGAAACCGCATTTGGCTTCACGAAAACCTCCCATTGCTTGAGAGCACCAGCCAAATCTCTTCCTCGGTACAAGATGTCTCTTGTAAGCCTACGGGCCAAACACACGTCAAGATCAGTATCCACGAAGATTTTGATATCCATGAGATCGAGTAAGCGTTTGTCGTAAAGAGCATAAATGCCCTCCATGATAATGACATTGGCGCCGTAGATGGTGATGGTCTTCTCCGATCGGTTATGATGCGTGAAGGAGTAGACGGGAATCTCAGTCTTCTTTCCCTGCTTGAGAGACTTTACGGTCTCCACAATTAAGTCTAAGTCGATGGAGCCTGGCTCGTCAAAGTCAAAATTATTGTTGAACGCCATTTTCGACTGCTCGGGTGTCAATGGTCTATAGAAGTTATCAAACAGCAAGAGGACCGTCCAGGGCTGGTTCAACTCCAGGATGACTTTCTGGGCGATGCTGGTCTTCCCTGATCCGGAGAATCCAGCCACACCAATGATGTAGGGCTCAGTCCAAGGCGGAATATACGTGGATACTCCTGGCGATTTGCTCTGGAGTGATAATTGCGTTGGCGATTCGAGGGATCCACTATGAGCTCCACTGTGCGATGCCGACATGGGACTGGGCAGAATAAATGACAATGCCTCATCGTTGGGGGCAATCCTGGAAGATCTTCTTCTGCTTCCGCCCAGAGAACTCATAATAGTGTAAATCTAATGAACTGATGCTTCGCGATAGTTGGCGCGATGCTCATCAGGCCTCTTTCTACAGTACAGTGAGATGCGAACCGATAACCACCCATGTCAACAATAACCGGTAAGGGTCATCGAAGGAGAAAAGATCTCTGGGATGACGGGGAAGAAAAGGCTCAAGAAGCTCGGGAAGCTGGGGAAAAAGAGCCTCAACAGGCCGATGCTCAAACTGAGCTGAGCCAGCCGGTATTGGATATAGACGATGCTCGAAAGTCCTCCAGAGCTGCGTACCTCCAGCAACGTCTTGAGAATAAGCTCACAGATCTAGAAGCTGACATTGAGCGTCTAGAGGCTCGGAGGGATCTCAGTGCAAAAGAGGCTCAGGAATATAGAGAGAAGAAGGAGCTAATCGAGTCAATCCGCTCCACTAAAGATACTGACAAGACTGAGGAGTACTACCTACCAGGTAGCAATGAAACTGATGGTGACCGCAAACGGAAAAGAGAGCTTCTCTCTATGAAGGGCTCCAGGGAGGAGGAAGCTGTGGATACGAAGAAGAAATTTCGGTTCGAGAACCAGTGGGAGCTTGACCAGCTACGAAAAGCCAGTGAAATCAAAACCGCCAACCCTGACGAAATACAAGTTGTACTGGACCAGCAGTACGAGTATGTGTTTGACGATTCCCAGTTCATTGACTTTGCTGAGGAGGAGGAGTCAAACGACGAGTCGAACCTTGATGAACCAGTTTCTGTAGAGACCTCAAACAGGGCATCGATGAAGGAGGTCAGAGAGTCTCTTCCAGTATTCAAGCTTCGGGATGAGTTTCTAAAGAAGGTCGAGGAAAACCAAGTGCTCATTGTCGTTGGAGAGACTGGTTCCGGTAAGACGACTCAACTCCCACAGTACTTAATGGAGGCTGGTTACACCAAATCTCGAAATGAGAATAATAAGATTCAAAAGGTTGGCTGTACTCAGCCGAGAAGAGTGGCTGCGACTTCCGTTGCTACAAGAGTGGCTGATGAAGTTGGTTGCAAATTAGGAGCTGCTGTCGGCTACAGTATACGTTTCGAAGAGAATACTTCTGAGGAAACGGAGATCAAGTACCTCACTGATGGTATGCTCCTACGAGAGTTTCTTACTGATCCGTTGTTATCCACTTACAGCGCTCTTATGATCGACGAAGCCCACGAGCGAACAGTCTCCACCGAGATTGTTTTGGGATTGCTCAAAGATATCATCAAAGAAAGGACAGACTTAAAACTCATAGTTGCCTCTGCGACAATCAATGCATCCAAATTCTCTGAGTACTTCGACGATGCTCCCATCTTCAAGATTCCAGGCAGAAGATACCCTGTTGACGTTTGCTACACAAAGAGCCCGGAAGCTAATTACATTCAAGCAGCGATAACGACAATCTTCCAAATACACACTTCCACGGAGGGTTCAGGGGATATACTTGTGTTTTTAACTGGTCAAGACGAGATTGAAACGATGAATGAGACCTTAGTTGAGGCCTGCGATAAGCTTGGCTCTCTGATCAAACAGTTAATTGTTGCTCCTATCTACGCCAACCTTCCTCCAAAACAACAGCAGCGAATTTTCGACCCAACACCCCCAGATGCAAGGAAGGTCGTTCTTGCAACTAACATCGCAGAAACTTCCATTACGATAGACGGCATCAAATACGTCATCGATCCTGGGTATGTTAAGGAGAATGTTTTCAACCCCAGAACAGGCATGGAGAGTCTTGTTGTTGTTCCATGCTCTCGAGCTTCTGCGGATCAAAGGGCTGGTAGAGCAGGAAGAGTTGGACCTGGAAAGTGTTACCGCCTTTTTACAAAATGGTCCTTCTACAATGAGTTGCAAGCCAACCCAACTCCCGAAATCCAGCGCACAAACTTGAGCACTATTATCCTCATGCTCTTGTCAATGGGAATCACCGACTTGATGCACTTTGACTTCATGGACCCGCCCTCTTCGCAAACGCTCATCAAATCCTTCGAGCTCCTCTATGCTCTTGGTGCTCTCAACATGAGAGGCGAGATAACCGACGTGGGCAGAAAGATGGCCGAATTCCCAATGGACCCTATGTTCTGTAAATGTCTTTTGAAGAGTGCTGACTATGGAGTCACTCAGGAAGTGCTCTCCATAATGGCCTTGCTCTCGGAGTCTTCTTCTCTCTTCTTCCGTCCAAAAGATAAAAGAGAGCAAGCAGATAAAAAGAAGATGGCTTTTCAGCACGAACTTGGGGACCATTTGACTCTTCTCAATGTCTGGAACGAGTGGCAAGATACTGGGTTCTCCAACATCTGGGCAGAAGAGAACTTCCTTCAATACCGTACTTTAAAGAGAACCAAGGAAGTCCGGAACCAATTAGAGGGGCTTTGTAAACGAGTGGGTATAGATGTTCAACAGAAGAGCGGTGTGAACCTTTCCGAGGACCAGATCACGAAAGGAATTCAGAAAGCATTGGTGGCTGGGTTCTTTCCGAATGTGGCTAGACTCTCCAAGCTTGGGTCGGGGTATGCTCAGCTTAAACAAAAACTACCGGTATTCATACATCCTTCGTCGGGCCTTTACCCCTTGAAGCCTCCCCCAAAGCTCGTTCTTTACCATGAATTGGTATTGACCTCCAAGGAATACATGAGGAATTGTATGATTATTGAAGAAAAGTGGCTTGACGAACTTGCCACGCATTACTATACAACAATTAATCTGGAAGACAATAAATAAAAATCGGAGTACTAATATCAAAAGCTCTGTATGGTTAAATTGAGCCAATCCTGCGATCAAACACATTTCCCATCTTTTTCAGATTAAGGAAATGGTCGGAAGCCGCATCATGGCCCAATTTTTTTGTCAACTTTGCAAAGAAAAGACCACAAGCATTACAGAGAGTCCGGCTCCCTGTTGGTCCTGATCTCCATTCTGGAGTCTTCTTCGAGCCACATTGGCTGCATTGAGTGTTTTTCTTCAAGCACAAGTCTTTGTTGAGAAGATTCTGTGGATGCAACTCTACGGCTGAATGTTCAGTTGCTGGTCTTGGACCACATGAGAATATAATTTTCTCGTGAGCAGCTAAGTCGCTTCTTGCTTTTCGTCTTCGCTTCTTTGCAGGCGACTTATCGCTCTTTACCGACCTCTCTTCTGGAGGAGGTGAAGATGTACATTGATCTTCGGAACCACTGGACGATTTTGCTGCATTCGACTGGTGAGCTAGCTGCTCCCCTGGAGATGCCTGGTGCACTTCTTCGTCTTCCTCAAAGCTTCTCTCCAGACTCAACGATGAAGATACCGATGAGAAACAGGGTGATGTCTGTACTGATGAATCGCTAGATGTGCCTTCTGCATTGGTCTCACTTGGAGGAGGAGTCTGATATGGCATAACTGGCTGTTGATTGACACTGGCTTTTTCTCTGACGTCTACACTTCTTCTTGGGCTGTTCACCGAAGGACTTTCTGGCAACTCACATTTTGAAATTAATTCGTGGAAGGATGGGATCTTACGTCCGCTCTCCCATTTTGAATCTGCCAACTTCCAGATCTCGTAACCGAACTGAAGACTCATTGAGACGGTAGAGGGATGGTTGTAAGATCGGGAATTTATTCTATTAAGTTTGCTCGTGATGACAGCAGCAAGATTTTTTTGAAGCAAGATCAGGGTAGCAAGGCGGAGACTGGTCCGTCTTTTTTCGAGGCTGAATACCACATCCTTCTCTATGCGGGCTGCAGCATGATCCAGCATGTGTGGCAGATGCTTGATTGCCAAAAGACAATAGATTTTTTGATTTCTTGCTGATCTAGCGCCGACCTCCCCGCTGTTGAATCGATGAAAGCGCCAATCACCAACCTCTTTACTTACTAGGGGCATAATTAATAAATTGGAAGTCTACGAAACCATTTATCCATGCACGGCGACTTTGCTCGTTCGTGATATGGCGTTGTTGAGGCTACTGAATAATATAGATTTGAATAATAAGTCTTTGGCCTCCTGACAGAGCTTGGTTAGTGTTTTTGAATCTGAGTAATTCTGATGCTGGAGATTCGGCTAATTTCTCACAATGAGCAGAGAAGAATCCATGAAAGCTGTTGGAAAACAGATCTTCGGAAAATCTCCATGTCAAAATCACAATGGCCTTGATCAGCCTTTTTCGGCCGTCGTCCGGGAGATTGTCACTTTACGAAGAAATTTTATTTTTAATGCATCCAAGTTCATGAAGTCTTCTGGAGTCTCCTGGTCATGTTTCTGTGCATGTTTCTACCTTACGTTGCAGATACATGCAGCTACTGAGAATCAATATATCGATTCGTTTGTATTTCAAAGAGAACAATCATTTAATGATTTCCTTTCATGTTCTGTCAGCCATAGACCACAGTTGGTGAAATAAATCCCTCTAAAAAATAAAAAAAAAAAAAAAAGAAAAAACCTTCAACTCAGCCAAAACTGTGTATCCCTGTAGCTGCAACAAAAATTCGGCGGACCGCGATTCCCGTCTGGAGGCTCCAGCCAGAAAATCTCTGAGTCTTGGTTGCTATCGAGCCTGAACTTGATAATCTTGTTTCAAAAAAAGAATAAGAAAGAAAAATTATTCTGCTCGCAATTTGCCTCATTAGAGGAAACGGCACTTGGTGGTCCTCTCTTCCCGATAAAGCCTGGGTACACAAAAGTCGCGATATCAAACGCGCGACCCCGGACTAATACCCATATATCGGAGCAGTATACGGACCACTTCTTCCGGTGAAGCACATCTGGATACGTGGGGTGAAAATGGAAAAAAATAATCCTCTTCTTCCATTTGCCTTTTCCACAAGCTCATTCGACGAAAAGAGCGCTTTGAACACCGATCCTCGTGACAAGCATGTAATAGACGAAAACGCCAGAAGCAGCTATCACACGAGAGGCCAAGATCGCCAGCGTGGGCCGTTCCTCAGAGCAGCTCCGCTTGTGATGCCGCAACTAAAGAGAAAGCAAGGTGCCAGTTTTAACGAGAAAGACGACATCAAAAGGAGGGATTTTGATCCGTTTAATGACCCATCTAGTGAAGATTTTGAGGTTAATGACACGGACCCCGACTCACGTCACGATGATTCCCACTTTCAGTCGCAGCATACCGCCAAAGAGCTCCCCAGTAGTCCTCCGGTACTTCCACAGATGTCGGAGTTCGACATATCAACTACTACACAAACAGTTCCGGATAGTCCGGTCGAGGTGAACCACAAAGCTGGGAGCTTGAACACCTCGCCAGTGCAAGTACACAAACCCAGACTAGTAGACCACAGAAGCTCAGAGCCTGATTTTGGGATTGGCCCATTCAATCGCTTCAAGACTTCCAGCTACATTGCATTTCCTTCAACAGATACAGATAATATCAGTGAATCTGACTCGCCTTTGTCTGCTTCACTGTATTCACTTGCGAGGGCAAAGCTTCTCGAAGCTTTCGATAATATCTCTCCATCTGTGAGCTTAGAAGGCATGGGCCTCACGGAGATACCAGAAGAGGTTCGTGACTTGAACGACTTGGTCATCTTCTCCCAAGATTCTACCAAGAATCTATATCAGTTGTACTTGACCAACAACAAGCTACGCTCCCTCACGCCTTCTCTTTTTGCTTACACCAAATTGAACGTTTTGAGTTTACGCCAAAACTCTCTACGCTTCATTCCCGCCAGCATCAAGCATTTAGTCAACTTGTGTGACCTTAATATTGCTACTAATCAACTTAAGTACTTGCCTATTCAGATTCTTGGCCTTCCCAATCTAGTCAACTTTAGAGCGGGGCCCAATCCATTCATTCCAATACCGGCTAATGCCATTCAAATTCCACAGTCGGAGGTGCCTTCCCCTAAATATGTCAGTCAAATCATCGAACATGGTGAGAAATCTGACGTTCCCACACTCAAGTCCTTATGCTTGCATACCATTGCTAGATACGACGTGACATACAGCGAGACGCATTCATGGAAGCGCCATACCCCTCGTGTTATTCATCCCTTGATCGCAAAAGCAATAGCAAAAGGCAAGTTCGAAGACACATGCGATGAATGTGATACCGTAATTGTGGAGCCCTATGCAGAGGTCTACGAATGGTGGGATTTTCTTCAAAACATCAATGTGCCCTTCAAGAGAGAATTCTGTTGTGGTAAGTGTGTGCGTCTTTACAAGAACAGGACAGTATATTTCTGTTAATAAAATATATATTCAATTGATTATTTCAGGGCTTTGTTGGTGGCTTCGCAGCAGTGAATCGTTGATGCTGGAGACTTCCGAGTTGGATTTAACTGCACTTTCGCTGTCTTGTCTCCATGCTTTCATGTAGTGCTCAAGCTCGATGGAAATAATGGCCGATACTTCCAAATGCACGTAAGCTGGTATATTGCCAATTTGAGAGATGAACATTCTGCCTCCCTCAATAATCGGTGGTAGCTGGCTTTTGAGCATAAGTCGGTACTCTTCAGACTTTCTCACTGCTGTTTCGTGTACTTTTCCCTTTAAATCTCCCGGAATCTGTCTGCTCTGTTTGGCTGGGCAAAGCGGGCATCTATTGCAAACCAGCTGATAGAATTCGTACTGAATGATCTTGAACTTCACATTTCGAATAGCACGATCCATTACGGCACATTTGTCTTGAGAAATTCGTTTTAGGCCATTTAAAAAGGGTAAACACAGCTGAATAATGCTTCTGATTGCGTAGTTGTATCCTTGAACTTGCTCTTCCTCGAGGGTCTTTGTGAGCGGCTCTTTATCAGACTTGTCGCCGACATCAACACCCAAATGTTTGGACACAAGTTGGTGCATTATGCCTCCAATCCGTACGCAGTGTTTAAGACATTTCAAAGATTTGACAAATAACAGTTTGCAGACAGAAAGATACAGCTGATTGAATTGATCGATTCGATCTAGCTGGTCAATCAAGCTTTCCAAAAGAGGGTCAGACGGAGAAATGTGAGGACAGTGGTATGCTTTTCGTTCTTCTTGTAATTTGCTGACATTTACCAGTCCTTGCTCAGAGAACATAGCACACAGCAGTGTTTTTGACGTCTACAGTGAGTGGTTCAATGGGTGCAAAAAAGTACAATGCGAATATATTATGGGTGGCCATGATGTGATCCTGGCCATGCTGCGATACCCGACGCTCTGGGTGACGATTCTCTGCTGCTACTCTTCGAGCTTTGCAAAACCTCCAAACGTTCATCAAGGAAATGCAACCCTGACAACTGCTCAGAAAATTCGTTTTTAGTGGTGGCAGGAAGGTCTGATTCTTCTATCTCCACCTTCAATCTCCGGGTTCGATCAATTATGACTTCATCAAGACTTTCAATGAATCTGTTTCCGAAGGTTTTGTCCGTTGGCAAATTGACATAGATCTTCTTTTGAAGCATCTTTGCCGTTCGCAAACTTTCAATAATCTTGATAAAGTACGAATCTTGCTTGATGTCCTCCATTTTCCTTCCATCAGTAGGGGGCGGATTCACGAGCAACAATGCAGCGTAGTAAAGCATGATGTGGATATGCAAAGGAACGTATTTCAAATTATTGAGGATATCTTTGTCGCCTAAAACAAGATTGAGAACTGTCTGAGCAGCATTCATGGCGATATTGAGACTGAGAAGCGTTTGATCATGAGTAATAAGCTCCTTGTTGCTGATGAGTTCGTCATCCTCAAGATCCTCACTATCTTCAGAATCCGACTCGTTTCTTCCGACCTCTTCGCGAGTCACAGGTTCGACCTTTTGTCTCAACTGATGATATCTTTCCCACTTAGGAAAGACGACAGTTTCCAGGCCAGTCTCGATTTGTAGTTCTCTCAATGCAGAACAGTTGATGTGCATCTTGGCAAAATTGTAGTAAATGAGTGTGGATTTAGACAGCCAGACAGCACCATTGTTGACAGGTGCAAGAAGGACGGTCCATGAGACCATCCACTTATCAAGCTCCAAGTTAGACTTGGATGGTATGCCAAATGTTTTGGGCGCTATGAGATCCCAGGCATTTCCCTTAAATGCTTCTCTGATGGCCAGGTTGTACTCAACTTGGGAGACCAAACGTAAATCAGTCATACGAGACAAGTTTGAGTGGTCTTCGTCAGCCTTGACATCTTTTCTGGAGTCTGAATGAACTATACTGTTCTCACCGGTTGTAGACTCGCTGTCCTCTTTATGAGTGATTTCAAGTGGCTTCTGTTCAAGAAGAAGCTTGCGACTGTTGGCAATTGAATAGTCCTCAGAATCAAAGAGTGACTGTCTGTTAAGCGACATGCATTGCTGCCCATCAAGTACGTAAAGGAGGTACCAGAGCTTGAGACGATCTTTCGGGTTGAGCGTGCTTTGGTCATCAAATTTAGACGCGGGCTTATTGAGACCAAATTCTCTGGCAAGTTGGAGAGCTAAGCCGGTGAACCTCTGCGAGTCAGCAAGCCAAAAGCTGCAGAGAACGAGCGCTAGGATTATGTTGTACCCTTCGACGTCTGTCTTAGGCTTAGGCTGGAAGAGGATTCCGGAGCAAAGCTTATGCAAATGCTGTTGTAACGCTGCTTGTTTAGATGAGATTGTTGGATCTGGATAATGAATGGCAGCAATGCTACAGACAGCGCAGATTAGCAAAGGGGATGTAACCCAGATTTCGCTGACTTGTACTTTATCGATTTCGAAGCCGAATAACTGCTGGGAGATATTTGTGTCAAAGAACTTGAATAAAGCCTTGGCCTCTGAGAGCGAGATGACCGTATCACGAAAATCGTCCTCTTCAGTACGCCTCTTCTTTAGCAAAAAGTAGTCCTGTGGAGCAGAACGCTTACCGTCAAGACCCCGTTCTGACTCAGAGGAGTCAGGCGTCGATGCAATACTGTTGGCGTAGCTTTGACCGCCAGACGACGAGTCTTTGATGGCTTGGTACATTCGTTCTGGTTCTTGTTCCACCCTATTGTAGCGTTGGTTACTCCTGAGTACCTCAACGAGGGTATCAAACTTCGACTCGAAGGAGTTGAGCTTGTTCTCCATTTGCGACTTCCACTGTTCGTCAAGACCCCCTGTTGAGGGTTTCTTGGGATGAGACAGTAGCGTTGATAGCGAAGGCGGTGTCGGATTCTTATGCATGAGTGGAGTTGGCTGGTTCATGGGCAGATGGTAAAGACCAGTCTGAGGTATAGGAGGTGGTGGTTGTGACAGGAAGCTTTTTCCGGGATGCGGTAGAGGTGGAACCTGAGAGACCATCAGGAACTCTGGGAGACTCTGGGGACCGACCTGCGGTAGTTTCAACGAGGGTAGTTTAGGAACAATTTGGCATGTACTTGCGAGGCCGTTCTTGATACAACGGGTGCACGGGAGAGACTCTGAGTATTCACATTTCACTTTCGACCGCTTGCAGTTGCTGCACGGCTTGGTTCGTTTTTCTCGAGCCATAGCAGTCTGACCTTGAAAAGCTCTGTAAGTGGTAGGTTTGATATTGGTGCGTACAGTGATGATGCGCCATATACATGCACAAAGTCTGTTCAAATGAAGCGTGGTGGAGTTCCTTTTTTTTTTTATTTATTTTGATGTATGATAGTTGGTAGTATAATTAATCGGAAGAGTCTCATGTATTTCTGTATCGTAGAGGAATTGTCTTGTTGGGCAAGCACTGAGATACACCACAGCCTAAATAGAGCCTCACGATGTCTCAGTTGCATGGTGCCAAATCCTTTTTTTTTAATTTCAAACCCATTTTGCTATTTCGTTGAGCTGGAGGTTTATGCGGCTGTCATAATAGTATTCCGTTGCACGAAACGTTGTGTCTCCTTTACAATGTTTGCTGCCATGACCCTCTACTACAGCCCTTATGTTTGCAATAATTTGCCCAGGGCAATTCAGACCGGTGTTATTTAGATTTAACAACAGCTGCACTCTTGGTATATTCTCTTCCTCGCCACTGCTTATTGGTTCTAATGCGTTGCCTATCGGCCCGCTATACTCAGAACTGTTATCATCTTGGCTATCATACTGTGCTTCAGGTCTAGAAGTGATCAATATATCATAGCCATTATCTATTTTTCCCAAACATTCAATCAAGATTCTATCCTTTCCATGTAAATCCAAGTGGTCTCTGTATTTCGGAAATACTTCAACACCGGAGTACGGTGTGTTTTTATATTCATAATTAGCAGTGCAATTACCCAAACATCTCATCAAGTCAGTTAAACCACTTTTGATGAGATCAGTTGCACTTACCACCACTGACATACACGTAATCAAATACACGATCATTCTCGTACTATTTTTTCGTCCATTGATGGTTAATAGATTCATCTGATTTGATAACGATCTCGTTATCTGCCAAATGTACTCTAGTTTTATTCCTCACGTACACTCCTGAATTTATTATGATTAGTTTAGAAGGTATACTGTTGAATTGGTTTGCGGTGGGGGGTGTTGGGGACCTTAAGTGTCCTAAGCTTGACTGAATAAAGTCTTTTGAACAGTTTTTATCATTTGCACATTTTACAGAATTGACAGTGTTCACTACATTTGTTAAAGGCTGCCACGTTTGCATCCAAGTCGCATACTACTAGCTCTACCTGATAAGAACAGTAAGAGTCTTTTGGACCTACTTTTATTAATTTAACAATCAAAAGAAAGTTTAATGATCTTCCTAGCTCAATAAACGAAAATAACCCAACTCACAGTAGCTAATTGTACCGTGCCAGATCTCTGACCTTGCTGCACCCGTACCGCGGCAGAGATCCCCTGCCCCGGATTCTTGTGAAAAGAGGTCACTATCCACGCCAACTGCCTTTTTCCAACATGTCCATGAAAACCAAGATCAAAGCTTTTTTCGGTCCTTCCAGACAGTATGTTGTTGCTGGCGCCTCCAACAACCCCTCGAAGTTCGGATTTAAGATCTTACTGTGGTACGTGAGCCACGGTTTATCAGCCATTCCTATCAACCCCAAGGAGAGCGAGATTCTCGGCCAGCCGGTGGTCAAGTCTATCCCCGAGGTATTAAAGGCTTTGAAAGCTGGAAAGGACATTCTGCAATACAAGCTTTCCAGTGCCGATGGCGTCAGTGTGTCGTTCTTGACTCCACCCCACATTACAGTGCAGACACTCAAGGACATTGCCGAGGTACCAGAATACCAAAGCCTTATCAAGGGTTTGTGGTTCCAGCCAGGAAGCTATGATCAGGAGGCATTGGACACCGCTGAAGCGTTGGGATTGCTCCAGAAGGTGGTTCACCAGGAAGAGTGTATTCTCATTCGTGGCGAAGAAGGAATGTATAGCGCCAACTTGTAGATGCAACGTAAATAATCTATTTACAAATGGAGCGAAGGGTAGAATTAGTCTAACATCTTCTTGATGTAATTGCCCCACGACTCGTCGTCAGGAGGAGGCGGGGGCTTCTTTGGAGACTTGGGGTCCACCTCGATCTCGTAGGGAAACGGCGACACGTCGAGCGTCGTGATGGGAGGAATATGATCTTTGCTGCTGTCGATTTGCTCATAGATGGACATGAGAGTCTCTTCGAAGCTCTGGCGGGACAGCTGTACACCCTTTTCGTGTCCCAGGGATGACTCCGCCGGTAGTTTATCCGGCAGCACCGGGCGGCAGTTGACATTAATCCGCCACAGCTCCCACACGGAGGTTTCTTGCAGAAGGTCGTCTTTGACGTGGCCGAACCACAGCGACTTCTTCTTGATCTTGGATGTTTTGTAGAACAGCACAAGAAGCTGTCCCACCTTGGGCTGCGCTTGCGAATCTGCCGAGCCAAAGTCCTTTTTGATGAGCTGATCTATCTTTTGATCGAGCAACGAGTCAAGATCCGGTAGATCGCTGGCCACTGGATATGGGATCCCCATGAACTCGTGCGAACTGGGGGCAATAGGCCCAAAGAGCCTATGGAAGAAAATGCACCAAAGGACACCTGAAGTTAGCATATGTTCAATGCTTTGCAAATTTGAAACATACCCTTTAGAGACTCACGCACAACAGCCCTGTCGGCGGTGAGATTTAGTGTGAAATCCATGTTGTAGGAGGAGATTGCGTACTTCTTAGATATCGTCGCGCTTGCGTAGCGGACTCTGATTCCTTTGCGCTTTAAGCACTGGACCAAGTGGCCATTGATCCTAGAAGTTTTGGTTTTTGATGGGAACGAAAGAAGACTTTTAAGGGCGGCTTTGAAGCAATCATTCATTGCTTCTCGTAGATGTACTTTCCTTGAAGCATATCGCTGATTATGGCGTCTACCTGTGGAAGGCTCTTCTCTGTAAGAAGCTCGAGTTCGTCCGAGGTGAACTTCGATAACACATGTTTGTCCACCGGTAGTCTGTCCGATTTACCCACACCGACCCCGATTTTGGTGTACCCTGGTCCCACGGTCTTATCTATGGAACGAAGCCCATTGTGTCCTCTGGCGCTGGTGTTTTGCTTCCTGACAGTGACTCGTCCTGGAGCTATTTCTATCTCGTCGTGAATAATCACCAAGGCAGTGGAGTGGCCAGCGTAGTCTTTCTGAAACTGCTGCCATGCCTTGGAGATGGGCCTGCCCTGGAGGTTCATGAAGGACAGGGTAGATAGAAGGAAGACGCAATTGAGACTTGGACACTCAGAGACTTGAAATCCACGGTACTTCAGTACCAGCTTGAAAGGCGGGATGTCGGTCCTGCTCTTGAGCACTTCCTCTAGTGCCCAGTTTCCCACATTGTGCCGGGTTCCTGAGTACTGGGGCACAGGATTAGCTATAGCAGCAAAAAGAATGGCAGGGGGTTTTCCTTCTATAAGAGTCAGAAATTGACGGGGAGCTCGTTGGGGCAATAGTGACCCCACATATCGAAGCATCTGGTAGGAGTAGTTTTTCACTACTGCGAAGACTCGCACTACACTACAATGGGATACAAGGTTCTTCAATAAGCACTATCTACCATCACTTCCTCTCAGACTTCTTCTTTCTCTTCTTGCCATCGGACTTCTTGGGTTCGGCCTCAGCCTGCTTTGGCTGTTCCTTTGGTGTGTCCTGAGGCTCTGTCGACGTTTCCTTAGACTCCTCTGGCACATCGGAGGGTGCAAGGCTCGCCTCGCTCTTTCCAAGCTCAACCAAGTCACGGTGTGAGTTGTCGTATCTGATGTGCTGAGACTTGGAGACAGTCTTGAGCTCTTGAAGTCTGGCCCTCATGGTGGGGACATCTCTGAGATTCTTCTCCAATTTCAATCTCTCCTCCTCAAATTTCAACCGACGCTCAGCGTCCAAAACACCGAAGTAGTAGTTGCCCTTACCATCGAACTTAAGTAAACGGTTGTGGAAGTGCCACAAGGCAGGTCTATGAGCAACAGAGAGCAAGGAAATGCCGATTTCCTGGGCGTGCTTGTACATGAACTGTTCCATGGATGGAGAAACAGCAGAGGTACATTCGTCAAGAACAGCGAATTTGGGGCGGTGGTAGTAAAGTCTGGCCATGGCCAAACGCTGCTGAGCACCCGTGGACAATTCCTCATTCCAGTTCTTCACAATATCCCAATTCTTGTTTTCAGGCAAGATATCAGTCAAATCCAAGATCTTGAGAATTTCCTCAAGGTCTTTCTCGGTGTGTCCGTGCTTATTGTTCTCGAACTGCTCCTGAGTGTGTGGGTATATGATTTGTTCTCTCAAAGAACCTCTGCAAAGATAAGCTCTCTGGGGTAAGTAGAACATGTTATCGGTGGTTGGAATGGTGATCTTACCATACTTGCATGGCCACAAGCCTCCCAACATTCTGAACATGGAGGACTTACCGCATCCGTTTGGACCGGCAATCAACAAATGCTCACCGGGCTTGATACTGAAGTTGAGCTTTTCCACCAATGTAACATCTGCGGGCGTCACGAGTTTCACGTCAGAGAAGGTGATTTCATCACCGAAATTGACATTCTTGTCGTCCTCCTGAGGCACGCCAGCCTTTCTATCCTTGATAGATTTTAAGGCATCTTGAAGGAAGGTCACTCTAGTGGCGTGACCAACGAACTGGAGCAAGAATCTTCTGGAGTAGATCAATCTGTCCAAGGAGTCGGACGCACTCATCAACAACCTTCTGTTAGTGATAAAATCACCCGCAGCATTAGGGTCGGGGTCGTTTCCTAAGTACTTGTTAATGAAAACAGGAGCGGAACACAAGACCAAACCAGCAGCACCCCAGAAGTACTTAACGATGAAAGTTTGAGCAATTTCATGAATAGCACGCTTCCAGTACTCCATCTTCAAGAAACGCTCAAGCTGATAGTAGCAGAGGTCGATGTAATCGAGCTCACGGTCGTGACCACGCAAGAAGGCGATCTCTTCGTTATTGGAGACGATCTTGGAGTGACCAGAACGGAGTTGACCCTCCAAATTAGCCTTTTCAGAAGCCAACTTGGCGAATGGTGGTGAGAAGAATCTCAAAACGATGGTGGAGAAGTGTGCCAACATACCAAGGGCAAGGGTGCCCTCACCACTGCCTACACCACTTCTAGAGAGCTCTTTCGCACAAAGGAGCATGTCTAGAGTGGGCTTAAGAAGCTGGCCGGGAAGACTAGCCATGGCGGAGGCCAATCTGGAGACATCGGTGGAGACTCTCTGGTCGGGGTCCTTGATCTTGCTGTCAGACAACTGAATCAAGGCGTAGTAGTTGGGGTCTAAGTTGTCGGGGAGATAATCCTCTATGATGCCGTTGTTCAAGTTTATACGCAAGTGTTGGCGCATCTTTTCCTTGGACCAGTTGAGCAAGGCGTTCACTACCGAGGCAGGGAGACCAAGGAGCATCCAGAAGGCCAATAGCTTACCGAAACGTTTAAGCCTTTTTGTGACCAATGCACCCACAAGCAAACCGTCCAAATTCGCCACCTTGATTGTAAGCATGGCACGGCAAACAAGGAGCACCACATGGGAGACAAAGTATCCCACCACTGGAGTGACATAGGATGGAATGGCGGCCTTGAGGAGAGTCCTGAGCGATTCTTTAGTTAACTTAGGCTTCACTTTCATTTTTGAAGGGTCCAACTCTTCGCCAGCCGGCTCCTTTTTCTTTCGGCTACCCGAGGAGCTGTTTGTAGCACCCGAAAAGGCGGCTGTGATCAAAAGGATATAGGAGGCATTCAATAAGAGAGACCGGTTCGATTTGTAGGCGTTGAACACCACCAAGGCGAAAGAATCTCGCTGTACCGACTTGGAAGGTGGCGGCATATTCTAGCAGAGGGCCTGGTTGAATAAATAGAACACGGGAGTAGTTGAGAAAACATTTCTGTATCCTGGAGGTAGATAATCTCTTGACTGCATCTTGGCACCTGAGTGTTCAAATGTGGGGAGCCTTTTTGATCCGAGGAAGCTGGCTGCGAAAACGGGGCCCTAGTAGAGACACTTGAGGTACGAATGAATTTAAAAGAGGAA
Source organism: Candidozyma heveicola (assembly GCA_003708405.2). NCBI lineage: Eukaryota > Fungi > Ascomycota > Pichiomycetes > Serinales > Metschnikowiaceae > Candidozyma > Candidozyma heveicola. Next base: position 124,607 of record PPOB02000003.1, read on the forward strand.
AAAAGAAGCTTTTGAGTTTTATTTGTAGATTTCTGTTTTGGGAGTTGGGAATATGTTGGTTTGGCTGGGAAACAGTGGGGGACCCTGAGAGTCCAGGTGTTCTAGCCGCGCCAAGTATAACGGGGCGGCACCACCACGACTGATTGGTTGTGGGTTGTACCGGCTCGATTATTTGTTCTTGAGTAAATTGCACGAAGGGACGTAAAGAAAAAAAACAGGAAACTTATGTTTTTTTATCGATCCCATATTTGCAGAGATCTTGGGTACCGAGACTGTAGCCCGTGTTCAAAGCCACCACAGAATGGCTGCAAAGCTCTCTTCTGAGAATCCAGCCCAACTATGCTTTGATGAGCGACTGGAGCCCTTGATTTAACTGCAACCATTGATTTAGCTGGAACCCTTGATTTCTTAGTATTTTGATATTCAAATTCTTGCCGTAGTCTGGTCAGCTGAGATGCCGGAGTAACCGCTTCACGAATATAACACAACCCTGAGTTGCTCAAGATCACGGACAATGCAAAATCAGACGATAATAGAAACATTCTCCAGCTACGCCTTCGAGAAGGCTCAGCCCAGCCAATTACCGTCCGCCAATTGCCCTCTCTGTTTTCAACCCAAGCAGCCCATCCGCCGATCCGAACTATTCATGTTTTTACGTCTCTCCGAGAAGCGCTTTAAAGTCCTCCTTATCCTTCTGAATCCTGTGTTCGAGCTCGTGCACCCGTGCAAAGTAGTACTTGTTAGCAAGGTCTGTGGTAGTCTTGCACTCAGGGTTCTCCGCCAACATGTTCTCATACAACGCAAGAATCTGGTCACCAGCTGGCGGCCGTGTGAGACTGTTTTCGTGTGTTCTTCTCAGCAATTGGGTGCTGTCATGGTGAAACCAGTCATATCCAATGCCATCCAAGTCCTCATACTCCTTCACCGATTCGGGTTCGATTAGGCCCTGGGTATGTAGGAGCTGTGAGAGCAAGAGAAGATCCTTGCTTGTGTACGATTCTGGTGATGTTATTATTGATTTGCCTGAGGCGGTCATTTTACCCAGTAGTAGGAGTGGTATCTCTTTACCTAGTGACCATCTCCATACAGTCTCTCGCTCCAGAGAGTAGGGTGACACCAACCCTATTCCGACTTGCATTGCCAATATCAGACTCGGAAAAAAAGTTCCGTATTTATTCTGAAGATCTTAGACTATAGGCAGTTTTTTTTTTTGAAATACCGTCTTTTTGTTTTCTGGCCCTTTGGCCCTGATGCCTCTGTTTACAAATTGGCTATCCTCATACACTCCCACGCCTCAGCCATTAGCCAAAAGAGTACAGTCGAGCATTAGATAGTCTGCCCATGGCTATATCCTTCAGATCGCCTCTTCTATAATGTCCAAGCTATCTCCGTCTCTTAACTCGAGACTAGCAAATATAGACATCACACAGAACCAAAACACCCCGGCGAAATCTCCTAGATCACCAAAGAAGTCCTACCCAGCAAGCTTATATCCAAGAAACTACCATGCTCTGAGTGTTACAACGCCTAGTAAAGCTCCAGTGCTCTCCACAGCACGTAGAGCCCAATCTAGATCGGTATCGACTTCAAAGAATCTCAATGAATCGGGCATGGACGTCTCGCCAGAAAGGAAAGTTAGCAAGCATACATCGGCCACAAACGACATAGAAAAGTCTTCTAGAAAATCATCTGGCCAAGACCACCAGTTTCTGTTCATGAGAGAAACAACCTCTTCCAGAAAAAAACAGCATGCAGCCAAGCTGCCCATACCACAACCCCCACATCAACTGCCTCAAGATCGAGCAGTGTCACACCCAGAACTATATAACAAGAGGCCATGTACACATCTTTCGTCTACAAAGTACTCGATACCCGTGAGAAGAGCAGAACCAAAGAACGCAGAGACGAAATCGTCAAAAGCTCCGAGTCTCAAGATACCTTCTCCACATAAATTGTCCCATTCGGCGTCCTCCAACGACGTCTATCTGCATCTATACGACGACCATATAAAAGTTGAAAACACCCCCCATAAAGTTTTGACGAGGCTGACTGGGCTTAAGCTGCTTTCATCCGCCTTGCGTCAAGAAACACCATGCCAGTCCCCTTCATCACGGCCCCCAAAGGTCTCCTCCTTGTCTGAGATGTACTCGATATTGCACAACACAGACCCTTCCCTTTTCGATAACCCACACACTTCGGATCCGACTTTAGAGGCTAAGCTGCCCATACTTTCTCATCAGCTTCAACTGCATCCAGAAGGCCAGTCCGTCAGTGTCTATGAGCGTGGGGAGATAATGAGAAAACAGGAAGTGTATTACTTGGCTAAAAATAGTGTCAAGAACATCAACGTCCATGCCTTCAACTCCGGAGATTACAAAAATAACTTTGGGTTTGATGACAAGAATGGCAACTACTTGATATCGCTTGGCGACCACATTGAATATCGTTACGAGATGAAGCGAATACTTGGAACGGGCTCCTTCGGAAATGTCGTGCTTTGCGTTGACCACAAATACTCAAACCCAGAGAAAGAACGTAAAGTCGCCATCAAAATCATTCGAAACGATCTCAATTGGTCTTTGCAAGCCGTGAGCGAGATAAAAATGCTTAAGCAGCTCAGTCAAGCTTCCAAGGATCTCATGAATGACCATATTATGACTTATTACGACCATTTTCATTTCCGTGGGCACATGTGCATTGCAACAGAGGTGCTATCAGTGAATTTATTCACATTCTTGGAGCTCATGTCATTCAGAGGATTAAACTTGCAGCTCTTAAAACGGTTTGCGATCGATATCCTCAAAGGATTGTCCTTTGTTCATGATCAAAAGGTGATCCACTGTGATGTGAAGCCCGAAAACATCATGATCAAACTTCCTCTGGATTACGACCCACAAGGCGACAGGATGCTCCCAGGATTTACAGTAAAGTTGATCGACTTTGGCTCCTCCTGCTATGAGAACGATACGTCCTTCTCCTACATCCAGTCTCGATTCTACAGAGCTCCGGAGGTTATTTTGGGGTCCAAATACAGCAGCAAGATTGACATATGGTCTCTTGGCTGCGTGCTAGCTGAAATCTACACGGGAACACCGCTTCTTCCAGGCAAGAGCGAGATTGAACAGATTGCACTTGTCCTCGAGCTCTTTGGAGCTCCTCCCGCAGCTTTCATCATCAATGAAAAGAAGAAGCTCATGAAATCGTTACAAGTGAACCCAAGCAAAATCCCGGACCCTGTTTTGGGGGAACCTTCAACTGGTGGTGCTGATTTAGGGGCCGCTATTGACGAAAAGAAGATCAAGAGGACCCTTCTTTACTCGCTTTTCACCACAGAAGGCAAAATCAACCTCCAGTTTCTCAACCAGCTGCTTTTAGCTAGCGGCAAGGAAGGCACTAACGGAAACATGAAGAAATCAGTCAAGCCCAACCTGAGATCGTTGTCTGTCAGTCTCCGTCTACATAACTCTGGCGAGGCGGAGGCGGCACAATTCTCGAGGTTTTTGACACGCATGTTTGGCTGGAACCCCGTGGACCGCCCTACTGCAACAGCGCTTCTTTCAGACCCCTTTTTAAACTAAGTTGAGATCATTTCTTTGCATTCAATCACAGCCCCCTCCCCCTTCTCTCGGCTATCTTTTTCGCACCCACTTCTCATGCCGTTAGCTCACTCCCCACACTGTCACATGACATGCGTTGCGAAAGACCCTTTAGCTCTATTTTCGAATTGACAACACTACAACAAGAAATCACCTCCATGTCGACTAGTCCGCCTGCCAAAGGGAGTCGCAGAAGCAGATTGCTCAATTCGTTGTACAATTATACTAGTGACATGGCAGAAACCCACGCTGGAAAGAACCGAGGCCTAGCCGCTGGTACTGCTGCAACATTATTGGGAATGGGACTCGAACACGTTGAAAAGACATCAGACGGTGGAATTCGAGCAAAGGACGGAAGCTTCGAATACACAGAGGAGGAACTTGAGGCCGTGAGAGAAATGGCTCTGTCGGCCGAGGAACACCAGGCTGCTAAAGAGCCTACCCATTTCATGGACAGATTTATCGAGAGACTTGTTAGCCACACTGTGCCAAAAGATGGCCCTGACTACCATGAAATCAATACGCGGATGAAGGACCCCTCTAGAAAAAGTAAGGCACCTTTGTCGATCAGAACCCTTGGCTCCAACATGAAGAGGTTGAGCTCTAAGATGGGGTCCTTTTTTAAGCTCCAGTACGGCGTGATCCATGTGATCACCTGGAGACAGCCAACAAAAACACTCTCTGTTTTGGTGATGTATACGGCGATCTGCATGTGGCCCCACTTGGTTGTGGCGCTCCCATTGATAGTGTTGTTGTTTGGTATCATTGTCCCCGCATACCTCCACCGTCACCCTATGGATATCCCAGAACTCGTGAAAACTAAGAAACGGGGTCAATCGCTTCTTGAGTACTTCAACCTGTCTGAGGATGACAGTGTGGTTATGGATCTTTTGAATGAACACAGTGTGGAGTTTTCAGACGATTTGTCTACGGCGACATTTTCTTCAGAATACTCTAGAGCTACCACAGCTACCGCTGCGACAGGCTCTGATGCATTTGCTCAGAAGGGACTCAATGCTGCAGACTCTCTCAGTTCGGACAATCAGTCTAAATTCGTGAAATCGCAGGTATCGACTTTCATGAACATGAGGGATTTGCAGAATTTAACAACAGACTTGCTCAACACTATGGACCGTGCCGAGAAGATGGCTACCGATATTGTTGGTTTCAAGAACGAAAGACTCACCACATTCTTGTTTTACATTCTCTTGATCGTCACATCGGTGGTGCTTTTCGTTGGACAGTGGATTCCATGGAGAATCATATTCATACAGGCCGGCTGGATCGGCATGATAATCTGCCATCCCAATGCTAAGAAGTACATCCAGGCACTTAAGAAGAAGAAGGCTGCACAAGCTGTTGAGGAAGACGGTGATGCTACGGAAGACGAGGATGTGGTTGAACAACCCCCAAAGCGCTTGCCCCACGAGACTTTTGATAGGCCTGACATCATCGTGGATGATCTGCCAGAAGTCCGTGTTGTTGAAATTTACGAGTTGCAGATCCGCAACGTCATAAAGCACGAGTGGAAGCTCTATGGCTACTCTAAGAGACTATTTGACTTTAAAGACAAGGTCAGGATCTCGGGCAAGAAACCCCACGGCGTGGACTCCATTGGCAAAATCTTGCCTCCCAAAGAGTGGAAGTTCGATTTTGGTTTTGCCAGCAATTGGCAAGTGGATAGAAACCCCGAGCACTTCCTTCTTGTGCGTGGAGTCGATCAGTCACACTTGAAGATCAAGGATGGTGAGAGGGAAGGTTGGGTTTACGATAAGCTTCCCGCTGCTCAGGACTCCACTGTTGAATTCAGAAGACGCAGGCTCTACAGAGAGTGCTTTAGATACGCCCGCCCAGTCAACAACAAGGTGTTGTAGGCTGTTTATACATTCATATAGGCATATATTTATCGGTTGCAAAAAGTGAGGTGCTGTACCCCAATATAGACACCCGTACCTCAAAGGTGTTCTCTATATTGGACCAACTCACTGGATAATCAAACCACCTTGATGGAGAACTTCTCGAGTAAAGTGAGGGTTTTTGATGCCTTTCCCAAGGTTGCCCCAGAGCATTCTGTGAGGTCCTCGAGAGGCGGTCTCTCATCCGTTTTCACCATACTATGTGGGCTTTTCATTCTATGGGTCCAAGTTGGTGGTTTCCTTGGAGGATACATAGATAGGCAGTTTTCTGTCAACAAGAAGATCGAGCTGAATCTCGATATAAATGTGGATGTCGTGGTGGCCATGCCCTGCGATATGTTGACAACAAACGTCATGGATATCACCAAAGACAACTTCTTAGCACACGAAGTGCTTAATTTTATTGGGGTGGATTTCCACGTGCCCCCATATTTCAATATTAACAATGAAAACAATCATCATTCGACTTCCAACTTGGACCTGGCGATGGAGGGCTCGCTTCGAGCTGAGTATGCCGTTCAGGGCAAGCACATCAACACAGATGCGCCCGCATGTCATATATTTGGGCTGATACCGGTAAACCATGTTGAGGGAAGATTCTTTATTGTTCCAAAAGGCACGATGTATCAGCTGAGAGAAGCAGCGCCGAAGGATAAGTACAACCTTTCGCATTTGATCTACGAGTTCTCCTATGGCGAGTTCTACCCGTTCATCGACAATCCGTTGGACTTCACTGGCAAGGTGACAGCGGAGAAGGAGCAGCTTTTTAACTACTTCGCCAAAGTCGTTCCCACGTTGTACGAGAAAATCGGCCTTGAGGTTGATACATACCAGTATGCTCTAACGGAGACGCACCACAAAACTAGAGGCCCGGGGTACCTTCCGCCTGGCATTTTCTTCAACTACTCATTTGAGCCCATCAGGCTTCTGATCCGTGAAAAGCGTATTTCTTTCTTTGCATTCGTCTCCCGCATTGCAACCATTCTTTCGGGCTTGTTCATCGCCGCAGGCTACCTCTACAGGCTTTACGAGAGACTCTTGTCTATACTTTTCGGGAGAAAGTACGTTGACCGAAACAGAGAAAAAAAGGAGGGCGGACTTTTGGACCACCTGGTTCCCGAAAACAAGGACTATTAGGCCACTCGCAGGGCGTATTGGGGACCAAACTGGATAAAAAAAGCTTCAAGCCTAATGAAGAACATCGGCTTGGTCCAGTTATCGCCCTTATATATCAAAAAATTGTGACAGACAGTGTATACTAAGCGAGCATGGCACATAAAAGTGAACGGAATGAACTCCGAACCCAGGGTCCGAGAAACGAGAAAATATTCTTTCCCAATTCGGCCTGAGCAAATTGCACCAATGTAGAAAACATCACCACTCGCCTACCACTAACGAATCGACATGTGGTTCGAATAGCGTAAGTACTGTTATCTTGCACAAGGCGGGTATCCCATTTTGGACATGCTCGCACCTTCTTTCCGCTCGTCTATCATTGACCATCCTGCGTTTATACTCTGTAACGGCTTTGATCAAAACTTTATTCTGGAGAATTCCACGAATCTCCAAAACACCGCTCTCATCCCCTTTTTAGGCTTCAGTGTGCCCCTACACTATGCCCGAAGCCTCCAAAAAGACGATCAAGCGTTCTCGTTTGGGCTGCCACAGGTGTAAGAAGCTCAAGATAAAGTGCACCGAAGAACGCCCCGCCTGTGTTGCTTGTGCTAAAGCAAAAGTCTCCTGTGACTATTCCTTGAAACTAACGTGGGGAGGGCGGCCTTACAAAAATGCCGAACGACGGAAAGCCTCCCAAATCAAAGCACCTGCTCAGCCAGGGGGAGGCACCAACCCACAAGAAATCACCTTTGTCAAAACCCACTTTAAGGGCAAGCCCGCAAAGGTCGAAAGCGACCAGCTGGTTCTGGTCAGCGAAGAGCCCGCCTCTCCTTCGAACGACTCTCCGCAGCTCAAGCGTGAAAGTGAAAATACTCCCATTCCTGCTGCAAACACCCAAATGGCACTCTCCATCTCGAACTCAACGTATGAAGCGTCGACCAATATGTCACATTCCCTGAGTGATAGCTATCATGCTCCTCTAGAACGACATTATTCAACCGATCAGCACGGCTTTAATACTGTGTCCCCAGACAGAAACCTTGATCACATAGGTTCTCCGCCGACCAGCACCGCTCCTTCGCTCATTACGGGGCTCGTCGATAGTTTCACCCATGATATTGCCGAGCTTGAGCGGCAGAACGAAAGCAACGTCCGCTCGACCCTGAACGGGTCTCCGAAATCAAGCCCTGCCTGGTCCCCAGGGGTGATGATCAGGTCCCCGTCTTATCGCTCCATTTCCCCGTTGAGCCCTTTATCTCCAGCATCGGACCCGCTCATGCGTTATCACTCCCTTTTGAATCATTCCCCCTCCGGAGAGCCCAATCAGGCCTTACATACGCTATACTCCATCCCTCCTCAGCTCACACCACTCCCCGATCTTCTATTGAAGGTGCCCTGCTACCGACAGTTGCTTAACTTCTGGGTGGAAGTGGCTTCCAACGAGCTTGTACCAGCGCCATCCCATTTGTACACTGACAACCCATTTAAAGTCTTGGTGCCTCAAATGGCTATGCACTATCCAGGCGTACTCACAACCGTTTTAGCATTTGCTGCACGCTGGCGAGGTGTCTTGACAAACGATCTTGAGGATGCCACTGAACTTGTAGGTCAGTTGTTGAACCGATCGTGTAACGAGCTTCTCAAACAGCTCCAGAGCAAAGAAGAGGCTACATCAGATGGCGCATTACTCACTGCATTACTCTTGTCCTGCTACGAAGTCGTCAACTCGAATGACTTTGATAAGCATAGAACCCACACGATTGGTGCCAGTCAGATCGTGTTCGCCAGAACGGCACTCCAAGAGAGCCAAGATAGCTCACCGACTTCAGAGGATTCGGAGAATTCAGACCGCTCTCTTTCTGTGGTCTACCACAGAGACGAAAGTAACACTGCATTTTTCCTTACCAGATGGTTCTTCTACGTTGATGTTCTCGGAGCTCTCTCTGCAACTCGTGGACGAGACAAGTACCTTCGGGCGTACAGAAACAACCCAAGTTACGTTCCTGTGGCGTCCAATAATCTTTCATCAAACAATGTTCATGACCTCGATCTCCGAAATGACATTGACTTTTTCATGGGCTTCGATAGCCGTATAATTCCCCACCTCATTAACATTGCACTTCTTGTCCGCGAGGTTGAGAAGCTCGACGAGGAAAGTGAAGACACATCGCTGTTGCCAGTATGGATAGTTACAAAAGCTATGGAATTGGAGCACGCGTTTACTCTGGCGCATGAAGCTGGTGAAAAACGAAGACAAGCTCTGACAGAAAGAAACATCGACACGACCCTAAAACAAGACTCCCGCCAGGAAAAGCATAAGGGGATCGACAAGCTCTTGGCCCACGACAGTACTCTTCAAGCCAGCAACAAGCTATTCTACTACATGGGTTTGCTCAACCTTTACCGTCGAGTATTGAAGATCCCTCGTCTGTCTCTGATTGTCCAGGAAATCGCCAACGATATGGCGGATGTTCTACGCTACGGAATAGAGCCCCGTAGCTCGGCTGAGCTATGTACTATTTTCTGCCACTTCTGCGCTGGATGTGAGCTTCTCGATCCGGTGAGAAGGGAGCTCGTTTACGAACGACACTTGTGGATGTCCCAATCGGGAAACAACAACGCCTCTAAAAGCTTGATGGTGATGAAGAGATGTTGGGAGAGTGGCGAGGACTGGGGCACTGCTGCTGATGCGCTAGACATAGACCTTGTCTTGATGTGATAGTGGCTGCAAAATCCTAAGTGGAAATCGCGCTAACAGCTCGCGTGCACCACATCGCGTAGCATCTCATATCTCAATTTTTAGGTCCAACTGCACTGATCCTCATTCCGAAGGGAAGCTCCACGCCGAGGCTCATCAATTTTATTTCTTTCCCGTGGTCACTTCCATTTTAATATAACTGCATTGTTGTAAATCACTCACGAGCTCATCTCTGATCTCATAGATTCGTTCCAGGCCCCAAGACCATCATGGACACTTCCTCCTTCAAAGATGAATTGATCCGAGATATTGCTCGAAGCCACAAGGAGCCTGGTTCTTCGGAGCTCCAGTCAAGTGTTCTCATGAGATGCATGAAATTTCTCCAGCTGGAGTATACCGAGAATGAGTACAATCTCTTCTCGAATCCATCACTTCAGCCGATTGCCGGACATGCGTTGATCATGTTCTCATTTCCTGGAAAGACAAATTCCACTGTGGAGGAGAGATTGGCACGTAGTATCAACTCTTCTATTGAGAATGCTCGTGGCTTCTACAAATGCTTATCTGAGTTGCGCTACCGCTTCGTTGTCTTGAGGCATATTCCAGTTGCGCAAGTGAACCAGTTCCTCAGCATCATCAATAAGTGGATCTCAAGCCGACTTCATGCCACCTTGAAAGACGACCTTGGTAGTACTACTGCATTCGAATGTCTTCAAATCCCCACGCTTCTACGTGAAGACAAGGTACTACTAGAGGCCACTGTCGCATATTATTCTAAGGCAGAAGTAGCCGCTCCAGAATGCTTGACACCGGGCTCCCTCATGTTTTCTGTCAGCGAAGAACCTAAGATTCGTGAATTGGGTAGGAAACTAGTCTCGGCTGCGAGCTCATTAGAAGCGGACCCTCAAGTCGTTGACGAATACCATTTTCAACTTTACCGCGTTCAAAATGCAAAGCACTTCACCCCAGAATTCTCTGGACGATTCTGGTCACTTAGTGTCGAGTGTTTCAAATCTTTGGATGCTCAGCAGATAGAAAAGTTTGCCCTACCAAAGGACCTAGAGCAACTGAGCCAATTCACACAAATACGGCTCTTTCCTTTGGTTCGTGTTCTTCTTAACAATCTACTCGCTCAAATGGAAGCGTCTTTTCCAATCCTCCTAGAGCTCTTGACCATCCTTCTCAAGGCGTTCAAAACAGACTTCTACAATCTCGCCGAGGGCTTGTATTACCGAAATTTTATCGATGCAATCCTTCCAGCCCCAGTGTATTCGAAGGCTATTCAAAATGCGAAGCTGCTGAACGATACAGAAGGGTTGGAAAAGCTTACGTCATGGACAGTTGTTTTCCTCGAATCCTTGTCAGGATCGCAAAAGCTAGCGTCGGCGGTGTCTCTCAGTGAGTACTTCATTATTCGAGACGTACCTACCGTCAACCCATCGGCTATCTTGTTGTCATCTTTCAACGCCGATAGCTTGGCTCAATGTCGTCAAGAGCCACTGGCATTTTTGAGATTGAGCGACGCCCGTAAGCTTGTTTCAAGACATGCCAAGGCCATTGTCGCCTTAACTAGAAATGCTTCAGAGGATCACGCCTCTAGTGCAATTGAATTGGTGAAGTTGTCTCTCAGTTATGATGTGATGTTCACGGCACACAATTCCTTGCAGCTACAGAAGAAAGAAATCCCAACGCTTTTGGATATCAACAACTCTCTATGGGAGACCTTGCTCGATACTCCTTTGAAGCTGCAACAGATGATGAGCGCGTTGCTACAATCACTTAATGATGTCATTTCCATCATCATTTTCAAACCTAGAAAGAATGAGAAACTAGACAAGGATATGGAAGCAGCAATCAACATGCATAACAGAGACACGAGGAAGCTTTGTACCAACATCTCAGCTATTCTTGAAAAGATGGCACTCACAGATCCTGAGATCATGTTGGGTATTCTTAAATCCGCATCATCTCTGATGGCGATGTGGAATTGCATTTTCTCTCCAGAGACCAATCAATCTGCATTAAACATTTTATATCAGGTCTTTGATGCCGAAGGTCGTTTTGAAGCCATTTGTGGACTTTTAAATTTATCCCTTGAAACAAACTTGGCTGCCATTGTCGATTCTTTCGCAACGATCACAAGAATGAGAGCATTTGAGCCTTGTCCGAAGGCCGTGAGAATCTTGATGGATGTAACATCTGCTCTTGCTGATCCACTCACTGGAATTCTCACGACAGATTCTGGGAACGCTAAACATTGTGGTCAGATTGTTCAACAGCTATGGGCTAGCAGTTGGCTGCTTCTCGTTATGATTTATCAACTCACGCTAGTTTGGGCGACAATGTACCATCTTGGAGACTTAGTTGAGTTTACTCGTGATGTTCTCGATGTGAGCCACTCGCTCCTTGATTCATTTAGGCCCATTCTTGACTTTTTGGATGATCCTGAGGTAAAAGGACCATTATTTGGAAAGTTCTTGAAAGCATTCAATCATGTCATCGTTTGGCTCAGGCTTGGAGATATGTCGCTCTTGAACTCGTGCGTCAACCTCGTTTTCAAGGGCTTTGACCTTGCCAAAGAGATGGGCGTTCCGGTTGAAAAAGACTTTCTTACGACATTTGTCAAATACGGTGCCAAGGCGAAGAAGTTCAACAATAAGCTCACTGATCAACAAAGGGAGGATGTGCTTGCTAAAGCCAGCGAGTTTGACAAAGCCCTTGTTCAATCTGTTGTTGAAGAGGCTCGTCAACAACGTGCAATCACAAAGGACACCGGAATTGTCCGTCCAAAGCAGGTAGAGAAGGGTGCCACTTATGCATATCAATCAGCAAAACCAAAACAGAGCAAACAGCTGTTGCTTACGAGGTTTGGTGTTGTTTCGAATGATCCCCCTGTTGCACCTGCCCCTCCTAAACCGTTCAAGTCGAATAATTTGGAGGCAATTAGGAACGAACTCAAGAATAACAGAGCACCTCCCAAACCTAGCGCTGCTCCAGCTCCGCCAAGGCCCGCTGGATTCAATTCGAAGCGAGCACCTGTGGTGGGGCGTTCTCTCAATGCCTTGAAACAAAAGGCAGTGGAATCAGACTCATCTGGGGAAGAAGATGATGATATTGATACGTCTGATTTGTTCTTGGACTCCAAGAAAAAGTCAAAGATTACCGAGCTAGACATCAACGGGAACCCGGTTACAAAGATCGCACAAGGAAAGAAGGAGAACCAAGCACGCAGGGAGGAAGAGCGTATGAGAATGCGTCTCAATGTGAACTTGAAGCCATTGTATTCTACTATTCTACGCTGGAACTACAACTCTGACAGTGCATTCCCAAGTGAAGAGCGTGACATTTATCAACCAATTAAGGACTCCTACACTGATGTAAAGGAGTATGTCAAGCTCACCGAACCCTTACTTATGCTTGAATGTTGGCAAGGTATCCAATCCTCGAGAACTACAGGCCAAGAACAGCCAGTGCAACTTCTCGTTGGAAGTCGTACAACATGTGATGGATTTTTCGATGTCTATGCCTCGATCAAAAAGACGGATCTTGCGACCAGGAAGATTGGCGAGACAGACTTGATGGTTTTGGGGTATGTTGCAGATAAAGGGATCGAGCATTCAAATGACGTTTCTAGGTATTTGAAACTGCCAGGAACCCAAACTTGTTTGGCAAAAGTCAGAAACATCAAGCATGCAAACTCTGATTACTGTGACATCACTCTTCGCGTATACCCACAAGGATCCATGATGGGTCTTTTGACTCCAAAGACTGTGATTGTGGCCATGAAAGTGATGCAAATGATAACAGTCGAAAGAGAGTATTCGTCCCTCAAGGGTTTACCATATTACGATCTATGTGACGAGATTCTTGCTGGAAAACCCTCTAAGCCTGTTGAAATCTCGGAAGATGAAGCGAAAGCCATGGTCAAGAATAACAATCTCAACATTTCGCAAGCGAGAGCTATTCTAGCTTCCTCAAAAACAGAGGGATTCTCACTCATTCAGGGTCCTCCAGGTACGGGTAAAACAAAGACTATCTTGGGAATTGTTGGCCATTTTCTTTCATCCACTCAATCGGAAAATACAATCAAAATTCCCACACCTTCAGCCGCTAATTCTCGCAGCGCAACTCCTGAAGAGACTCCTAAGGGGCCTAAGGTCTTGATCTGTGCTCCAAGTAACGCTGCTGTGGATGAGTTGGTCTTGCGTCTCAGAGACGGTATTGTTGATCTGAAAGGTGCCTCTCTATCTCCAAAGATCGTCCGTTTGGGTCGAGGTGATGCAATTAATCAAGCGGTGAGGGACTTGAGTTTGGAAGAGCTTATCGATCGCCTGCTCAACGTACAAGCAACAGAGGCTAAGATTGACCCATCCATCAGAAGTGAGCACACCAAGTGCATTGCTGAAAGAGACAAAATCCGTGAAGAGCTCAAGAGAGGGGATCTCAAAGATGATAAAATTATTGAGCTTGAAACGAAGTTGAGGGAAATAAATAAAAAGAGGTCAGAGCTCGGAAAGCGCCTAGATGATCAAAGAGAAAATGCCTCCATTGCCTACCGAACACGAGAGATCGAGAGAAGAAGGATCCAAGCCAAGATTTTGTCTGAATCACAAATTATTTGTTCCACATTGTCTGGGTCTGCTCATGACTTTTTGGCCAGTATGTCGATGAAGTTTGATCAAGTCATCATCGATGAGGCATGTCAGTGTGTTGAGCTTTCTGCTATTATCCCATTGAGATATGGCTGCAAGAAATGTATCATGGTTGGTGACCCCAACCAGCTTCCCCCAACGGTGCTTTCCCAAAAGGCAGCTTCCTACAAGTACGAAGAGAGTTTGTTCGTGAGAATGCAAAGACAGCATCAAGACTCTGTTTACCTTTTGGATGTCCAATACCGTATGCATCCAGACATATCGAAGTTCCCAAGTGCTCAGTTCTACAACTCAAGACTCAAAGATGGCGGTGGTATGCTTGAGAAAAACACCCGGCCCTGGCACCTGGAATTCCCCCTTAGTCCTTATCGCTTCTTTGATATTGCCAGTAGGCATCTGCAGAGTGAAAAAACGAAATCTTTCTTCAACTACTCGGAGGCTCAAGTTACGTTAGAGTTGGTTCAGAAGTTGATGGATATTCTACCAACCAACAAATTTAAGGGCAGGATTGGTATCATTTCGCCATATAAGGAACAGATCAGAACGTTGCGAGATGTGTTCATCAAGAAATATGGAAGTACTATTTTAGCTGAAGTTGACTTCAACACCGTTGATGGTTTTCAAGGTCAAGAAAAAGAAATCATCATTATGTCGTGTGTCAGAGCCAGCGAAAGTGGAAGTGTTGGTTTCTTGAGTGATGTTAGACGTATGAACGTGGCTCTTACTCGTGCTCGTACAACACTTTGGATTCTTGGAAACAAGTCATCTTTAAGAAGAGATAAAGTTTGGTCTAAACTCATCAGTGACGCAGAATCAAGAAACTGTATGACATCTGCAGAACCTGGCTTCTTGAAGAGAATAACGGATTCATCACATAATTCTTACACAGAACCTGAGGCACCTGAACGCTCACTCAACACAAAACCCCGTGGCAGTCAGGCAGATGCAGAGTCTTCTACAAATCAGTCAGAGGAGCGTGGGTCTGTGAAAGTAAAGCGGCCCGCGGAAAGCACTCCTTCGGTTGACTCTGATCGCCCTCGGAAGAAGACCTCACTGGCAATGTTTGATGATGGGAAACCCAGTTCGGGTGCCTCTTCTTTACCAAAAAAACCAAAGGTTCACAAAAGTGGGGTCTATATCCACCCTGGCCTGCTGAAGAGCCCTGAGATCCCTAAATCAACACCTGGGAATGATAATACCTCCGGCAATGGTATGCACAGTGGTGTTCAAGGTGATGTTGGCACAGCAAAGCCAAAGCCTACACAACCCCCGAAAGCTGTCCACAGTGGTGTCTATGCTCCACCACCAGGACAAAGGGGGAACGGAAATCGCAAGAAGTCAAGCGACATATTTATTAGAAGAAAGGGTAATCCCAATCGCCCGCCTAACTCATCAAGGCCATGATTAATAAATTTGGTCCATGCAATTTATAAAACTCATTCATTCTTGAAATCTTTCATCGACTTATCGTAGAATTGAGGAGAATTTAATGAGCTCTTCCCAGCTGCATTTTCCGTAGATGTATCCACAACAGTTAAAGGAGTAGGTTTATATCCCTGATTTGTCATTTTGAATCTCAATGGCCTGGTTGGCTCATCAATGTTCAGTGCGTCTTCATCAGCAGAGCTTCCGAGGCTAGGTACCTTGCTTATGAAACTCGAGTCTCCACTGATTGAATCTAATGCTGATGCAATTGCCTTGAGCTCCCGATTTAATAATATCTGAAGATAGCGAGGCAGGTTTTTGCCAGCCGAGTCTTTCTTCGTTTCCTCCCAAAAGTGTTTCAATGTATCGTAGCTCGATTGAAGAAGGTCCTGAACCTCGCGTGTCATCTTATTAGAATGTGACAAAAGCTCCAAAAGCCTGCTTTCTTTCCCATTCAATGCTGCTGAGATACTCCGCCAAGCTTCTCCATCATGATGTAACTGAGCGGAAAGTTTGGAAGATACGACACTGAGGTCTTCAGATGCCCCGATTCGATAAGATAGAAGCTCTATAATCGGATCCAAATCGATCATGTCTGTGATCATGTTCAGCTGATCATCAACACTTTCGTTGTGAGCCTTCGTCTGCTCCTGTGACTTGAATATTGCTTCCATGATTGTCGAAACTGTCTTCTTGACTTTAGCTAGTTGTTCGTTGCCTTTCTCAAATCCTTTTTCATACGCCGTCAATTCGGAGAAGTTAGGTAGCTCTTCATCGTTGACCTCAAATGCTTGAGCACCCATGGTTTGCGGCGGAGGCTGGGCTTGCACGCTAGTCGGGTTTGATTCAGGAGGGGTCTTTGATGCCTCTTTCAGGGGCATTTTTGGAACCAGCTTCTGTTTACTTTGTTCGGATTCCTGTGCCTTGTACCTGAATGCTGCCTTCACGGGGTTTCTCCTCAAAAGAACCTGAAGGTCCTTCTGCGGAAGTCCACTTGATAGCAAGAAGCCTGTAATTACCCCCTCGCCTTGCTTCTCCAACTCACGAAATAGATTGACGTATTTCGCTGATTTGCTCTCCAAAACCGAACTTGCCTCGTCGATTTCGTTCTCAACAACTACTTTGTTATCACGGAGTACTTTCAAGCGGCTCTCAAGCTCTTCGATCTCTGTGTCTATGTCATTTCGCTTGCGCAAGAGATCTGCCAATTTGACCCCGAAGTTGTGACCATCACTCTTAATAGACTTCACACGATTCAAAATTTTAGACCGTCTTGAGTCCCACCTTTCGAGGTGCTGAAGAAAGCCACGTAGCATTGAGCTCTCCTTATTGTAGATCTCGTTCAATGAGTAATGGTTTTCGGACATCTGGAGAAACCTGTCACCGATGATGTCCCTGATCTGCTTGCAATCGCTTCCTTCTGCCAAGAACTCCTTGTGTATCTGCAAGTCCCGCTTCATATCACTCTTCAAAGACTCCAGCTTATCCAGCAAATATCGTAGAAGCAGTTCGTTTTCTTGTCGTGTTTGCCAGCCACTCTCAGTATCGTAAGCCAGAAGATCATCAGGTCTGAACACGGAAGGCGACATTGACTCTCTTAGAGTGCTCTCGTAAAGATGGCTTGTCAGAAGAGAGCCAGATCTTTCGTCGTTGGGGACCGTGGTGTCTGTGCCATTCTTCTCCAGATACACAGACTCTTTAGGCTGTTCAGTCTGGTTCTGTGTAAGGAAATCATTCGGATCGAGGCCGTCGTCCGAGGATTCCGGTACAGCCCCTAGCAGTGATAGCGGCTTGGTATCAATTGCTACAGAGGCTAAATTTATCGATTCGAAGTCCTCTGCATCGTCAGACATAATGTGGTGATGTTGATGAAGGTTGTGTATCAACCTCACTATCGCACTGCAGGCCCCACAGTTTGATAACGGATCACTGGGGAAGTAAAGGTGAGGAGGGGCAGATTTCGTCAAATAACGAAATTGCAGAACGTATTGAAGAATTCTTATTCCCCCTTTTACTTTCATTCTTATTTTTTCTTATTTTTAATAGATGTTTCAAAGGATACCGAGGAGTCTACTATTTCCACTAAAATGATGGTATCCGGAGTAGTTGCGAAACTAAATCCCCAAGCCAGATGTGAAATGACGAGAAACCCCGCTAAAGAGCTTCATGTACGATGAAAGGAGAAACATCATTCAGACTAAAAACTAAAAAATGAAGGTTTGCTTCTGTCCTACACCTGTCCTTTGTTACGCTATATATTGTCTTATTGGTATATTCCTCCGTCGAAGGCGTCCCAGGATGATACATAATGCTAAATGTTATTCAATGTCAATGCAGACGCAACAGTGGTCGAGTCGACAGCATTCTGAAACTCCTCAAAACTTAGACGCCCATCTCCATCCGCATCGGCCTCCAGAATCGTCTTATCGACAATTTGTTGTAGCTCCTCATCCTGCAAGTTCTTGCCCACCATCATCTTCATCACAATAAAAAGCTCTCCGTTACCGATATATCCATCCCTGTCTATATCGTATATCTTGAATGCAAAGCGAAGCTTATCAGCACGAGACGACTTACCGCTGAATGCAGAAAGACCTGTGATGAACTCCTGGAAGTCGATAGTGCCGTCGTGATCTTCGTCAAACACATTCATCAATCTGCTAGCAAGGGGGTTTGATGAAATGCCGGGTATAGCTAAAAACTCATTCTTGTCGATCGCTCCACTGCCATCGCTGTCGAGTTTCATAAATCTCTTCCTTAGTCTGTCGATTTCCTCACGGTCGAAATTCGTGCCTTCCATGAAGGACTCTAGAAGTGTCGAAGATGTTAGCCCCATGATGTATGCGTATGTGGGTCTCTATGTGATAATGTGGTCTAAATATACTGCAAGGAAACTTGACGCTTCGTATCCAGAAGGACATTATACTGTGTGCAGGCAACACAGCATCTGGCTCTTACATCATGACTTATCTACAGTGTTTGCGTTATCAATCTTTCATCCCTTTAAAATGTAGACTACGTTCATATCATTGCAGTGCCAGCATTACAACTTGGCGTTACCAACGTGGCTTCCGCCATCGATGGGCAACACAATACCGTTGATGTAGTTTGACTGCCTGGCACACAAAAACATCACAGCATTGATCAAGTCCTCCTTCTCACCAAGACGCTGTCTTGCATTGGCCTCGATCATCATCTCACCAGCCATGTCCAAGACACCTTGGGACATCTTCGTGGGGAAGAAACCGGGAGCGAGCGAGTTGACGGTAATATTCCTTGGACCCAAGTGAAGCGCCAAGTTTTTGCCCATGTGTGAAACACCGGACTTGGATGCCAAGTAGCCGTAAATACCAACTGGGTCGGCGGCATTCAAGGAGGCCACAGAGGACATGATGAGAATTCTCGATGGGTCCTTCGCCGATCCAGCCTTCTCAAGCAATGGAGTGAACAACTTGATGGTGTGGAAAACGGCAACAACGTTCAAATCCAAAACCTTCTTAACTGCCGAAACAGGGTGTTCCTCAAGTGGAGCACCCCAGGTGGCACCGGCATTGGCAATGAGAATGTCAACCTGTGACACTCTCTTGCTGGTCTCCTCGAAGAACCTTTCACAGTCCTTCTCATTCGCCAAGTCAGCAGCAATCGCAATGACCTCGACGTTCTTACCGTTGTCCTTCGCAAGCTTGTCCAAGTACGCCTTGGATTCCTGGCAGGCCTTCTCCTTTCTGGAAGTGATAACCACGGTCTTGATACCATTGAGCACAAAGCCCTCGGCAGCGTAAAGGCCCAAACCTCTAGTACCTCCGGTTATCACAGCGGTTTTTCCATTAACTTCGTAGGTGTGCATTTTTAAAGTTTGATGAAGATTGTGGAAGAGATCCAGCGCTTAAATATGGTTTCCGGCGTGTACTGATTTCCTTCCCCACAGCTTCTCCTCGGGAGCGATTTTGCAAAATTAAGTCCGCGAAGTCACATGGATTACTCCGAGATCCTTACTTAATGGGGCTCATTCTCAGAATGCGCCTTAGGGACAAAATAAAATACCATTTGCAACCCAATTTTCCGTGGATTTGCCGCGACAAAGCACAAACTCTCCGGATTAATCACGGAAATATCCTTTCCCGGGATCACTTGATGTAGCATGTTCGTGCCTTTGGCTTGGTCGCTGATCGACCAAATTTCAATCACCTCCTCATTGACAATGAAAAGTTGGTTATCTTGGAAAGCGGTGGCTCGCGGCTTGAAGTCAAATCTCACTATTGAGTTACGCGAGAGTTTCCCCAGCTTATTAACGAAAATAGCACATTCATTGTAGACCAACATGAACTCCTTGTTGTTGTTGAGTTTGAACATGCCCATAGGCTTGATACCACTATGTGAGAGTGCTTTCTTGATAGCGTCGCTACCTTGTGGGCCTTTTCGACTGTAGACATCAATTTTCTTACCTGTGCTGTCTTGCAGCGGGAGCTCAGGTACTGTTCGGGGCTGAAGACGTTGTAAATCCAATACTTCAAAGCCTCTCTGAGTGTGAACCGCCGTTGTGGTGTTGAAAATGGAGATTCCGTAGCATTCTGCCTGAATGTAGAATCTCTTGATCAAAAAGAATGAGCTGAAGACGCCATTGTTATCGGTTTCGATGGTGAAGACCTTGAAGTTGGTGACACCGGCGTTCTTCTTTTTGGCTATGAACAACGTGGGAACACCTCTGTGGCGACCAATCTCGTAGAATTGTATCTGGTCATTGGATAACATGGTGGAGGATAGAGTTTCTTTTCTCTCCAAATAGACGTCCACAAATTGTGGAAGCAGATAGTATCTCAACATCTTGTTGGCCAATACTATAATGACGTTAAAAGCAGGAAGTACCGATACCTTGGAAACATTTGGGACGTTAAGCATCCTCTTCCAGCGGTTTTTCAAATCAGAACAGTAAAGACCAGCAGTCAAGCCGACCAAATGAAAGCAGATTCCCTTGTATGTGAACTTCTCGGAGCATTTCACTCTACCCGAAACGAGGTTATCATGGGCCGATGTAGTAGTCCAAAGATCATTCTCGATACCTCTTTGTTTGAGGAGCAAAAGCGTATCTTTTGAAAGAATCTGTAAGGGATCATTTGATGGGGACATGGGGAGCTTCATCATGCGATCGTTGTGTTCGTAGGCAAAGAAAGCACACTCCGTCCCCTCTAGATCGTAAGGAGATGATGGCTTTACCTTCTTCAAAAGATTAGAGCGAGCTTGAAGGATCCCAACGTACCATTTATTTCGTTCAGCCTCACTTGTCGCAAAGAATGTATAGGCTTGACTCTTACCACGACCAGCGTAGCGTATCTTAAATGGAAACGTTGACTCATCAGACTCGACGCTTTCAACATCCTTGCTGTTGTTGACAGCTCCTCCCAGGATTGGAGTGGTAATTGTAGCAAGAGGTCCACTCTCACGTTCACGGTTCTCAAGTATCACGAAATCGAGAGGAATCGGGTTCTCAACAACCTTGTAACTCGCCGAACGTGGCCCTTTTGATTTCTCTGTCAATAGAATGTAATTATCGAGAACAATCACATGGACAGCGTGTGAATTGATCTTCAAATCACCCTTTCTATTGAGGTTTCCACGGTAGAAAAACTTTCTCAGCTTAGACAGAAGATTCAAATTTGGCTGTATCACGCTAGACTTCCACACGATTTGTTTCTCGATGCGCCCTAGAGCATGAATATTGTCGGCATGAACCTTCATAGAATTAACCTTGGATCCCAACTTCTTGATGCTTTCGATTGCTTTCGTTAGAGCTGCGTACTCTTTATCATGCTCCTGGTACGTTTTGCGGATATCTGTAAGCTGCAAGGGTAGCTGCTGGTATCTCGAGTTAAACGTACTCAATAAAAGCATATTTCCATTCACTTTCAATTCCCTGACCGCTGGGTTTGCTCCGAGGCTTTCATCCCACCTCTTGAGGATATCGTTTTGAAGAATGTCTTCAATCATCGGAACCACACTCATATACCGCAAAAGTGGGTCAGTCGATGACTTAGACCAAGTGCTGTAGAACTTAGCTATGCTCGTGACGTCCTGGATGAGTCTGCCTTCGGCCAAAAGTAACTTAAGAAGTGGCTCCATAAGCACCTCTTTGTGAATCTCTAGCAAATTCTTCGCAGAGATCAAAACGTCCTCCCTGAACTTTCTTACCGAGGTGGTAATGGAGGCACCAGCAGCAGCGGTCGCTGCCTTGATAAAATCAGGTCCGACAATGTTGACAAAACACTCTGCTCTTTGGATAAACTTTTGCTCGAACTTTATCAAGTCAAACAAAAATGACTGGCGCTTGGTAACAGATTTATCAAGATCCATGTCTTCGGCAGCAAGTTGCCAATGACTAGCCCAATCGGCACCCAATTCAACATCCTCGATTCTCGTAGTTTCTAGCTTGTGTTTTTGCTCGATCCATCTATTAATGTCGCATTTAGACGAGTAACACGAAAGAAGCTTATCACTTTTGTCTTCTGTCTGGTGGTCTTTGTAGAAACCGTAACAATCAGTCAACTCCGGAAAGATAGAACTAACTTCTGCATGATCTTCAAATGCGACGCTGGAAGGATCTCCAGGTTTGCTGTTAATCGGAGTTGACAAAATAACGGCACTCTCATATGCGAGAGCTTCAAGCATGCAATTGACATTCCTGTTGATAATGTCCACCGGTAGACTTCGTTTGTGAAACACAACGAGCTTTATGAGCGCTTTCTTTAGCTCATCGTTAGAAATAGGCGATTCATGAAGCCAGCTTTTAAGCTTGAGGCACCAACTGTAGATAGAGCTCAAAGACCAGACATTCTCGCATGCTGAAAAGTGCTGAGCGTTCAATGACGACGAGGAGAACGGTAGACGAGGTAGGTCTAACGGCACAGGTGGGAGAGAATCGTGTTTTCTGGATATTGTTGCCGAGTTACGTTGTAGATCCCCTGATCTTTCGGGCGATGGAGTGTTGTCCATTCCGTGGTAGAGGTGAGTATCGTTGGCGGTTGGAAGTTCTGGAAGGATGGAGTAATCAAATTTTGTTGGGGCTGCCGTGTATGGCTCTAAGTCATCATAGTAGTCAGACTGTTCGTTCTCGAGCAAGCTCCAGCGAGGAATTCTCTCTTCTGGGGAGTCATTAGCCTCCTCATATGTCTGGTCCTGACTATATTGCGAATCGTGAACCTGCCACTGCGGCTTTTCACTGCTTCTTGTGGGTGAAGAAGACTGGCTATTGTCGTAAAAGTAGCTCGATCTGGGCCTGGACGGCGTGGTTGGGGATCTATTTGGAGAACTAGACGGCAGGTCGTAGAGGCCGTAACGAGACTCATAGACGGGGGATCTACCCTCAATTGGCGATGACGAATGTGCTGCATTATGATGGAATGACGAGGAAGCAGGGGAAAATTCTAGTCTGCTTGGCGTGGAGGGCAGAAGGTTATTGCCCACCAATGTGGGGATGCGGAACGGAGTATTAGCGTTCTGATCATTAATCGGGAAGTATTGGCTCGCATTATCGTCCAGATCAAAGAATTCGCTGTTATCTAGTGGATATGGAGGAGAAGGCATGAGGTTGGGACCAGCCACAGACCCCTTGGGCCTGGGTGGTATATGTAGGGAATCCATCTGTTCTTGCTCAAGCCTTACGCTCTCAATGAAGTCATCAGAAGCAAAGGGCGACGATCCACCGTGCAGTAGATTCATGAATTTGCGTTTGGGGTGATTCTTGGGCCTGGCTCTCTGGGACTTGTTTGCGAATGAGTGTTGGTTTGTCTGTGTTTCTGGGATCAGAAAGTCTTCGCTGAAAGCAGTAGAGTCTGCAGACGGCGTTGCATCGTTCGTGTTGACAAGAAGCGTTTCGTTTGACATGTAGCTATGGTCCATGGGGAGTTCTTTCGGTCCCATCGGTCTGACACTTTCGTACGAGAGCACCGAGTCTTCGTTGATTTCGAATGAGTCGTCTTCGAACTCAGTATTAATCGCCGGATGCGGAAGATCCCTACTAGGTTGCGGAGGCGATATCATAGAGGCCGGGGTTTCGAAATGAAGGGAATCTATGGTTTGTGGAGTACCCATAGGATTGGAAACGATAACCGGAGGGGGAGCCGGATCGTCCATCGGAGGCGGCGGCCTCCTTCTTAGAGACTTCTTCGTCGGCGTTTGGGAAGCCATCGATAAGTTAATGGAGCACTCGTTCTTTGGTCTGTGGTTGTTTCTTGAACCAGTCCAAGCGAAGCCCAGTATGTGGGTGGTCACGTGCGTAAAGGATAAAAGTTTAGCCACAACGGTCGGAAGTTTGTATTGGATTTTTACAGTAAGTCAGTTGAGGCTCGTTTGTTTAAGCGTAGACTCCTTTGATGAGACTTATTTGCTTATGGGATTGGGTGTGTTGCTAGTAGTTGCATGCGAGCTTATGCAACTGCGCATGAATGCAAAATAAACACAGACAATGACAGGAGAATTAGACATTTTGAGTGGAAATTGATGTGTTCGATATTTTTTAGCACAAACATAGAAAGTTGCTAGATACGTCGTATCTACTGTATGCCTTGGAAAACCTATCTCAGGAGTTTCTGAATTTCTGATGAAAGTCGAGACATATAGAACGGCAATTGGGACACAAGGGTACTTGACTCAATGAAGGCTCTGACCCGGATAACTATAAGTTACAGAAATATCCTTCAGTTACCTCCATCACTATGTTTCTAAACTTACAACCATACTTCTCATCAGATATTGCTTCTTCCATTCTGAGACCTTCTTTGGTCGTTTGTGATAATTGTCCCCAGAGAGGTCAGATAGGATGACTCTTTGCAAGGTAGGAAAAGTAATTATCGGTAAGTAGATCCGCCTGATGCTTGGCTCCCACTATGTTGGTTGGGTCTCGGTGTTTCAAGATCAGCTTCCTGAAAACTTAGGTTTATTGCCCGCATCGTTCCCTTCTACAAGTTCTGGGTCCATTGCATACAATGCTAGCTTCACGAGTTCTTGTTTATTTTAAGGGCGAAGTCTGATTAAGAGTCAGCCACTCTTCACCAGAGTTAAGTTTTTGGAAGACCATGATCTCTTCCAAAACTCTGTATCTCTCTGGGCTCTAATTCCAACGTTAAAATGTTCATGTCCTAAATTATATCAGCATAGCAATATCAAATTAAATAATTGGCTTTTCTCAAGATCTACGATGGGCGTTTGGCTGCAAACGATGTGGTATTTCTCAAAACTCGGCAAAAGATGGATTTCCAAAAACGAGGAAGACAATCACTTCATTCAAAAAATTTGACTCATTCACTCAAGTCATTAATTGAAGGTTGCGCTATAGCTAGTTAAAGATCACTGTGTAGCTGCTCTGGAGGTGGGCCCTGTATGGATCGTGAATCTATCAAATACTCAATACGCGTTTACCACCATGGGTTATTCAGAAGCCATCTCCCTGGCTCTAGCCGAGGGTGCCAAATTGTATGCTATCAAGCAATACGACGAAGCTGCTACAAAGTATGCTGACGCCTGTGCCTCGTATAATGAAGAAAACGGTGAAGACGATGCCGATTTGCTTCTCTTGTACGGTAAAGCCCTCTTCCAAAGCGCTGTTTCGAGATCAGGAATGCTAGGAGGCATTGGAGACAATGAGGAGGAGCAGGAAGAAAACGGAGAAGAGGAGGAGAATGACGGAAACTTTCATTTCGAGGACGGCATCGCTCCTGAAGTGGACGATAATGAGAATGCTGAACCAGAAAAAGAAGAAGAGGAAGCTCAGCCGAACGAAGAAGCTGATCAAGGAAAAGAGGAGGAAGAAGATGCTGGTCCAGAGCAATCTGACTTTGAGGTTGCTTGGGAAATTCTCGAGCTCACTAGGTCTCTCTTCGACAATAAACTCAAGACACAGTCCTCGGAGGGACTCAAGGAACCATACCTCAAGAGTGCTGACGATGTCCCAACCTCTGAATATGTGACCACTGTCAAGAAGTTGTCGGAGGTCTACGATCTTCTAGGCGAGGTGTCTTTGGAAGCAGAGAACTTTGCACAGGCAGCTACAGATTTGCAGAGCTGTCTCGAATTGCGCCAGCAGCTCTATCCCAAAGAAACAGGCTTGGTTTCCGAGTGCCACTACAAGCTTTCCTTGGCTCTTGAGTTCAGTCTTGCTGACGATCTGAGGGAGAAAGCCACCGAGCAAATGAAGCTTGCAATTGAGAGCGTCAAGTTGCGCAATGTCAACGAGACAGACGAGGAGAAGAAGAAGGACAACGACAGCTTGTTGCGTGATATGGAGGAAAGATACAAAGAGCTCAAAAAGAGCCCCAAAGCCGATCTACAGGCGCAGCAAATGGACATCATCAAGGGTATAATGGGAGAGGCAGTCAGTGGAGAAGGAAGCAGCGCTGCCAAGGCAGTCCAGGATCTTTCCAACATGGTGAAAAAGAAGCCCGCGGTCAATGACTTATCGTCGATGGTTAAAAAAAGGAAAGCCAAGCCGGACGAGTCTGGGTCTAAAAAACCAAAGAAGTAATTGTATAGTATGGAGAGGATCTCGCGCGAGAAATGTGTACCTCATCCTCATCGCGAAATATCAAGAGCTACAAGTCAGTATGGCGCCACCTATAAACGACAAAAAGGTGAAAAACAGGAGGCGGAAGAAGAGAAGAACTGAGGATTTCTCCTCGGACTCCGACTCTGATTCGTCCTCAGACAATGAGACGCCTACGGAAACACAGAAACCTGAACCTGAAGCCCCATCGAAGAATGACATTGACATCAACGACGTGGATATGGAGTCTGACAATGACGAGCCCCAAGCATCCAAAGAGCTCTTCTCTAAAGAAGTTCTGGATAAAGTCAAAAGCATCAAATTCACTTCCTTAGAGAACCAGTCTCTGGCAGAGGCCCAGGAGACACTCAAAAAGGACAAGCAGCAGGTTGAAAACGAGTACTTGGCGCTCATGGCGTCGTCCTTTGCCAATGACATAGACGAGCTTCGAAAGAAGCCAGACTTCACCGACAAGTCTGTGGTGATGTTGGCCAAGACGCTACAGTCAGGAAGCAACATGTTTGACGAGGACTCGCTCGATGCGTTGCTCAAGAAATAAAAACGTTTAGAGAGTCGAGTGGCGTCCAAGCCAGAAAATGAAGATCAGAGAACCAAGCGAGTCTGGGTCGATGGGTGTATAGTAGCATAGATAAGCAGCGAAGCTTTGAAAGTTGTAGCCATCAGTACGAGGACACACGAGAGGCGCCATTAAAACCATACAATAAAAACCATACAATAAAAACCGAACAATAAAAATCACACAATTATTCAGAGCAAACAGGTGCCTCTACATCGACACTGTGGATCTGACTCCCCGTTTCGCAGCCATCGCAGTCAGATCGCCTGCAGAGTCAGGTGGGTTTATATCTTCCACCCCAGTTCCTGCTTTTCCTACTATCGCATACATTCATGAAAAAAGTCGACACCTCGGAAAAGACCATAGACTCCGTTCTGGAGTCGGTGGACGAGTTGCCCGCTTATGGTTTCTTCAAGCGGTTCTCGAAGAAGCTTGACTCACTCGGTGTGGAAGCCCGGGGCATCGAGAGAATACGGCCCTACGAAAGAGCAGTGAATAAGAGAAAGCAGTTCATCACCGTCATGGGGCTTTGGCTCTCTGCCTGTGGAGGATTATCTTCCATGTCGTCGTTTTACTTGGGACCTTTGCTTTTCGGACTAGGCCTCAAGAACACCGCTATCACTGGTATTGTGGGCATGACTGTGGGGTGCCTTGTGGCTGCCTACTGCTCGTTGATGGGGCCTCGTTCTGGGTGCAGACAGATGGTCAGTGCCCGGTTTTTGTTTGGCTGGTGGCTCGTCAAGCTTGTGTGTTTGGTGAGTATAATCGGTGTGATGGGCTGGTCTGTGGTGAACTGTGTGGTTGGGGGGCAAATCCTCTCGTCCATGAGCGACGGAAAAGTGCCGCTTGTTGCGGCGATAGTGATCATTGCCGGTGTTTCGCTTTTGGTGTCCATAGGCGGAATCCACTACTTGCTTCGTGTGGAAGCCTTGCTCAGCTTACCGGTGAACTTTGCGTTTCTCATGCTTTACGTGGTGTCTTCTAAGAAATACGAGTACCTTCTGAACGCCGATGCGCCGACTGTGGATCCTGCGACGGTGAAGGGTAACATGTTCTCGTTCTTTGCGTTGTGCTTCTCCATCACCAGCACCTGGGGGTCGATTGCATCGGACTACTACATTCTTTTCCCGGAGGACACCCCCGACACGCAGATCTTTGCACTTACGTTTTTTGGAATCTGGATTCCCACGACGTTTGTGGGAACCGTGGCTATTCTTATTGGAAACGTCGCTCTCACCTACGAGCCCTGGGCCTTGGCTTACGAGAACATGGGCATGGGCGGGCTTCTTAACGAGGCCTTCAAAGCGTGGGGCGGCGGCGGCAATTTCCTCCTTGTGCTTATTTTCCTCTCGCTTATTTCCAACAATATCCTCAACACCTACTCGGCGGCTTTCGGTGTCCAGCTTATCGGTATACCCTTGGCCAAGGTGCCTCGGTGGGTTTGGGCGATCATCCTCACGGCCATCTACCTCGTATGTGCCATTGTGGGCCGGAACAAATTCAGCGACATTTTGGGCAACTTCTTGCCGATGGTAGGGTACTGGATTCTGATGTACTTTGTGATTCTTCTCGAGGAGAACACCATTTTTCGCAGCCAAAAATTCCACCACCTCTACACCAAAGAGCAGGAAGTGGAGGACCCCCAGCCGGGCCCGTACAAAAGCAAAAGCCGTTTTTACAACTTTGCCATCTGGAACGACTACGACAGACTCACCCAAGGATTCGCTGCCACTGGAGCGTTTTTGTGTGGGGCTGCTGGAGCGGCTGTGGGTATGTCGCAGGCCTACTGGATAGGGCCTTTGGCGCGGAAAGTAGGAGGTGAAGAAGGCGGTGACATTGCCATGTGGCTCTGTATGGGCTTCAGCGGGGTGGTGTATCCGTTGGCCCGGTACTGGGAGCTTCGAAAATTTGGACGCTAAAACAAAGAAATTGCTCTATTGGAAAGCCGATCTCGTATCGGAAAGTTCGCAATTGAGGACGGAAACGGCGCGAAACGGTTGGAACCTTCCAGCCGCTTGTAAGCCGCTCCCGCACGGATCGTTGTCGCGCCACTTGGAGGGGACGATTTTTCAAGTCTCGCTTCGGGGTCATCAAATGGACATTTACGAAGCAGCCGGAATCCTCCTCACTAACGGTGCCTAATTAGGACAATGCCTTTCCCCCCGTTTGATCGTGGGTTGCAGCCGAAGAGGCATGTCTTTGCGCCGCCTGTGCACTCCTGCTGAGTCATAGACAGGCTTATGGCATGGCTGCAACATATAAAGTGCTGTGTGTCCGCCTTCCGTCTTCAATGGGCATGCCCGAAAAAGACGAAAGGGCGAGTCCCGCTTGTAAACCCGAGGATCCAATATGGACCATTTTACCTTCGTATTACATGTACCACTCCACGTTTTCAGGCGAGCTGGACCCGCCTCAGTATACGGAGGACCCAGAGTGTGCTTCTGAAGCGACCAGCAGGATGGTTTCTTCGAGCCTTTCGAGCGAAGTGCAAACTGAACCGACCAGTGTATCTCAGCACAGCGGCCGTGAGCTGCTGGAGGCTCTGGGCGATGGCAGCTTTATCGTGGCCGACGAGTCCTCGAATTCCTGGAGAGAGACCATTTTGGATAACTATGCCCATTTGCGTAATTTGTCCAGCAGCCAGAACGCCATGGCCCAGGCGTTGCAATTGTCTGTCCACTTCACCAAAGACGTGGGCGAACGTGGCGTCAAGCCAGAGCTCATTGACCCTTCCCTTTACGAGTATAAGCAGGGCGACTTCTTGAACGGGTTTATTTATATCAGGAATGAAGGCACGAAACCGATCCCCTTCGACATGTTTTATGTCAATTTCGACGGCAACTTCATCGTGGCTGATCTGAGAAACCCTAGGGGAAAGCCCGTGAAGATCAGACGCTTCTTGGAAATGTACGATTTTGCTGCCTCTTGGAATCCGGCCGCTGTCAATCGATTGTTGTCAGAAAATGAAACCCAACTGCAGTGTCTAAGTCTCGTTGACCCACTTGACAACTCCTCCTTGGCTATCGGACCGGAGAAATTGTTGCATCCTGGCATTCTTTACAAGCGTTTCTTCACGTTCAAGATCCCCACTAGGCTATTGGACTCCGAGTGCAACGACCACAACCTCTCGGGCCACACCGAACTTCCCCCAACCCTAGGTCTTTGTCAGGCAGAAAAGGACAAGTGGAACCACCCGAAGCAAATCAACGACTTCTCCTTCATCGACACCTCCATCAGCCACAACTTATGCGCTAGATTTATTGGTAAAGCTTCCAAGTACGATGCCATTCAGAGTGATGCCACGGGGTGCAAATTGATCAACGAGGCCGGTGATGAGTTCGTCATCCTAAAGGAAACTAACTCCTTCATCCGTATATTGCAGGAGACCAACATCCCCAGTGATCGAGAGAAGGAGCTCAGCAACGAGATATCTAGAGTCATGTTTAACAGCTTTGTCGACCAACTCAAAGAGCGCATTGCTTTTGGAAACGAGTTGTGCAAAGTTATCAAGAATTTAGAAACCAGCCCAGACACCATTGACATCTCCAACGTCATTTCTGCTGAAGAGACTGTCCACAATGAACTCCACAACGATGTTACAAAGTCACGACAACTCTTCCAAAGAACAAGCTCGGCCCGTGACGTCAAGGTGGGTCCTGATGTTCCCAAATTCTTCAACGTGGTTGTACCATACTACAAGAAATTGCTCTTTGGCAGGCCTAAAGAGCAGGGCACTCTTTTCCTTCAAACCCCGAAGACGGACTATCTTCTTTCCTACATTTCCCCAGAACGATTCCGTACCAGAGGTCCAATTGACCCATCGTCATGGAAGGTGGAGATTCCTATCGAGCTCACATATACTCCAAGCGGTCTTCCCGAGGATGCCAACGTTAAGCCACCGGAGATTCTCTCCATTTTTGGTGAGTTGATCGTGTTCACGCTCAAATCCAACAACAGGCCCATTCCCATCGAGTTGAACCACGATTTTCTCTTCAAGAACATCTCGAAATCAGCCAACAACAACCAATCTGCCGATGATTTCACTCATATTGTGAAGCGGCCCATGCAGCAGTATGCCAAGGAGATTTATCATTTGTTCAAAACTTTGGGCACCGAAAACTTCAGAGTGCAAAAGCGAATGATTGATGACCTTGCTGCCTTGACCAGAATGGATGAGAAATACAACAGACTAGTTTTGAACGACTTGAAGACGGTTGATGAATCAAACAAAAGCATTCCATATAAAGGGATTCCTTGGTCCAAACTGGGAGGCAACCAGCTCAGGAAGAAGTTCACCCTTGCAGTTGACGTCACCAAAGCTCAAAAGATGCTGGTGGATAATCTGAGTGTTTCTAAGAACTACAAAGCATATGATGAGTTCACATTGGTTCCTTCTTTCCAGACATGCCTCATGTCCCGGCTCTACTATTTCCGTTTTGTCATTCGCTTAACCGGCAACCAGACAATGGAGTTTAAACTCCCCGTCACCATTGCCAAGGCTGCAACCTAATTACTTAATATCTTTATTTATAATCGCCTATGAACTCAGTTTTTGATATGCGTAGAAGCCAACTCGTCTGCAAGAGCATCAACATTTTTGTCTTTGTCTTCAATGCTAACGCCAGCCAATTCTTTCTCGAGCTGGTCCAAGTTGGTGTCGTCCCCCTCGTTGACGACGGGGTCTTCTTCATCATCGTCGTCTTCGTCTTCGCTGTCTGGCTCCTCCAAGTCGTCCAACTCGTCGAGCTCACCAAGTCCTCTCTCCTCAAAAATTGCAGCAATGGCGCTGGCATGCTCAGAGTCCTCTTCAAATCTGTTACCGTTCAATTCCAACAACTTCAAGTTAGGCAACTTCTCCTCCACGACCTTCACGAGCTTCTCCAATGCATCGCCCTCGAACTCGTTGTACTGCAATTTCAATGTCTCGAACAGAGGTCTCTTGTCGCCTTCGAGAAGTTTCTCAACCAACAAAAGAGAGCCCTTGGGCTTCAACAAACAGTCGTTCAAGTTCAACTCCACCAAGTCTGGCCACGACTTAAGTGCGGTCACCAAGCCAACAGCAGCAGAGGTGGTGATGGTGTTGTCTTGCAAATCGAGAACCTTCAACTTGGTGTTATGGGACAAACCTTGCAAGAGGAGCTTGGCGATACCAGCAGGTCTAATACCGTTCTGGTACAATCTGACGGCCTCCAAGCCCTTGTGGGCTCTCAAGCCAATGGCCAAGTAGTTGACCGAGCCATTTTCCAAACGGTTTCTGCCGCACACAAAGGTCTTCAAGGAGTTTCTGCCGTTCTTCTGCTTTTCCTGTGCCAAGTTGAACAAGGACTTACCGATTCTGGCGCCAGCAAAAGGGCCCATACCGTTGTTCGACAAAATCAAGTGCTCGACAGAGATGGCCTTGGCCAACCAGGCCTCTATGGGCTCAATCGCCTGCAAGCCGAAGGCGTTGTCGGAAAGGTTGATGGTGGTCAAGTTAGGGCATTTCAACAAAGCATTCAACAAGTGGTCCAAGGACTGGGGGATCTCGGTGTTCAATCTGCCAGTGTACAAGTCGGAGAAGTCGACCTCCTCAATCGTCAGACTGTGCTTCAAAATGGCCTTGGCCAAAGCTTCAGAGGCTTCGATACCAATGGTGTTTCCAGAGAAGTCGATCTTGACGACGTTCTTCTGTGCGGCCAAGTCGCCCAAGTAAGACTCGATGCTCTTGGCGGTGTCAAGCTTAAGCTGTTTTCCAGCAAGCGAGAAGGTGTTTTCCGTGGTGACTGGGGTTGGACTCATGGTGCTTTAGAGGCTGTAGAAGCTTGAAGATGTGAAGGCCTGCAGGACGAGCAGATGTCAGAGGGCCGAATTTTCGAAAATGGTAGTAGGCATTTTACAATGGACGCTGGAGATTCTGATTGTGGATGCAAGGAAGTTTGAGTAGCGGAGATTTGGTTTTGTGGTGGTGAAGCAATTAGGGTGGTGCACCCACGCTTCCCTGGATTGTGGTACGGTAGTACCAGTAGACGACGTGGTCGTAATTGTCAGTTTCAAAAGCAGACGTGAAGCTGGGTATACGAAAATCGGGAGAATTTTTCAAAGTATCAAAAATATTCATGAACTCCGCTGTGTGGACTTCTCCAGACACCTATGATGCACATGGGTTACCGATACAGTAAATGGGACCACCCAAATCTTTTTGCGTCATGGCTGGTCCAGCTTCCACATGCACTGACATTTTCTACAGTGTAAAGAGCACCACCCACTTCCCCCCACCTTTTCTTTTCAAGGGTACCTCGGATCACAATTCACTAGGTATCCACCGTTTGCAGCCATTTCCACCAGCGCGATACAGAATGGAGAGATTCTACAAATAGGCAGAAACAAATGAGCAGAAACAAATGAGCAGAAACAAATGGGTAGCATTTGAAAACGGAGCAGCCGAGCTCTCAAAGGATACAAACCACAAAAGAAAAGAATTATACTGGCGTCGGTCAATATAGCGCCGGCTTGAGAATGCGCCAAATCTCACAAACACGGCTACTTCACGTACCGACATCTTTAAATCCGGGGATGTGAAAACTACAAACGAATTCAAGTCTCAGCGAATCAGCAACCCAGCGACTCGGTGCCCCTTTCATCCCAGACGAATCGGTCTCCAAATTGACTATCACCGCTGTTGGCTTATCTCCACCGGTATTGTCTCGGTGAGCATAGGGGACATTCCTCCGCTAAGACACGAAACTTGGCGTACCCCGCAATTCCAGCCCATCGAACGATATACGACTCATGAATCACTGGCTGGGTATCTTGCAGCAGCCGCTGTCACGGATACGCCAAATCACGCCATTTCCATAGAGGTGCTCCAGGGTGGGAGGGGGTCACGTGACTTTTCGCTCTCTTTTTCAACGAGCAACAACTTTTCTCTCCCACCCATCAGCTACAACATAATGGCCAGAAAGTCCGCCCCATCTCTGTACGAGCAGATCAAGCAATCGCCCTTCTTCAAGATCGGCATCCACGCGACCGCCTTCGCCGCCGGCGTCTGGTTCATCCAGCTGCCCTTGATGGATGTCTTGGTTCCCCAGATCTAAACCCATGTACATAGTTAACGAAGATACAAAAAATCGGCCCATGTAGACCCATTTGCCCGAGGTGGCATGACACGCTCCGGCTCTACTTTTCGATAAAGTTTGTAGAGGCAAGAGCAGAGAGACGGTGCTAGGATTGGAGGGAGTATCGCTAAGTCCGTTGAGGGGCAAGAAGTAGCGAATCGTGGAGGGGAGTGGCCGGAGTGAGCGGGAAGTTGAAGGCAATTTGAAGCGGAAAAATGAAGCACAAACCCATTAGTAAAAATGAGGAGCCTCTGCCAAACAGACAGGAAAAATCGGGGAGCTTCTGACATTTTCTCAAGGCCGCACTGGTCCTCGGTCCAGGATCCTCGGATCTAGCGTCTTTTCGCTTCTCCACAAACCTGCACCCGCTCGGTACCCCAGCAAATATATAAAGACAAGGGGTGCCTTCTGTTTTTTTCACAACCACATATTTACAACAAGATGGCTGACACAGACAACCAGGTTTCCGGGTTCGTGGACTCGACCCCCGCTCCCAACCCCAAGGCTTTGCTTGCCGCCGAGAGAGCCCAGGGCCAGTTTGACCCTAACAAGATGCACGAATTCTTGGAGGAGACTGCCGAAAAGTCCCGTTTGTTCAAGAGACTTGTCCAGTCTTTCGACAGAGACGCTGTCTTGCTGACCAACGGTAAGTACTACGACTTGACCAAGGAGCAGCAGAGAGAGAACACCGCCGTTAGAATCGCCCGCATGGCCCAGTACTTGGAGATTGAGGACGAACGCACTTGGCTGACCAGAATCTCTCTTATGTCCGTTCTCGACCCCCAGACCGGTACCCGTATCGGTGTCAACTTGGGTTTGTTCTTGGGCTGTGTGCGTGGTAACGGTACTTTCGAGCAGTTGAAGTACTGGTCCAATCAGAGAGAGATTGGCACTTTGAAGGGTGCTTACGGTTGTTTCGGTATGACCGAGTTGGCCCACGGCTCCAACGTCGCTGGCTTGGAGACCACCGCCACTTTCGACAAAGAGACCGATGAGTTCATCATCAACACCCCCCACATTGGCGCTACCAAGTGGTGGATCGGTGGTGCCGCCCACTCGGCTTCTCACTGTTCCGTCTACGCCAGATTGATTGTGGACGGCAAGGACTACGGAGTTAAGACTTTCGTGGTGCCATTGAGAGACGCGGACCACAACGTCATGCCAGGTGTCACCGTTGGCGACATTGGCGCCAAGATGGGCAGAGACGGTATCGACAATGGCTGGATCCAGTTCTCCTCGGTTAGAATCCCAAGATACTTCATGTTGCAGAAGTTCTGTAAGGTCGACCGCCAGGGTAAGGTTGACTTGCCTCCTTTGGAGCAGTTGGCCTACTCTGCATTGCTTGGCGGCAGAGTGTCCATGGTGATGGACTCGTACAGATGGACTGCTCGTTTCGCTACCATTGCCCTCAGATTCGCCATTGGTAGAAGACAATTCAAGTCTGCCTCGCAGGGCGACGGCACCGAGACTCAATTGCTCAACTACCCATTGCACCAGAGAAGATTGATTCCTTTCTTGGCCCAGGCCTACGTTTTCAGTGCTGGTTCCTGGAAGTTGGAGCACACCATCAAGCACACCTTGGACACCTTGGACGACGCCGTGGCCGCTGGCGACATGGCCAAGGTGATGAAGTCTGTCAACGAGATGAAGTCCTTGTTCATTGACTCCGCTGCTTTGAAGTCCACCTCCACTTGGTTGACCGCTGACGCCATTGACCAGTGCAGACAATCGTGTGGTGGTCTTGGTTACTCCTCTTACAACGGTTTCGGTAAAGGTTACGCCGACTGGGTTGTCCAATGTACCTGGGAGGGTGACAACTCCATCTTGGCTATGTCTGTTGGTAAGCCATTGATCAGATCCGCTGTCGAGGTTTTGGAGTCCGGTAAGAAGCAGAAGGGTGCTGTTGCTTTCTTGAACGACGCCAAGCAGTGGGCTAACGACAAGCTCGTTTTCAACAGTGCCGAGGAGTTGCTTCAGCCACAGAACACCTTGAAGGCTATCCAGGTCTTGATGACCAGAGTTGCCCTCAACGGTGCTGAGGTGTTGAAGGAGAACAACGGCAACTTTGACGCTGTTGGCGCTCCATCCTTGGTTCTTTCCAAGTTGCACGCTCACTACTACCACTTGCACGAGTTCTACAGAAGAATCGAGGCCAACGAGCACAAGGAGTTGAACTCTCACTTGGTGTTGTTGGGCCAGTTGCACGCTGCCAGCTTTGTTGTTGAGAAGTTTGGTGGTGATTTCTTGGGTAACAACATTGTTCCACCAGCTGTGCTTAACGATGTTGTCAACAAGAAGATCCCAGAGTTGTGCTTGAAGATCAGACCTAATGTGGTTGCCTACACTGACTCGTTCATGTACTCTGACACTTTCATTAACGCTCCAATTGCTCGTTACGATGGTAACATCTACGAGAACTACTTTGACACTGTCAAGAAGAGCAACCCTCCAGAGAACACCAAGGCTCCATACAGTGCTGCTTTCGAGACTGCTTTGGGCAGATCGTCTCTTGAGGTGAGAGACGGAGGTGATAAGAGCGCTGCTACTGCTGCCATCTTGTCTAAGTAAGCTTAGGCAGTATATGAAAACATGTCATGACGTATTTATTAGTAGCACAATACAGAATGTCCAAGGAGGTCTTGTGGAAGCGCATTTAGATTCAGGGGCTGAACGTGACAGTCTACATTCATGCACGGAGGGTAGTTGTAGTCTGGAGTTGAAGATACTGGGCCAACCAAGGCAAAAAGAGATGTAAACGGTTTGATCAAGTGAAGCAGAATTGAAAGGTGGCACACGGCTTCGAAACATAGAGCATTACATATAGAACATAGAGTCAAGCCGTTCAACGTTTCTTGAGTAGTCTCGAAGTGGGCCGATTTCTATGGAGCTCATGCTGATAACTGAAAAACGTCCCGCGTGGCAGTCTAGCATAGCCACGGATGTCTAGAGCCAAAAACGCCATGAAGCAGACAAAGATCCAGAAAAAATTAAAACAAATAAAAAAAAAAAACAATATCTCTCTCTTCATTCTTCAAATTTCAGATCGCCAAAAAACCACAAACCTCAAAACACATGTGGACCGTGGCACCGCAGCCGAGAAAATTACCCCGGATGTGCAAAAGGAGACAGAGATCCGGCTCCTCCCATTGACCTCGAATAACCGAAAACTCGGAGTTGCACCCCTCCGCAAATCTCCAGACCCCGTTGTTTTAAGTTTCCTGCTTTCTCTTCCTCCCCCCAAAAGGCTACTGCCGCTACGTGAGCTTTTCCACGGAACGCACCCCGTCCTGTGAAAGAAGATACCCCACAAACCCGCGCCAGAGTTATATAAGCAGCCGGTGCTCACTCCTGAACAAACCACCACCAAGTTTATCGTCATGGTTCTTCAAAGCAAATCTTTAGTTAGCACGTCGCCTGGGCCCGACCCAGTCACGCTGATCAACGAGGAAAGAGCCAATGCCACTTTCGATCCCGTTGACATGCACGAGGTTATTGAGGGTTCCCCAGAAAAGGCCAAGAAGATCTTGGAGCTCTACCAGTCTTTGGAGAGAGACCCCATTTTGGCTCCTGGTTTCCACGACTACGAGCTTTCTCGTGACGAGAACAGAGAGCAGACCACCGCCAGAATCAACAGAATGACCCAGTACGTGGAGAACGAGCCCTACGAGGACTTCTGGAGAAGATTGAACTTGATGACCGTCTACGACCCATCGTTGGGAATCCGTATTTCCGTCAACTTGGGTCTTTTCATCAACTGTATCCGTGGTAACGGTACCGAGGCCCAGTACAACTACTGGTGTGTTGAGAAGGAGGCCCGTCACATGAAGCAATTGTGGGGCTGTTTCGGTATGACCGAGTTGGGCCACGGCTCCAACGCTGCTGGTGTCGAGACCACCGCCACATTTGACGAGAAAACTGACGAATTCATCGTCAACACCCCCCACATTG
The DNA here is from genome assembly GCA_003708405.2 of Candidozyma heveicola. Taxonomy (NCBI): domain Eukaryota; kingdom Fungi; phylum Ascomycota; class Pichiomycetes; order Serinales; family Metschnikowiaceae; genus Candidozyma; species Candidozyma heveicola. Next base: position 162,160 of record PPOB02000003.1, read on the forward strand.
GCGCTACCAAGTGGTGGATCGGTGGTGCTGCCCATTCGGCCACTCACTGTGTGGTCTACGCTCGTTTGATCATCAAGGGCAAGGACTACGGAGTCAAGACCTTCGTGGTGCCTTTGAGAGACTCCAGACACCAGTTGATGCCTGGTGTGGCTATTGGCGACATTGGCTCCAAAATGGGCCGTGAGGGTGTCGACAACGGTTGGATCCAATTCTCCAACGTGAGAATCCCACGTTTCTTCATGTTGCAGAAGTTCTGTAAGGTCGACCGTTCTGGTAAGGTGGACTTGCCTCCATTGGAACAATTGTCGTACATTTCGCTTTTGCAGGGCCGTGTCGGTATGGCCTCCGACAGTTACCGTATCTGTGCTCGTTTCATCACCATCGCTACCAGATACGCCGTGGGCAGACGCCAGTTCAAGAGCGACCAGCGTGAGGACGAGAAGGAGGAGACTCAATTGATCAACTACCCATTGCACCAGCGCCGTATCATGCCTTACTTGGCTTTGACCTACGCCATGGGTCTCGGTACGGACCGTTTGGAGAGACAGCATGCTGAGACCGTTAAGGCTTTGGAAGACGCTGTGGCCAAGAAGAACGAAAAGGCCATCTACGCTGCCTTGGCCAACACCAAGTCTCTTTTCGTTGATTCTGCTGCCCTCAAGTCCACCCTTACCTGGTTGGCTGAGCAGTGCATCACCGAGACCAGACAGGCTTGTGGTGGTAGCGGATACTCTGCCTACTCGGGATTCGGTAAGTCCTACGCCGATTGGGTTGTCCAGTGCACCTGGGAAGGTGACAACAACGTGTTGGGCATGTCTGCGGGCCGGACATTGGTCAAGAACATCCAGACCATTCTCGAGAAGGACGTGAAGGTCAAGGGCTCCACTGCATACTTGTCGGACGCCAAGGAGTACCTCAATAGACGTTACTACTTGAAGCGTGACGAGCAGTTGACCGCCATTGAGACTCTCCGTGCTCTTGAGGTGTTGATTGTCAGAGTGGCTGCCGCTGCTGCCGAGAAGCAGGAGCAGTTGGAGTCTTGGGATGCCATTTCGTACGAGCGTGTCTTGTTGTCCAAGTTGCACGCCCACCACTACTTGTTGGAGACTCTCTTCCTTGCCACGAGAAGAGCCCAGAAGCCTGAGATTGCCTACGTGTTGTCCAAGGTGACCAAGTTGTACCTCTTGACGAACGTGTTGGAGGCGTTTGCTCGTGACTTCGTTTCCTACGCTGTTGTGAAGCCCCAGCTCTCGTTGCACATTTCGTCCAAGCTTGTTCCAGAGTCGTGCTTGGAGGTCAGAGGCCAGGCGATCCCATTGGTGGACTCGTTCCAGCAGCCCGACGGTTTCTTGAACTCGGCTGTTGGTGTCTACGACGGCAACATGTACGAGAACTACTTCAAGGTTGTCAAGACCCACAACGACCCCACCAAGACCAAGGCGCCTTACTCGCTTGACTTGGAGGACATGTTGAACCGTGGGTCGGTTCTCCAGAGAGCCCGTTTCGAGAGAGACACCGAGGCGTCCAAGAAGTTGTCGTCATAGGCAGCTAAAGCGGCTTGACTTTGTGAAAGCCTCCTATTTTCCTTTAAATACTGTAAAAAGAGTCGTCCGTACCCCATCTCGTAATATATGCGATGTGCGCCCGGTTAATTAAGTCCAAGCGGCGCGCCGAGCTTTTACTATTTCGCATTGTATGATGCCAGAAGTGGAGGTGCAATGACTGCAGGGCAGCCGCTTGTTAGGAATAAAAACACCTCAACTTTTATTCTTTTTACCAAACCATGGATAGTGAAAAGATTGTCGGGTGCATTTTGGGTACGTTTTCGAATTTCCCTTCTCCTGTCTCTTGCTAACACACAGCGCTCTTCTTGCCCCCATTGGCCGTGTTCCTCAAAGTCGGTATCGAGACCCAGTTTTGGATTAACATCGTCTGTTGTATCTTCTTCTGGTTCCCCGCCATTATCCACGCCTTCTACGTCGTGTTGAAGGACTAAATAGACCGTTCTAGGCAATAAAGCCAACCGTTTGCTAGTTCGTGCCCTTCTGTTGAAGGTGTCCGCTTGTAGATTAGTTTCATCCGCCCCCATCCGGGTAACTGCACCCGTGCACCGCCAGTACCGCCAGCTTCCGGTGGTATTCCATGGTCCGAACGCTCCGGTGACCACACGGAAAAATCAGCATCACGCAAAAAAGAGCAAATCAGAGGCGTAGATCATCAAAACCCCAGCTTTCCGGACAGAAGTATTTTATCTGCGCTGGCTTTGTGTAGCGGTGCCTCGGCCCAAAAGGCTCCCCTGCATCAAGCGCTATCTATCATTTCCGTATTCCATCTCATCACTTTATCTCCCGATACCCCCCGTTCTCCTTTCATGTCTGAGCAGACGTCGGAATCTGTGGCAGAAACACAGGAGCCACTACCGCCGTTTTCCTTCTCGAAAAAACCCATCCGCTTCGTGTACAACGAGCTGGGCATTTCCCAGATCTTACATCACCAGGCTCCAGGCGAAAATGAGCCCACTCCCAAGCCGTCGCTCAACAATATCAACTATGACGAGCAAATCCGGGCGCCCCGAATGTCCCTGGCCTCTTACTATACTCATCTGCCCAAGGCCAGGCCGGAAATGGCTTCTACCGATGCAGTCAACGAGGAAAGCAAGCCATACGAGCCGGCGACGTTTGACCTCAACGCCACTGTGAGACGAAACCTGGCGCCTCTCAGCCGCAATTCGCTGCTGCTGCTTTTGGATACTTACTTCCCGGTGAAACTGCAAGACGAGAGTTCTACCAGGTCTGACTTATCCAGTTCTGAGGCGCTGGCGTCTGATCTGACAGTGCGGCTGGATCTGCTGAAGATACAGAGGGCTTTGCTCAATTTGCTGGAAAACACTACCTCTGCAGAAAGAGTGTCCCATAGCGACTATGCTGCCCGGTCAGCGGGCCATAGAACGAACGGCCATTTGGTGGATGTCAGGGGTCCCTCGCTTCAGCATGTGTACAGCCTAAAGAAACCGCTTTGCACGCCGGCAGTCCTTCGCCCCGAGCCAGAAAACGAACTAGAGAAGAATGCAGATCACGATACGTCGTCACCGCATTCGGAAATCAAAGAGTACCCTTTACAGATGCCTGCCCACGATGAGGCCGACGACCGAGCAGCTTCGCAGACTATGATAGAACCGTCCCACGACCACTGGAAGCCCAACTCGTCGCTCGATCACTGCACCAAGTGCTTTGACGAATTTGGCAGCTTTTTCAGCCCTCAGCGCAAGAGACGACACCACTGCCGGTTTTGTGGCTACTTGTACTGCGTCAAATGCTTGTACAAAAACAGAGAGATGGTTCTGAGTTCCAGCACCGCCAACAGCCCCAGCAAGCGGTCGGGGTCGAGCTCGTCCAATTCCAGCGGCTACTCTGTCTTCCTCGGCTCCTCTTCACCCTCGCTGGCGTCCTCGGAGCATGCATCAGGCGTTATGATGGACGCCAGGGCTCGCCTAGTGGTGCCTATTTTTTGCAATCTTCGCCTGGACCCAAGCAGCTTCGCCAACATGCGGCAGCGGTTCAAGAGCTGCAAAGTATGCAAACTGTGTGGTCAAAGCTACCTGAAGATGGTGCAAGCAATCAACATGCGGGTCGAGAAATCGCAGGACGTTTCTGTCCCATACGCATTTATCGAAAACCCGTATTTAAAAAACAATCCTGAAGATGCAGCTTCAACTGGCGCTTTGGATGGCAGCTTCAGCAGCTTGGGCAGTGAAGGACCCGCCCATTTCACAAACAATGCACAGGAGAGGCGCCGCAGTTCGCTAACTAATTACGTACCACTGGACTGGACGTGGAGCTCCTTTTAGCTTTTAGCGCCTCGCCTACGCTTCAACGAAACCTTGCACGCCTCGAACCGGAGCCCTGGTGCCATCGACAGGCACATTGTGCATTCCAAAAAACCGCGGCTTTTTGCTGGTACCGATGATAAGATAACTTCCTTGTTTGTGCCTCCTGCATTAATCAGTAAATCCCTGTCACTGTCACCCAGCCGGAGCTTGCACATTGGCGTCTGGGGCGGGTTTCAGATGTTTCGAGAGGTAATCTGCATTTACCGCCAGACAGCCACGGGGCTGATTGCATGTTTCAGCTCAAACAAGAACAATATGGTTTGATACCATGCCTGAGCACCTTCTTTGTTCTCACACAATCGAGACCGCTTGTTAGTGTCCCATTATAGGGGGGAGGGGAGCCCGGCAGGACACCCGTGCCTCCTCGCGCCCCAACGCGTCAGCGTGCGCGCACCAATTGACGTCTAGTTCGTCAATGGGTGAGCACCAAAAAGATCAGTGATTATCCCATCTCTTGGTCCTCTTGCCATAACCAGGTTCGCTACCACTTCGCATCGTCTGTCGATACACGGCCATGTATAATAATCGGGGAGATGCCAGAGAAGGTTCTTCTGGACGGCGCCTTTCTTCCAATAACCCCTTTCGTCCCACTGAGCCCCAGGCTCGAAGTCGTGGCGCTTCGACCCAACTGTCGAATTCTGCTTTCGAGCAGTGGGTCGAAAAGAACAAGGACTTGATTGAAGACTCCGACGAAGACCGTGATCCAGTGTACCAGAGACCATCATTCCCCACATCCTCGAGAACAGGCAGCGACAGCGACGTTAACTACGGAAGGTATGTTGATTATTTACAGAATAGTTTGATCCCCATCACGAGCGCACCCATGTTTCATATATTCAGTTCCCCTTTTAGTTCAATTCACGATAGTATTAGTATCTATGAGAAAAAGCACAACCAATTCCCCGGATAAACAGAAGGTTTTGACAGTTTAAGAAATCTGACATAATTCTCACGGCAGTGCCACCTACAATCTATTTGCTCCCTCGGAGGCTTGTGGTGAGGTGCGAAGCGCCTAGACCAGCAATAGAAGAGGCAGTGTCTCCGATAATTCCGTTGAGGTCAGAAGATGATAATAATTTAGGCTTCAGATAATGGGCTGGTGATTGAGTGGCAACCCCCTCTGCTAGGGCGATTTGGAGCCGAGTCTAAAATTCGGCATTTGCAACCCAATTTACCTTGCAATAATGATGCACCAAAATATCAGTGCACCCAGCCTTAACTAACAGCAACACTACGACCCGCCGCTTCAAATAAACTCAAAAACAGGCTACAACGTCACACGCTTGCTCCGCCACAGCCGACCCGAAAAACCCAGCTCATTAGAGGCGCCGATTCTGAAGACCTTCCAAATACGCTCCACACTGAGCGGAGGCTTATCTTGGGCCGCCACCTATTCGAGATTCCTTCACGTATTCTCGGGAAACCCTTGCGTACCCCTGCTTTTGCCTATGGCTTGACTCATCTGTCGTCACACCGAAAACGGCCTGGCAGCTTCGCCACGCAGCCCAGGGCTCTTCCTGCAGGAGAAGACACCTCCGACTACTGTTTGACGCTCTACCCTCAAAAAAAAAGAGCGCTTTCTACCTCTGGTGCATAAGTCTGTGTACCCTCGCGCGCTTTTGAGACCTTGGCTTTTTCTGCCCGTATATCTCCCCTTACGTTGCTGCTCCCACGCATGATCACTATTTTTTACTCCCACCTTTTTTACTAACTTTCGCTAGAATGTCCAACAATCCCTTCGCTTCTGCGATGACCGGTGAATACCGGCACCACAGGGATCCTCCTCCCCCACCAACTGCATCCGGCGCCCCCACACCCTTATCATCACAAAGATCCAAACCACCTCGCCCAACCACAGAGTCCAAGCCCGTGCCTTCTCTTCCTTCTTACGAGGAGGCGGCCGGTCAGTCCGCAGCTTCGCGTGAATACCCACGGGAAAAGACCTCCTCCACCTCTGAAAGCACCACCGAGAGACCCGAGAGGCCTCGCAGACGTGGCAACAGACCACAGCGCTCCCACAGCGACTCAGAAAGGCATAGAAAGGACTACGAGAAGAAGCATCGTTCTTACAAGTCGTCCAGAAACAAGTCGCCTAAGAAGAAGTCGGTCGAGCCTCACAACTCCAAGGGCTTGGACACCATCGACAAATTGGACGTCAGCGCCTTTTTTGGCGGCAGGTTCCACCACGATGGTCCCTTCGATGCATGTACTCCCCACAGAAACAAGAACTCCAAGGCTGCCCCCGTCATGGCCTTCCCCGCCGACGGACCCAACACCTCCATGAAAGCTTTGCCAGAAGGTGCAAACAAAAATTCCCATCTTTACATGGCCTTTGGCGACTCCCAGGATCAGAACGAGATTGTCGGTTCTGTCGGGGCCCAAAACGGTGGCATCCAGGGTGTTCCCAAGACCAACAGAACCTCCAATGACCCACAATCATCGATGTATACCCCCAGACAGAACCCTTCTGTTATGGCATTTGACGCGCACGCCAAAGCCGAGCCTGTTCACGGTCCCTCCACTGCCGGCTTGGGCTCTACCACCTTCCTCGATGGTGCTCCAGCGCCAAGAACGGATGATTTTTTAAACGTTCCATCTAGCGGCTTGGGCAGAAAGAAGTCGTTGGTGAACAGATTGCGCAAGAATAGCGGCAGCGAGCTGAACTCCGCCAGAACTTCAAACGACAACTCTGGAGAGTTCGCCAGAGGCACATTTGCCGATGAGGACGCCCAAGGCTCCTCGTTCTTGAGAAGAGTCAAGAGTTTGAAGGTGAGCAGAAGATAAAAGCACGGTTAACAAAAATCACTTTGTTAGAATGCTGTACTATAGAGATTTGAGAAAAGAGGTAAATTCGGCCCGCCCTCTTTCGAGAGATGATAAGTCGTTCCGGTGAATGGCTAGGTAATGTATCATGAAAACGAGCACACCCTGTAGGAACCCTGTTGAATGTGTAGCTGTGGTCCTAGTGTATACCAGTGAACTTAGAGTCGTGTGCGCACCGCCACTTCATTGAATTTTTCAGAATACCATAAACCTCTACTGCACTAAGTACGCCATATCATGATAAAGTTAGCATCTTCGTCTGCGGCATTTAGCCGTGGCGTGAACAGGCGTCTTGTCAGATCAGTTTCATACGTGCTTCCCACAGTCCCCACTTTGGAAAACCTCAAAGTCTCTCAAAAAGGCTTTGATGGACTATTCTCTGCTGCTACACTTGAAGAAGTCTGGTTCAAGCAGGGTCAGCATATCGTCGACAAGCTCAACGCTAATCTTAGCCAGAGCTCTATCACAAGCCCTCCGCTGGATTTGGGCGAGTTGATCACTTTGACTTTCAGTAAGCCTCAGTTGCAAGCGATCTATGAAAAGGCACTGGAATTGCACAACTTGCAGTTTGCCTTAGAGTCTCTCAGACCCAATGATCAAGGTAATGCCCAGATCGAAAAGCCCGGTCCTCTGGCCCTTCTACAAACGCCCACGATCAAGACAGAGTTCTCGAATGAGCCCACTCAGCCAGAGTTGAGAGAGTGGATTGTGGATTCTTTCGGCTCGATTGCCGAATTCAGAACCCTTTTGATCAACAGTGCCAAAGGCATCAAGGGCAACGGTGCTGTGTGGTTGGTGGCCCAGGCCACTTACTCGGACAGTGCCATGAAGGCCAGTTCTGGTATTTCTTCGCCAGAGGTTTCTTACAACAAGTTGGCTGTGATGAACACTTATAACGCGGGCACGGTGGACGACTCTATCCGTTCGGGCCAAATCACAAAGTTGAAAGAGCAGAAGAGGGCCAAAGAGGAGGCCCTCAAGAAGAGACAACAGGAAAGACTGGAGATAGAAGGTACCCAGGTGGAAGCCGCCGAGGATGTTCCTAAGGAAACCAGCACTGTTTTGGGCACCGTGGAGGAGGCCGAGGAGGCGTTTTCTTACAGCGACAGAAAAATCATGCCTCTTTTGGCTATCGATGCCTCGATGAAGGCTTACCTTCCCGACTACGGTGTTTTCGGAAAAGCCAAATACTTGGACAATGTTTGGGATTGCATCAACTGGGACGTGGTTGCTTCCAGAACGCCCAAGCGTTTCAGGCCTTCTGTCGCTTTCGACAACTAAGTGAAGGGACAGAGCGAAACTACTGTTCATTAGCTCTAATCTGTACATACATTCCACCATTATATATATGGAGACAAGGTAGACAAGGACCAGGTAGACAGCGATCGGTAGCGATCAGGGACCAGCATTCAGCTAGACTAGCTTCGAAGCACCTTCTTCACCACCTTCTCAACCTCGTCCATGTCCTCTGTAGGCACTCTGGTCATTTCCACCTTGAAATACTGTCTAATCTCCTCCATCTGCTCATAAGACTTGCGGTCGTGGATGAAGGACACAGAAACACCCACACGGCCGAATCTTCCCGTTCTGCCGATTCTGTGCAAGTACGTGGATGGGTCTGGTCTGCCGTTGACGTCCAAAGGCACATCGTAGTTCACCACCATCGACACAGATGCAATGTCTATGCCTCTGGCCAAAACGTTAGTTGTAATCAACACCTTGGTTCTGCCCTCTCTGAAGTCGTCGATCACCTGGTCTCTCTCGGAGTGGTCCAAACCACCGTGAAGCAAAGACACCTTGTGGCCCTCTTTCTTCATGCCAGCAGCCACTCTGTCGGCAGTGGCCTTTGTCGCCGTGAAAATAATCGAGGATCCGATGGTAAGCAAGCCGTACAACTCGCACAAGACCTCGAATTTGTTCTGTTCGCTGTCGCAGTCCATGGTGAGCTGCTTGATTCCGTCCACACTGAGCTCCTCTTGCTTCAACGACAAGGAGTTGGCGTTGGGCACGTACTTCTCAGCGTAAGCACGCACTTCTGTTGGGAATGTGGCAGAGAACAAAACAAGCTGGGCATTCTTGGGCAAGTACTTCTTGACTCTGACACTCTGGTCACTCATGCCCTGGGCCTCCAACATGTTGTCGGCCTCGTCCAAGACGAATACCTTGACATGCTCGAGCGAAATTTGTTTCCTCTTGATCAACTCTAACAATGTGCCTGGGGTACCCACCACGATATTGGAACGGATCTTCTCTCCTCTGGCGTAGCTGCCGGGGACCACAAGTTTGGAGGTGACCTTGGTGAATTTACCCATAGTCTCGATCACATCGAGAGTCTGTCTGGCCAATTCTCTCGCAGGCGACAAACACACTGCCTGGACTTCTGGGAGGCTCTCGTCCACTCTGGTCAACATTGTCAACGAGAAAGCCGCCGTTTTACCGGTACCCGACTGTGACTGGCCGATCATGTTGGTGGGAGGATTCTTCAACAAGAGAGGCAAGGCCTTTTCTTGAATTTTGGATGGTTTGTTGAATTTCATGGCGTACAAGCCTTTCAAGAGCTCCTCGCTCAATCCCAACTCCTCGAATTTCTTGACGGAGAACAAGGGAGAGTTTGGGTCGGCCTGCAAGTCTGCCAACTTGACCTGAACCTCGTACGTGGATTGGACCAAGTTGGAATCCTCGGCATCTTCCTCGGGTTTATCGTTGGAAGCTATTTCAGACGTAGGCTCGGATTTCGTCTCTGGTTCAGCAGCCTCTTCCTTGGTTGGCTCTGACTTCGTCTCTTCTTTGGCTACCTCTGGTTTGGACTCTTCTGGAGCCTCTCCCTTTTCGGTAGCCACTTTCTCATTTTCCTCACCGGCCTTAGCCAAAGACAAGGTCTCGAGCAAATTGCCAATGTCTGAGGTATCTTTTTTGGACATTGTTGTGTTGATCCAAAACGATTCAATGATCTTGAATTTTCTCGGAGGTGCACGGGTGCAGAGACGTAGTAGAGTAGTATTGGATGTTAAAGCTAGGCACTTGATTTCCGAAGATTGAGTAATGTTTTACAGGCCCTAGAAGGAAGAACTGGATTGGACCATTTTCGTGTGATTTGTCAAAGCCCAGAGAAAGCGATTGTGGTGACTCGAGGCGAGTTCGGTATCAGTCTTCCAAGAAGTCAAAAAGCCTATACTTTTCCAGAGTTCTCCAAACTTCTTGTATTTCGTTGAAGATACTTCCATTCCCAAGTGTTGAAATAAATGACAGCTTTTTGTTGATATAGTGGAAGCAGAATGATTGATGGGAATGAAGTACGAGGCATACTACATCCAGAATCGCCGTCTGTCTAAATCCATCCGTCGATTGTTAATCTTTTTATTTTTATCAACATTCCTTCTTTTTATATTTTACCTTCACGTTGCTTTAATTTCTGTTCCATCACAATTTATAGTCTTTCTGGGGTTCTCCACTTCTTTACAACTTCCAGCACTACGCGCATTTTGCAACTACTTCATACTCCTTCACAATACCTACAAATAATTCTCTCCAAAACTTGATTATATATACATATAGAGATCGTCATCTTCACCGTAAGGCTCGCTCTTGAGCGCATCGGTCATGTCTATATCGTCCCAGAAGCGGGTTTCCATTTGCAGCTCCTTCCGGTCCTCTTCCTCGAAGAACTGCAAGAACATGGCGTTCTCCACCAACTTCAACTCAAGCTTGTCCGACTTGAGCTTCTTGTGCAAAACCTCGATTTCGTTCGCCTCAAACTCAAGGCTGGCGCGATTGCAGATGGGCAAAAGCAGCGCGTCCATTGACTTGATGAAGTCGTTGATATTGTTCATATTCGCTGTGCGATGTAGCTTCGAAGGGCTGCAAGGCTCGTCGTCCCAGTCAAAGGGCTCGTTATAAATAGGGGCAAAGTCCACGTTATCGGGCATGTAGGGGACAGAAGGCGTATAAGGAGACATTCTGTCCAGCAAGTCCGTCTCACACGAAGAGTTGTCTGATGGGGGACTCAAGGGCACCCGCTCAACGGGGCCCGAGATCCTAGACCTCACCATCATGGAGTTTCTTCTGTTATCCTTCAAGTTGGAAGCACTGGAGTGCTTACGCAAACGAGGCACGTTGTTTTCCTTATCTTCGGTAGGCAGAAGAAGCACCGAATGGCGTTTTTCAGCATTGACATTCAAGTTCATCGACAGGGCCAGCTGGCTGAGCGGGCGGGCCTTCAAAACGCCATTGAGGTCCTTAGACAGTTTTCTCGTCCGGAGAGCAGAGAAGAAGTTGGGTTTCTTCTTGTCTGTGAAGCTGGAGATGCTCTGGCTCCGAAGCATTGTGATGGGGTATCAGGGGTATTAAGCGAGTGGAGGCCAAAAAAACGAAAGTTTGTTTCCTTTCAGCGTTTTGAAAAGACCAGGTTTGAAAAGAACAGAAGTTGCTAGCAAATCAATGCTGACTGCTGGGATCTCTCGTTTCTAAACAAATGCGCTTTTCTCTCTATGCGCGCCTCAGTGCCTCCTTCGTCGCGAAAGCGTGTAATGCTTAGGGTTCTCTGCGTCAAGAACCGCGTGCGGCCCACACAAAAACATGGGCTTAGGAGAGTCGGGCTTTAAACCCGGATTCATATTTTTAGGCAAAAGTAGGGAAAACTCGAGCCAGTCTAAAGAGAGTTTGGGATTTCTTTTTTAGAAAACCACATGCGGTAGTGGGGATCGGTGCTGATCGCGTCTTGCGATCGCTGCTGCACGAACTGTTCCATCGTATCGGTATCAGATTGAGCCGAGTTCAGCAAAATGAGATCTGAGTAGAAGGGGATTTTTCCCGTCCACCTTTTGACTTCTTTGGTGCTTTTGGATTTCCAGTTTTCTTTGCGAAGCGGGTTTCCGTGGGCGTCTCTTCCCGATAACGTCGTGGTGATGTAGTTCGTGATGGGCTGTCTCAATATGGCCTCGATGCCCTCTGGGAGATAGATTGTAAACGGCTCCGTCGAGGCATTCGAGCCAACAGGCGTTATCACAATGTGGCCCATGAACTGGAAAACAATGTCTTTCTTGCCAAAGAACGAAGGCACAATGTACTTCTGAAGTTTCGCTTTGCTGGGGTCCACGAGAAACACATCTTTAAGAGCCGCCGGCCGAGGACCACGGAACACGTCCATGGCTTTCTCGAGACTCTTAAACACGTGTGGCTTGTGGTTGAGGCAGTTCCGGACCTGCAACATGGCGTTTTGTGGAACTTGCAAGAAGAAAAGGCCGCCGACGGTGAGAACCTGGCCGGCCTTGACGGTTTCGTAGTGAGAATCGTACATGCCCAGCTTGTGAACTTTCTTGCTTTTGAGAAGATGCTTGATGTCCTGGGGCTGGAGGATGTCGTAGAGCCTGGTGTTCTGGGAGTCAGAGAAGCCAGGAACGTCATAAACGACCTTGTTCTTCGTGAGCTGAAAAGGAAGATTGCCTCGCGTGAAGCCAGGCATGTAGGAGGTACCTGGACCATGCTGAGTTTTGAATGCTGCTATCTTTTTGATGTCCAGACGAACTAGAGACATGCGGCTGGGAGGCTTTCTTCCTTGAGCGATAGCCTCGTCTGCTAGTTTCTGGATCTGACGCTCTCTGCGGGCATTGGGGAGTTCACTTTTCTGTTTTTCAACGGCGTGAAGAAGCAGCAGAATCAACGTGGACTTGCCGCTGTTCACAGTGCCTATAATGTACAGCCCATCCTGGATCTCGTCCAACAACGCCAGACCGTTCCAGTCGCTGGTGCCGCTGACACAAAAAACGTTTCCCCGTGGGACTTTGTATGTTCTTTCGAGGTAGTCCTGGAAAAAACGCTCGCCGTACTTGTTCACCATATCTTTGTTGGCGAACAAGAGGTCCATTTTGGTGATGACAAACTTCATCAGCCGAGGCAGCCTGTACTTGAAAACCTCCTCGTTGATGGACATTGGGAAGTCAAGAGCACTGACGACGTATACTAAAGGCACGCCAGGCGGCATCGACTCAATGACTCCACTGACAGGTTCTATGGGGAACTGGGCGAGATCAAAGGAGGCCTTGTAATTAGCATGGCGGCAGCGCTCACACTGGATTTTCGATTCTTTCTTCTTGTTGGCCCGCAAATGGCGGACCTCGGTTTTCAAGCTGGGCACGAGATTATCGGCTCCGTTTAGCAAGAGTTTCTGGTCTTCAGCGCTCATTTTGCCAAAATGGGAATCGAAGACCCGATCTAGCGGGTTGTTCTTTGGGGCGGATGGAGAAGGCTCTCGATAGTATCCATCTTGAGAGCTGTCTGTGGTTTGAAGGGCAATTCCACAGGAGTTGCATCTGGGGACTAGTGAGTCTGTGATCTGAGATATGGGGCTTATGTAGGGTGGAGCGAGGGCTCTGGCCGGGAGAGCGGAGGATAGTAGCCGGACGACCGGAAGACGTCGAAGGGGCCGCAGAAAACAGCGGAGAACGATTCGTCTAGTTAGCATGGCCGCGTTATATTTCAGGTCCACTCATTAGTGGTAGGCAGCGATGGCGATGTTTTCGGAGCACATGATCTGGGGCACGTGACGCGATCAAAATTAGGTTTCAATGCGGTAAATTATTTGATATTGGTGTTCATTGGGACACCCGCCTGCATATAGGGAACATTGCGTACGAGCATGCATGTGGCGTACAGCGAACGCACAATAGGCAAGCAGCTGGGGAGGCAGTACCTACACGAAAAGCCCACTTTTGTTCGAGAGTATGCATAATGGGCTTTATATGCCGTAAACACATGGAGATAAATGCGTTGAAGGCATTGTTTAGGCGCACTGCGCGCGCGTCACTAGATCACCCGACGTTTAGCGAGGCACATGACGTGCGCTTCACCCCTCGTACAGAATCAACAATAGGTGAGAATTTTTGTCTAGAAGCAGCAAGCTGAATGCCCCAGCAAGAGAATGAAGCCAGAATGAGAATCAGCCACCAACAGATGACCATATTCAGGGCTGCTGCGAGGCAAGGAAGTCAAAAGCGGTAAACAAAAAACGCTAAATAAACGGATCAATTCCATAGCAAGAATACCAGAGGCGAATGCAACTTGGAATTAACGAAAAGGAGCCTCTACCAAAATGAAGAAATCGGGGAATCGCACCCAGACGTGAGGCGGTTCCAGTGCCTTGCTTTTATGGATATTGGAACCGAAGCGACGTCTGGTCTGCTTATCAAGCCTCACTGAGAAGACGGCGGCAAAATCGTGATGGTATCGATTTCAACCGAAAATGCTTAGATTTCAGGGGCAGGCCGAGGAAGCTGGTGAGTAAATATGGAACATTATAGCGGGCAGCGTATATGGAAACTGGCCATAGTGGTTAGAGGATATTTTTTATGCCGCGGACCTGGTGCATTTTATGCGTTTGGATTATTTGTGCATTTGAAATCTTTGTGCATTTGGGGTGTTGGGAGCATTTGGAGCACTTGCTGCGTTTCGGGATTGCTCCGCGCAGCAGCGTAAGTCAGAAATGGAGCGTCGAGATTTTCGTTGTTTGTTGGCCAGTGGAGAGGAAGCTTGCTGGCCATAAGGTGGCCATGTGCATGAGCTCATGTAGTACGCATAGCAGGACGCATGCACCATGTGCATGAATATGCGCATGGCAGAGGGAAGGAGAATAGGAAGAGCAGGCCAGGAGGGCAGGATGTGACGCCACACCGCGGCGCCGGGCATCGCATCGCGTCGCAGAGCACATCGCATCGCATCGCAGCATATAGCACATGAGCCGCACACGAGCAACGGGCCCTTCTCCTGCCACCTTGCCAGAGCGCACCCAAAAATACATATCTCCATGCGCATCGGGCAGCGACATGAAACCCACCCCCTTTGCCCCACCTCATACTATATAAGAGCCCCGGCCCGCCATCTCAAATTCCCAGGATTTAAGCACCCTCTCGTAGTTCCTTTTAGTTAATGCGTCTTTGTGCACGGCACGCCCTCGAAAATCCTGGCTTGGTCCGCAAACGAGCGGCTCACCTTACAGTCCACGGTTGATGCGGTTGCTTCTTCACCACCGCAGGTGTCTGAGGCGTCCAATTCCGAGGAACGCCAAACGGAAACCCATCTGTGAAAAAGCGAAACTACGAATCTCAATGCAGATAACCCCAAGATTTGAATTTTGGCTCTTTTACATTCCTCGGGCAGAACATTCCAGGTGCCGTGAGCAAGGCCTGGGCGGCTGTTTTTTCCCTGATTCTGCCCTGAATGTGGGTGGATTGTGTGCCAGTTAACACTGGTGAGGCTCCACTGGCACAGAAATATCGCATTTTGTTGGCGTTCCGGCATTGGATTTGCAGGAAACCGTAGAACAGTGGAATTTCGTTGACCAGATTTGCCGACGCTGGAGGAAAGACAGTTTGGGTTTGGCTTCAGCGTCGAAAAAAAAAAAAAAAAAGAGATTTTCACTTTTTTGGGGACTTTTGTTACTCCCGCCAGCAGCGTTCCGTCTTCTTCAGGGAATCTCGGCTTCCCGATATCTACCGCCATTGACGAGGCCATTACCTTTTTTTCGGGAATCCCACAAGACACTCAACGTCACGCACGCAAAACGGCTACTTGCTGTGGCCCGGCTATGTCGGGCGGAGTCCCGGCAGCAAGCGGCAAAAGTGGGTTTTCGATATTTTTGTCAATGACAAGCTTGGAGGTTATTTTCAACTTCCGAGCTTATTTCATACGAGCACTAGACGGGTTTGCCCGGGCGGCTTCATTTCGTTAGGTGGAATTGTTCCTGCGCTGGGACGCTGAGCCTCCAAACTGTGTGCTGCGTGCGGTGAGCCGCACAGCAGATCAACGCTGGGTGATACGGGTTTGTGTGCAGGCGGGCTTAATCCACCACTCTATCCTGGCATTATTATCTCGCTGGCGCGGTGGAAAATCTGCGGGTCACTCTGAGAAACTGCCTTCAAGGTAGTTCACACCGAGGCAGTTCTGCCGGTTAATCCACGACGCACACCCCCTGCAGACTACAGACGGGGCGCGCAACAATGCACTATTTTACGAGTATCCTCTACGCTCGGCGGCTCGGCAAATCAAAGTTGTCTGGAAGCCTGCGGTCCAGTGTTGGCCGTCAGGGCTGTTTACGGGTTACGGATGTGAAAGCTTTTGCAGGCGTATACTTGAAAGTTTGTGATGGTGTCTGCGCGGTCTGCGGCTGCATCAAACGGCGTCCCAATACGGAGAACCGCGTGGGGCGTTGACGCACGTTGAAAGCCGACAACAGGGAACAGCAGTGTGCGCCACTTGTCCGTTACTGATGCCCTTCTGCAGCGACATGCATCTCCTATGTTCTTGATAATTAAATCACCATGCATGAGCCTTGGACCAAAGACAAGTGGATTGTGAGTTTCTTTGGGATATGAAGCAAGCAACACCACACCAGGCAGATCCGACGTGCTTTTGTCATGGAAGCTATGTATAGCTTTGGAAAGCTGTTTATCGAGACTTCCTGCATGTTCCTTCAGGTCGGACTCGCCATCAACCGTTTTCAATTCCTGTCCTGTTGCTGCTTCGGGCAGGTGAGACTGACGTAGGCTTCTATGCTCGCATGGCCCAGTGAGTCCGATACGCTGCAGTCAGTGCGTGAGATGGCGCAGGCTCCTGCGACGCTAAAGAGTAGGAATCTGCATGTTGCTGTGGCGACAGTGACCTTATCGTCTTACCCGCAGGAGCCGATTCAATGGAAACGGTGCCTCCCCCCGCTAGCCCAAATATTTTCTTCTGCACTGCGTCTCAATGTATGCGCGCTGAGGGTCGCTGCGACGCAGCCTGCTGCACGCTGCACCCCCTCCATTACCATGCGCCGAATCACTTGCCTGCTTACCTAGGTTACTTAAGCCGGATTGTCCCTGCCACACGTTGCCATTTTCTTCCAACTACACCTCTTTTCCCTCACGGTGAAGGCGTTTTTTAGAATATCCTGAAACCAGCACTTTTTGGCCATCCTGCCAGCACCTGCACAACAGCATCGCTATTGCTCCCAGCCAGTGCCAGATTTGCTCGTGCTGCTTCGCCCAGCGTTCCCAAACTTCGACTGTCAGTCCACGTCACCACATCAAGACTCCAAAATCTCGATTTTCACGAACCTTTGAATCTCGTCCCCCTTTCGATCCCTGAATCCTCCTTACCATGGCTAAACGCTCCGCCGTCAGCTCACCCGCCGCAAAACGGCCCAAGCTCGACGATTATCCAGAAAAAGCAGCCGACACATGGATCGTCATCGGCAACTGTGCCTCCACCATGGGTATCGTTGCAGCAGCGATTCGGGCTTTTGAAAGCGCTCTCGTACACGCCCCAGCGTCCGTGGACGCCTTGGTTGGCTGGAGCCACCTGCTTCGCATGAACGATATCAACACCAACGACACCGCTGGGTCCCAGGCGCTTATACAGCGACTCAACAGCGTGGCAGAGTTACACCCACAAGTGACGGCGCTGCCGCTGTTTTTTCGGGAACTCACAGAGTGCTACCTCTTGGTGGGACTCAACGAACAAGCTCATCAGACCGTCAGGAAGGCCATCTCCAGGGCCCCGAACGACCCGGCTTTGCAACTCCTTCTGGCACAGACACTAATCAGAGCAGGCGCTCGCGCCCAGGCCGCCTCGGCACTCAACCACTGCCTCCTGCTCTTGCCACCGCTGTTGGCCGAGTTCTCCAAGGCCGACATCGAAACCGCCCGTAGTGCCCATGCAGAATTGGCTGCTATTGCTGCCGCCGACGGCAATATTGATCTTTCCATCACGGAGCTCACCGCCACGCTCCTGCTTCCACCACCTCCTTTGGCTCGCCAGAACGAGCACATCGCCTTGTGGTGTGCTTTCGCTACAGCCAAGGAACGCGCCAACAAGATTCCTGAGGCTCTTGAAGCATGTGAGCGGGCAGAGACTGCCGTCGGTGCCCTGCCACGGATCCTCATCACCCACGCTTACCTCCTCCTCTTGGACGAGGATCCCGAGAAGGCCGAGCGAGCTGTTGCTCTTCTTTCACGCGTTGTGGACCTGGAAGAACACAAGGGTGACGAAGAAGGTGATTTCTTGCCCTGGTACCTTCTTGGTAAGGCTCACACGGTGAGAGACGCCCCTCGTGCTGCGTATGACTGCTACCAGGTCGCCCTCCGTCGTGCTCTGAGCCTGCCTATTACTTGGTTGGCAGTGGGAAAGTTGTATCTTGAACTCAAGCAGCTTCCCGATGCTCTTGCAGCGTACTCCCAGGCACTTCGGCTTCAGCTCAATGAAAACCTGCCTGGAACTGCTGCTGCATGGGAGGGACTTAGTTGCGTGTATGAACGCTGTGACGACCAGCTCGGAGACGCTGCAGATGCTAGTTCTCGTGCTGCCGTCTGTTTCCGTGCTATCGGTGATACACATAGTGCTGCCAAATTCGACGAACGCTCCAAACAGCTCCAGGAAGCTGCTCTGCACAAACAGCCTGCTCCACCTTTGGCGCTGCCTGTGGGTGTGCCCAACTTCTTCCTTCGGGACCTCGTCACCTTGCTTCCATCTGAGCGTATTGCGTTTGTCCAAGGCCACGATAAGGCACCTACGCCCCGTCGTGCTCTGGGCCCAGATCCCCAGCAACAGCAGCAACAACAACAGCAGCAGCAGCAACAGCACCAGCAACAACAACAACAGCAGCACATACCACCTCCACATTCCGTTCAGGGAAGCCCACCAGGCCCTCCACCCGCTGTCACGGCTCCGGCGTACTCTCATTCACCAAACCCTCCAAGAGAGCCACCTCATGAATACAGCATGTACCCTGTCCCATTCAAACCGCTCGGCAAGCTGCCCGAGTCCATAGGTCACCTCCCGCCTCCTCAGCTGCGGGCATGGCTGCCCCAGGACCATATGCCACAACCTCATATGTTCCAAGGCCCTCCTCCACACTTTGCGCCGCCCCCTAATGGTATCATGACACCTCCGCCAAACAGTCAGCCTCCTGCTCCGGCCAGAAGCCCTGTGAACCATCCGCAGATGATTCCCAACGGCTACCCAGTGCAGGGGCCTCCTGGCTACGTGTACGGCCAATATATGCCTGTGCACCAGGGCGTGTGGAACCGTTAACTGGCTTGACAAGACCGCATTTAGCGTGGCCGGAATACGTTCATTTGAGTACGTTTTGCTACGACACATAGTTTATTGCATTTTGCTGGTATCCGCCACATCAACGACCTGGCCAGCACGCCTCCGCCAGGTCCAAAAAGAGAGAAAGTTCGTTTGAGCTCCTTGCACGATTTTACTTCTAACTCCTGCCGTGAGGGCACCACTCATTGACCCTCGGTTCTGCGGCCACCAACTGACATTTGAACCACCGCATTGCACTGCCCACTCATGGACGATGCATCGGCCATTGCACTCACGACTTCATTAATAGTTTTTATTCTAATGTAATATAGAGAATCGAATGATTTCACGCTACCTTCACATGTAGAAGCTGTCTTTTTGTTGTATAGCAGGTTTATTATGGACAGAGCATTATTGCTTTGGAGCGTTCTTCGCTTTCTAATTCTTAATATCAATTATGAGCATCGCAAAATCTCGTATCTTCCAGTTGACATCTTTAAGATGCAATGAAAGAAGTAAAACCAAAGAGCAAAAAGATTTGAGGTGGTTCAGTGACGCAGTCCGTAACACTCCATAAGGGTCTCTGAATATGAAGAATAAATAAATAATGATACAAATGGCTTCGGAGTCGAATCCACACACTAATACCTCTCTCTAATTCCTTTTCAGCACTAAGGAATCGAATCACCAAAGGTTCAGAAGCTGTTTCCAGCTTGCCTCGTAAATACCACGCACAATGCTCTTAGTATCATCAATATCTCCAACAGCATGTCCAGCAGCTTCAATGTAGTTTCTGGCCCTGCCGCCTTGAATGACAATACCAGTATCCGCCTCGATTAGGGGCAACACGTCACCAGAACTGTCGCCCACATAAATAATGGGTTTCCCATGCTCTTTCTTGATTCTCCGAAGCTCCTCTATTTTATCGCAGCCAGTGCGGATGTCGGTTCGTTTATCGAAGTAGCCTGTGGACTTATCGTCTATGAATTCGAGCTCATTGGCCAAAACTGTGATTCCGGTTATACCAGCACGCAGCAACGCCGACTCTATAAGGGTTCGGCTCCAATTAACACTCAAGATATACAACGGCGTGTCGCCCTGCACTTTATTCACAAAATCGACGAATCCCGCTTGGATATCCACCGCTTTGGCAGATTCAGCAAGATCTGACCTGGTGAGCCCTTTGAACAAGCCGTCCTTCTGGATAGCGGAAATCAGCGTCATCTCCACATCCTTCAATCCTCTCTGAAACTCGATCTCTTGCTCTATAGTATTTCTTTCCAGCCACTTTGCCAGATACATGTTGTAGGCGTCCATGTATATTTTTGTATAGTGAGAGAAATCGGTCAAACCGGACTTGCAGCGGTAGGCAGTCTGGGCGACCAAGGCAGTTGTGTCTTTTTTTGTGATTGTCTCGTCCCAGTCCATAACAACGACACGTGCGGTCCGAGCCGCCTGAGCCATTTTTCGAATGATTGTAGTGGTTGACTTGTTGTCGCTTGTATCGAACCGAGGAGGCTTGTGCAGGTATAACGGTCACCGGTGATGGATTGGAGATGGCGACGAGAAATAATGAATGGGAGACAAAATTCATAAAGTTATTGCTTTAGGAGAGTTTTTCCAGAAAGAGATCAGCTATTGTGGAGAAGTGTGGTTTACGAAAAACGCTTCTCCACAATAATACGTCTTGAAGTAGTAGCAGGTAACATCGCTGGGAAGCTCAGTTGCAAAACTTATGAAAATTATTCAATTACGGTATGAGGCAGCTTCGGAGGTGAAGCCAAAATTCAGGGAAAGCTAGGGCCCAGCATCACGGAATAATGGAACCATCCATTGGAGTTGTGAGTGAGAATGAGGAGTCCAAGTCTCCAGAGAAACGGTAAAAAAATATACTTTTTCTGCATTTTGAACGCCAGGGATGGAGGTCCTGCTCCTCATTCAATCCAGCTACCTAGTCATCAAAGACAATTCAAAAGGTGCTCCAACGTGAGGATATTACTGACTGCTTCGACGGATATCACTATGATGATGATGATACACCAGGAATGGCAGCAACTGATTATGGAATGGAAAACGGGCATAATCAGACCATTAGGCGATTTATATGCCGATTAATTCAAAATCAAATGATCACCGTCTTATGCCATGCAATTTTGACAGAACATTTGACAGCCTCGAAAAACTAACCCGGCAACAACAGCCGGGCACCCAGACATCGGTCGAATCCCGAAAAACCCCTCCACAAAGAAAACAGTACTACATAACCGCCACACTTCAAAAACCTTCGTTTTCCCCCACGTCAAAAAACCAGCGGCTTTAAAGTAGACATAACCGTTGCTCATTTGCAGCCACAAGGGGTCCTGTCCTCCGTGCACTCCGTGCATCCTTGCTCTGGAAGCCGTAGTTTATATAAATTCCACCCCCCATACACCATAAATTCAAACATGTCGACCCAAAAAGATTTCGGAGAACTCGGAGATTTGGCCAAAGCCAAAGCCAAAAACGCTGCAGGGCAGACGTCGCAATCCGCCGAGCACGGAGGCCAGAAGGTGGAAGGCAAGACCGAAGGTCAATTGGGCAAAACTGAGGGAAAGACCGAAGGCCAGTGGAGCAAAACAGAAGGAGACGCTGGGAAGACCGAAGGCCAATTGGGCAAAACCGAGGGCCAACACGGCAAGACCGAGGGCCAGGGTGGCAAGGTGGAGGGCAAGGTGGAGGGCCAGGCAGGAAAAACCGAAGGTCAGCTAGGCAAAACCGAAGGACAGCTTGGAAAGGCCGAAGGGCAGTTGGGCAAAACCGAAGGCGACGTCAGCAAG
Organism: Candidozyma heveicola; assembly: GCA_003708405.2. Classification (NCBI taxonomy): domain Eukaryota; kingdom Fungi; phylum Ascomycota; class Pichiomycetes; order Serinales; family Metschnikowiaceae; genus Candidozyma; species Candidozyma heveicola. The sequence continues at coordinate 183,751 of PPOB02000003.1, forward strand.
CGTCCATAAGTGCCTGAAGCTTCTAGAATGTTGCCACCAGAGAGATTTCCAAATTAGGTAGTCGATACAACTATTCCTTCACATGATCCAACCCCGGACTCCACTATAAAGGGCTCGGTGTGTCACTGTAGAAGCAACAACAACCATGCCGCTGAATACAGAGAAGAAAGAATTCGGTCCCGAGGACGTGCCTTCTGCAGAGGACACCGCCAAGCTCCAGGAATCCATCAGAGGAATCTTGAATCCAGATGGAAAGAACGAAACCATGGACGGCTACATCAACAACACCTTCAGTTACGTCCAGGATATGTTGAACAAGGTAGCACATGCTGACGACAAAGACGCCGCTTCCAAGGAGATCGCTGATGACATTGTGCTGAGATTCAAGGGTTGGGCTGATGAGCAGAAACAGGGCAGAGAAGACAGGAAGAATGCCAGACACGAGGCCGAGGCCCAGGCCCAGGTGACCGAGGGCCAGGACGAGAAAAGCTCGGAGAAGGACGCCTAGGACCCATAAATGACCATGACGATATGGCTTTTCCATCAATGGATTGACCTTACGGTTAATGCCTATAAGGCCCATACCACCGTATATAGGAACATCATGAATGACGAACGGTAAGTAGTTGAGTTTAATTTAGGTAATTGGTTTGACTAAGTGCTGGTTTCAAGTTACGATGGATCAATGAGTTTATAGGTTCTGGGTATGTCTGGTTATCAGGCAACAGAGGGCCGATTCTTAAAAGAGACGAAAGTAAGTTGTGTCTTTCCAAGAAATTTTTAATTGCAAGGACCTGGTAGATGACCAGATGGATTCACTATGATTAGCTTGAGTGGGTGACTAGATAGATGAGGTGAATCAAGCAACTCTGGTTGGCTATTTTTTGGATTTGATCGGTTGACTGGGCTCAGACATCCACGAAGAACAAATTAATGCTGAAATGAAAAGGATTATAGGTCGCTTTCTGGGCTCTCAGTATAATAAAGCTGGACAGGAAGCGGTTTTGAGTATCATCAGTGTCGACCATTCTTTGGGTTAGAAGGAGCTCCATCGAAAGGAGCGGATTGCCAGGATTCAGGCAACTTCTTTGGCTCCAATATCGTTTCCATTTCACCAATTACATGCATCTCACAGTCTTTGTTGTAGTCTCTGTCTTCTGTATCTCAATTCCCCGACTTCACGAGAGACAGGCTTTCAGGATTTTGATCAATTCAAGGCTGATTTCAGACCTTGAGTTATTTCCTCAGGCTCTACCAGACTCTCTAGATTCATTCGCCCTTGGGACTACCAGTATCGCTTACTTAGAACACTGAGATAACAGCTGCACGGCTGAACTGACGGAAATTGCTTCCCTAGCAGTTCTATTCCCCTTAGGCCCTTCATTCGTCTCCCTTATTCATTTCCACCTTTTTTCCCTTTTACCTTCAATTCCGTAGATCACCAGAATTGAACTTCCTGGAAACCTGTCAGAGTCAACGAGCCTCAGGTACCGCATATATCAACCCCATTCCGCACCAATTCCGCTACCAACATGCTTCTTTCTTACATTATACTAGCTGTGCTGGTTGTGCTGGCATGGAATCCCTTGGACTACTGGGCCCAGGACCCACTCCACCTTAAAGCTTCCTCCAAATGGGACACAGAGGATGCCTTCTCAAAGTTGGAGGACTACGTTGTGGAGGAGAAGTACTCGCTTCTCAAGTTGCACCGTTCGTTGATGGAAATCGAGTCGATCACTGGCAACGAATACGCGGTGGCCAATTTCTTGACCAAGTACTTGAAAACCACCGGTTTGACCGTGGAAACCCAGGAGGTGGAGCACAAGAGATACAACATCTACGCATACTACGGCGACCAGAGAAACACCAGCACGGTGATCTCCTCGCACATCGACGTGGTGCCTCCTCACATTGGGTATTCTGTAGATGGAACGAAAATCAGAGGCAGAGGCGCCTGCGACGATAAGGGTCCTTTGGCGGCCCAGGTGATTGCGTTTTTGGATTTGCTTGCGGAGGGTAAGCTCAAGGAGGGCGATGCTTCGCTTCTTTTCGTTGTTGGAGAGGAAAACTCCGGTGTCGGCATGAGAACAGCCAGTGACAAGCTCGGTGTTTCGTGGGACTACGCTATTTTCGGTGAACCCACCGAGAATAAGCTTGGAGTGGGCCACAAGGGTATTTTTGCATTCGACGTCGAGGTCAATGGCAGAGCCTGCCACTCGGGGTACCCAGAATTGGGCGTTTCTGCCACAGAGATCTTGGTGCCCATTCTCCACAAGATCCAAAACTTGGAGCTTCCAAAATCCGACCTTTTGGGTCCTTCCACCGTGAACATCGGCAAAATCGAGGCCGGTGTTGCAGCCAACGTTGTTCCCGCATACGGAAAGGCCACAATTGCCATCAGAGTTGCTGCTGACCTCGAGGAAGTGGTCAGATTGGTCCACACCGTGGTCGACGGAGTTGAGCATGTTGTGCCGGTCAAAGGCAGAACTACCGAGCCCCAGTACCTTGATTACGAGGTTCCAGGCTACGAGTCGATTATTCTTGCCTACAACACCGACGTGCCTAACCTTAGGCAGCCTTTGAAGAAGCGCTTCTTGTACGGACCAGGCACGATTCACGTCGCCCACAGCGAAGACGAGCACGTGGAGAACAAAGATCTTTTGGACTCTGTGATTGGCTACAAGGGCCTCGTGGAGCACTTGTTGGCGCTCTGAGGATGTTCACAATTTCTATATCCACCATGAGTATACTTTTTCACAGCAGACTCAAACTCATGTGAGCTTCAATCTAGCGTCACGCTGTAGCGGCACCACATTGAGGGAAGTGCCACTGAGCTTCTGCCGAGGCAGGGCCCTGCGTTCGCAACACTATCTTTCTACAAGTTTTGAAGAAGAAAAGTGTATTGAAGAGAAAATTTCCGCGATGGGTCTGAGATAGAGTATGTACGAGGTAGGGTAACCCCGAGACGCCAGACTGAATAAAAAAAAAATGAACTTTAGAAGAGTCTTTTGAATAGTACATAAGGTGGCTAAGAAAACATCATTATGAGCCAAATACTCCTGTTGAAGGATGTAGTGGTTGCACCTTCCTGTTCACACCCGTGCACCACACATCACTACAATAGGGATGAGATAGAGATATCTACATCTACATTGAATGATGGCCACAATCCCCGCATGGAAGAAGATCGGTCTCAAACTTGACGATAACCGAGACAATACTTCCTTTTCCGGTGTGGTGCACTTGGAGAGCGCTAATGTGGACAAGAGTCTTGCTAAGAAGCTCAACAAGAGGAAAAGAAAAGAAGAAGAGGATAAGAAGAAGGACTCCAAACAGAAGAAACCCCCAAAGAGAGTCAAGTTACCAAAGTCTGAACGAGCACCAGCTCCAGAGAAGGACCAGCTAGCCTACTTGCGTCAATACGCCACGGACAAAGAGAACTGGAAGTTCAGCAAACAGAAGCAAAACTGGATTTTGAAGAATTTGGACAACATACCACACGAGTATGAAGATAATCTCATTTCCTATATCGAAGGCATACAAGGTGGTGCTCGCGATAGACTCGTGGAGCAGTTGAATGAAGTAGCTAACCAGTGGAATGAGGTGTGCAAGGCCATAGAAGAGAAAGTGAACGCTGAATTATACGGTGATAATAACGATGATGAAAAGGAGAAGGCCGAGGAAACTGAGGAAAAGACCCCTACAGTGACTCGTGAAACTGCGATAAGAACGAAGAAGCTCCTTCATGCACTTACAGACGACCCAGTCGAGTTTCTTGGCTTGGACGACGAGGAGACTAACTCTGAAGCACAAGAGAGTGGGACTGTTGAATCCAAATCGCTGGGTGCTCCCGTTGACGCTGGAAGCTCTAAAAAGGAGAGCTTGAAGAATTCTGACCAGGAGGAGGAGAAACCACAGAAAGAGGAAGAGAACGCTACCGGAGCTGGCGATGAAGATCCAGAAGAATCGTCTTCAGCTGACAAAAGTGAAGAATCCGAGGACAATCTTATTATCGAGCGTGTTGAGGTTAATGACTATTTTGAAGACTCCGACTCCGACTCCAGCGAAAAGAGGCGCAAGGATTTTTCCAAACACAAATCCAAGGCTTCCAGAGAGAAGAGGAAGCTGAAGACCTCGGCGAAGAAGCCATAAAGGCTATTCATAAATAAGAACGTTGCATAATCGTGAGCCCAGGCAGTATTTGCAACCATTGATAAATGGCTCGGCAACTCTGCAATTCTCACGCTAATATTTACTATACTTTTTGGGTGCCATAAAAAAGTACTTTTTATATCTGTAAGGTGTTTTACGGCCATGGGCTAATGGACTATGCTACCTGCTGTCTCGTCTATGTCTCAAGTCCTCACAATCTGTAACAAACTGAACCCGTACACCACGGCAATTATAGTGCAACTAGTTGCAACCGCATATCTAAACTACAAAAGTACAACACATAAGCAATTCCAATGGCCACATTCAATATCAGGCAATTGGAGGATAGCGCTAGAGATGTGGATCCGGATCTCCGGTACATGGCGCTCGAAGACTTTGCCAAGCACCTAAACAACCCCAAAGTCCAGGCCCGAAATGTCTCCAGTTTTATCCCACTCCTCATTACCTTACTCAGTGACAGCGCCACTGAAGTCCAGAACCAGGCAGTCAAGTCTTTTTCTCCGTTGGTTCGCCACATCGACGATCAGGAGGTCTTGTCGGTGGTGAATCAGTTGTATGACGCTGTATTGAAGAGCTCCAACACCTCCAAGTTCTCCACATCTGTGCCCAATTTAGCATTACGCTCAATATTCAACAACTCCAGCTCGAGATTCGGAAAGACCTTGGCGAGAAGTGTCATCGATTCTTTGTTTCCTCGCCTTTTTGCCGCTGATGCACCTGTCACTATCGACAGCATTGAGATCATCATTGACTTGATCAAGGCATTGGGTGGAACGCTTTCTGCGGGTGAGCTTTCGGGTATGATCTTGTCCTTGATTCGGTTTGCCTACGCTGAATCCGGCATCATCAGCAAAAGAGCCATTGTGGCAGTCGACTATGCTTTGGACCATGTTCACCTGGTAACACAAGAACAAACCGTCAGACAGCTACAATTTTTCGATAAGGTTGTCAACGACATACACGCTACTTACAGCACGACACCCAAAGGCGTTCCTGCCAAGAACACACAGTTCACTTTGCTACAGGTCGTTCTTGCAAAAGCCAACAAGGCTAAGCGTGATGTCGTCTCTGAGGTTTCGGCTCTGATCATCTTTTCCGAAATCACTGCCAATTTAGGACTCGGCTCTCTCGCTACATCTCTCAATGTGGAAGACTTGGATGTCGATGTCTTGGTACTGGAGAACCTGGTCCGTGAAGATGCCCTTATCACATTAGCCAGTCTCATCAATTGCATTGCCTACGAAACCTTCCTTCATGCATACGCCCATTCTGTCGTGGAGATTGTGAGGGCGTTTATTGCCTACGATCCTTTACAGTGTGATGGGTCTGACGACGACATTGAAGAAGATGAATCAGAGATCGAGTTTTCCGATGAGGAAGACTCCATCGAAGTTGAGACTGCCGAGGACAACGACGGCTTGGCTTCCAAACTCAGGTTGCAGTCAATCGTCTTGATAAGGCAGTTAATCCAAGCTTACCCGGGGATTCTCGGCATCATTTACGGCGAGAACTTGGTGGAACCACTTATCGTGGCTATTGGAGATAAGAACGACCTGGTTTCCAACGAAGCGATATTCACCACTATTTCGCTTTTGAAAGCCACACACGCGGCTGCAACTGTCAGATCTCGTCCCAACTCTGATATCAGCATGTTGACTGAAAGTGGAAATGCGGGCACTCCATCTTCTCAAATGACCACGAGATTGCCTCCCCTTCTTGAAGACTACGTGTTTAATTGTCTTTTGACATCCAAAAATATTGCTAGGGTGTCAAAATCTAATGCTTTGATTGAGTCTATGGTGAAAGTACTCGCGGTCTTTTTGTCCCCATCTTTCTTGGAAAACTTGTCTCAAAAGTTTCAAGAGTTCAAGTTGACCCTTAAGACCAATCCCGACATGATCAAGCTTTACAAAGTCATTTTCAAGACTTACTCGATCGAAGACATCCCTCCTGAACTTCTTCGCTTCATCTTTGATGATCTTGTGAGCTCACTCACAGACACCAAAACATACTACAGCTTTATTTCCGATATCTTGCAGGTTTGCAACGATTTCTATCCCCTTGTTGCAGGTAATAAGGAATACGAGGAGCTCGTCAACGACACATTGTTCACACCTATTGCTGAGAAAATCAATGTGAAGCAATACTCTAGCGATGTGAGACAGCACTCTTTAAACTCTCTCACGGAGCTTATTGTCAACTTAAATGTTTCCGAGAACCATCTTGCTCATGCAGTTGAAATCTACAAGGAAAGCATGAATTATGAGGTGACAGTGAACTTTACAATTGAGAATCTCATAACCCTTTGCGAAAGAAAACCGCAAGTAATTGACAACAGCGACTTGTCCAATCTAGTTGTCGCAAAGCTCAACTCATATCTTTCCTCAAGTGACTCGACGTTGTATCTCAACTCTTTGATTTTGCTTGATGCCATTTTTGCCAACACTCTATTCAAGGGCGACAAAAACGACTTGCAAACATTGACACAGAATGTCTTCCATTTGTTGCTGGAAACTAATGATGCTAACCTCATCAATAGAGCCATCTGCATTTTAGGGCATGCACTCAACTACATCCCCGCTGATGGCGAGTTCTTTAAGAAGCTCGTGAATCAAGTTATCAATACCAAATGGATTGATGAGGACGACGTTGAGTTACTGTCTCTCGAATACTTGATTGGTCAGGTTACTAAGAAGAGCTCGCTTTCTGGTGAGGAATTATACGAAATTGGCTTACAAAACTTGGTCTTGAGAAACTTCTTGAGTGCCAAAGTCTTGGCCATCATCACTCTTGATTGCGACCTCAAAGAAAGGATTTCAAACGCTGAGGCCGAACTTGAGTCATTTTCCGACCAGACTTTCTCGTCATCCTCTTTTGATAAGATCGTGTTCGACATTCATTACTTGGGATGCATCAGCGAGGCAATTGCTTTGACTCGTGTGACGTTCGAGGAGTTCTTTTCGCTCATGATATCGAACAACAACGATGTTCTCTGTCTTGCCGCCGCCAGAGCTGTTGGATTATGTATCAAAAGAGACGTGGAGACCTACTTACCAGTTCTTTTGAAGTACCACCGGTCATCGAGCCAAAATTCAGAACAGAAAGGAAGTTTGGTACTTGTTGCGATCAAACAGTTGATGAAGGGCAACATGAGCCACGACAAGCACAACTTGTTGTCACACATTTGGCACAGTCTATTCGAGATGATAAGCTCAAAGGAGGGAACCCTCACGCACAAAGACGTCTCTGAACTTAAATTGGCGGGTGAAGTCTTGGCGAAGATTTGCGAATTCACCAAACTGGACGAATACCAGAATAAGCTTTTTGACGTATTGGAGACGGGAGCGCTCGAGCAAAGTCAAATCGAGCATGCCATCTACACTGTGGTTGTGATCACCAAACAATTGATCAATGACTCGGAGGCACAGAACTTGAATGTGCAGCTAGTGGAGGAGATTTTGCCGTACCTTGCCAAACCCAACTTGGAACTCAAGCAAGCTATTGTCAGCACCCTCTTGACGGGAGTACACAACAAGTCGCTTTTGATTCCAACGCTTCTCAACAGCAGAATTCTTCCAAGTATCTACGAGGAGTTGGATGCCAAGGACGAATTTAAGAAGGTTATCCCGATGGGTCCATACAAATACGTCGTGGACGAAGGTCTTGAAGTTCGTAAGTTGTGCTACGAGCTCATCAATGCCATTATCAACACTGACAACGAGCGGTTGATGGACAAGGAAGGAGGCGTGAATCAGACGAAAATGTTCGAGGTGCTACTGGTTAAAGGTCTCAATGACACAGAGAATAGCATTGTCGTGATGGCGGTCCAAAACCTTTTGCAGATTGTGTCTAATGACGAAAATGTCTTGCATGCGATTACTAACCAGCAAGGGATGATATCCGCTCTCACCAAAGTGATCAACAAGAAATTGCGGAGTAAAGCAAGCACGCAAGAAGCAGAAAGCCAGGAAGAATCGTTGCGAGTGGTGATCAAACTCCTGAAAGTGATCAACAACGTCTTGATCCACAGCAACAGTACCAGTGGCGAGTGGGCTTCATACTTCCACGAGCTCAAAAACAAGCATCATCTTTTGTTCAATGCAGTGGAGACATGAAGTCGGTCACAAAGCGGGCCGGAGGGCTCACCGGAATATGCACACTGCGGAACGGTTAGCATGTTTTTCTTGCAACCTTAACAACGCCTTGTGGTGCGGTGTGTATACAAGCGGCAGAGATGTCTGACTGTGGGAGGGGAAGTCACTGCGTTGCGCAGCGCTGTTTTGTGGAGATCACCAAAACATGTATAAATAGGCGGCATCGCCGCCCGGTGTTAGTGACATCAGAAACTCAAAGACTTCTTTTGCCACAACGTTTTTTTGCATACCATGAACACAACCATGAACCACTTCAGCACGTCACCCACCTACGTGGCGAGCTTAACCCAGAGAATGTGGGCGTTTCTTGTGACTCTATTTCTTAAGGCGGTGGATCGGATCTGGAGCGTGCTAGATCTGGGGTTATACTACTTGATGAACGGGTTGCTTGTGGTATTACTGTTTGCCGACGCCTTGTTGGACTTTTCAGATCGGGCAGTTCGTAACTACGAGCTCGCCAAAAAGGTGTTCAAGTTGTCGATGTACAACAGCATCAACTAGGCTGCCGCACCAGCAGTGGCCTTGGCGGTGGCCCCGGCGCCGCCCTACAGATACTAGCATATTAGAAGCATGAAGCGGCTGTTGACCAGCTTGACCTTGGAAATAGACAAAATCGAAACAACTCACGTGACCCCACACTCTGGTGGCTGCCGCCCGGCGCACCGACTCCGATGCGGCAGGTGCGTCAAACACAGCTTCCCCGCATACTCTTTGCGGCACCAAATCGGTGGTTGTAAGCTCGCCCAATGCCTGTTATTCTCAGATTTCAGGCACCCTGCCGCCTCAGGCAATCTCTCTAGAATCACTAAAAAAGACAAGATCCTGTGCATGCGCTCGATGACACTGCTGTCCATTCTGGGGAACAAAGAAGTGACACAAGAAATCACAATAAAACAATGACAATGCCACCGTCTCCGCTGCTTATCTCAGATAACTCCGGCCTTCCTCCGATTCTCATAAACCCTGTGGGTATCACAACCACCTGATGCACACCCCGCCGTGGTGGGGAAGCCAACGACAGCAAATGAAAGTCAGAGGAGCTGGTCGCCAGCAAGCAGCAACAGGCAACACGATCTCCAGAAGTGGCAGCTTGGCCTCTCCTTTTCAGCCCTCTTTTTCTTTTTGTTTCCCCATTTCGCAACCACTCTGTTTTCATGCAAGCGAACGCTCTAAGCCCCGCAGGCTTTGACTTTTTCTGGGGTTGTGGGGCGTTGCCAGGTGCGGTCTTGCTCGCTGGAGGTTAGGTTGCTTGACATGTTGTGACATGTGAGTCACTCAGCCGTGTCCACTATTGATCTCTGCGCTTAACTCCGTGCCATTGATCTTTATTCGTAAATCCGTTTATTGGCGCACTATAGAATCACTCTTGTTGGGTCAAGCGCATGAACCGCGAGATGCGCTTTGAGATTCTTCAGGAGATGTGGGAGCAACAAAGAAGGAGGGGAGCAGAGGTGGAAGGAGCAATGTGGGAATGAATGTTAAGAAATAGAGGTAAGAAGAAATGGGCCATGTGGACTGTTTGCTGGAAGGGGACTGCTAATGGAAACTGTAACCGTGGACGTGAATGAAAGTACAAAGGGAAGCAAGTCTTGAAAAACGTGCATTGTTCAGACGTTAAAGGGGCCAGTATGAAGAGGTAAGTTTTACGAGGAAGGGAAGAGAAGCAAGAGGAAGCTTTGGAAGGGAAGAGAAGCAAACAAGAAGCATTGAAACGGAAGGAAGTGAGTGGAATTTACAGTACATAGATAGATTATTTAGATAGTGCATCACAGATGTGCAATTTTCAAAGGTTAACTTTAAAGCGTAGTGAGCCGTGTTCGTGCCAAAGAGAATAAAAAGATTGATTTTCGAAACGCAGAGGGAAGTCGGAAATAAAAGACAACCTTTATACGAAATAATCAAGGTTTTAGGTCTTGAGCTGTGTGTTTGTGAAATTCACCTTGCCCAAGTTCGATCCGGTCCAGACAATGCAATTCGTAAACTGAAAAACCGAGAAAAGCACATTCACCTTTCCCATTGCCCAACATAGAACTGTCCGAATCAGCCCCTTCGGGCAGTAATGAAGGAGTCGTTCCTTCGTGACTCTATTTCGCATGTGCTTCTTGTTCGTGTGGAATTTGGATTGTTCTTCGTGTTCACTCATTTTTAGATACGAATTGCTTAACCTGACTCTTTTCGTCGGCTTGAAATTGCATGCATAGCCGTGATTTTGGTTATTTCATCTCACATAGCAGAGCTGCCCCGGTTGTGACACTTTCCTGGTAATCAAGGATTTTCATGTTTCACGAATAAAACCGAGTCGATCATGAATAGCCAGGCAGATCATGATTCGTATATTTACATCAACGTAGTCCACGACTAAGTGTACACTTCGGGACGTTCTTGGGTTGCGTCACAATAGAGATACGAAAACCTACAAGCTGATTACAATAACCAAATACTCACATAAAACTGATCAGCAATGAAAATGCACCAAGGAGGTGTAAGTGCTTTTAAGCTCGCTGGAAATATCCAGCTAATTGAAAGGCTTTCATTTCAATAGCCTTTTTCTTTTTCTGACTTCAGAATAGATGGAGAAAGTGTCGCCATGTGATATCCATTGATCCGTTGCTCAACATGACAATATCGTAATAACGGCGGATGAAATAGTTCATTATTGTAGGCTGCGTTGCTCCTTTCAACATCATTCATTTACTGATGAGCTTGAAGCAGAAGGCCCCCATTAATATGACATACTCAAGGCGGCAGAACGAATGATCCAACATGCCTCAACCCTACAACCTCTTTAATCTGTTTCTTTTGATGTATAAATAATGCACTGACTTTTTACTCAGAGAGCTCGGCTCTGACCCAGCCCTCAAGTCCGCCCTTGACAATAATGTCTTGCAAGTTGGTTCCGAGTTCACCAACCTTCTGTTCAAGCACAACGTTACCGTTGGCGTCTGTCACAGTCACAAATGCCTTGGTGACGTCCCACTTCAAGAACCAGCCAGTACGGATAGTCAACTCGGTGGCACCGTCGTATCTCTCTCTCAACTTGTTGATCAAGGCAGGGATTTCGAGAGTCAACAAAGCGTTGTTGATGGAGTTTCTGGAGAAAATGTTACCGAAAGAGCCGGCAACAACCATCTTCATACCTCTGGCCAAAATGGCAGTGGCAGCCTGCTCTCTGGAAGAACCAGTACCAAAGTTGTATCCAGAAATGATGATATCACTGGATGTCGTCTTGTCCTTGAATTCAGGGTCGTAGTTCTCCATGCATACTTCAGCCATCTTCTCCTTGCTGATGTCGTCCTGGTAGGTGTACTTACCTGGGTAGATACCATCCGTGTTGATATTGTCAGCATCACACAAGATCAACTCGCCTTCAATAGCAGTGGGGAATCCGTCCAAGACCTCCACAGCAGCGCCAGCATCAGCAGCGTCGGCAGAGGCTTCGGTGATTGTCAACGACTTGAGCACCTTGGCTGCGTTCTCGACCTTCTTTCCATCCAACTCCTCGGGACCACCGATTCTACCGAGAACAGCAGAAGCCGCCACAACCTCAGGAGAGGCCAAATAAGCCAAAGCGTCCTTGGAGCCCATACGGCCCTTGAAGTTTCTGTTGGTGGCCGAAATGCCAACCTCACCGTCCTTCAACAAACCAGTACCAAGACCAATACATGGACCGCATCCAGCAGGAAGCGGCTTGGCACCAGCCTCGATGATATCGCTCCAGGCGCCAATAGCCTCGGCATCCTTTTGCACATTAGAGGAGGCAGCAGCGACGTAGAACTCCACACCATCAGCAACCTTTCTACCTCTGATAATATCAGCAGCAGCCTTAATGTCACTCAAACGAGAGTTGGTACAGGAAACCAAGTAGGCCTTGTTGATAGGAATATTCTGCTGGGCCAAGTCGTGGAGGGAGTTGGACACCTTCACACTGTTGGGGCCGGAAATGTATGGGGAAAGCGAAGATAAGTCAACCACCAAGTGCTTAGCGTAGACGGCGTCTGGGTCGGAAGCGTCCTTGTTCTTCTCGAGAGCAGCGATAGTTTCTTCGTTCACACGTGGGTGTGGCTGGGGCAACTTGTTGATTCTGTCCTTGTAGAAGTTCACCAAGGTGTCGTCCACAGGGAACAAACCAGAGAGAGCACCCCACTCGGTGGTCATGTTAGCAATGGTCAATCTGTAGTCCACAGGCAATTTAGCGCAGCCGTCGCCGACAAACTCAATGGCGTGGTTCAATACCTCGTCGTTGTTGAACAAACCACAGAGAGCCACAATCACATCCTTACCAGTGACACCCTTGGGCAAATCACCCACGAGCTCCACCTTGGCCACGGGAGGCACCTGCCACCACGTCATGCCAGTCGCCCAGATGGAAGCAGCATCTGTTCTCACAATAGGCGTGCCCAAAGAGCCGACACCACCGTAGGTATTGGAATGGGAATCCGAAGCGACACACAAGTTCAAAGGAAATGCGTAGCCCTCCTCGATCATGATCTGGTGGCCAATACCACGGCCAGCGGGGTAGAAATCAATGCCCTGCTCCTTGGCAAAACGCTCGATATTCGTATACTTTTCCAAGTTCTTGTCTGACTTATTCTGGACATCGTGATCCAAGGTGCACACGATCTGGCGGTTGTCCTTGACCTTCTTGGCACCGAGGCCCATGAACTTAGTGGCCACGGGCCACGAGTTGTCGTGTGACATGCAATGGGCGGGTTTGATGGAAACATAGTCTCCACTGAAGACCTTCTTGCCCTGGGGAAGACCAACCGCATACCTCTGTACAATCTTTTCTGTCAAGTTCTGGCCTCTCGATAGGCTCGCCGTCGTGGCAAAAGCACGGGCCGTACTTATAAAGGTACTTCTCATCTTCCGCTTTTGTTGAAATGAGAAAATGAATGTTTTTGGCGGATGTGAAAAACTAATCTGGAGAAATGCAATAACGTCAATCCGCCTGCACATATGCAGCCTGATAATGTGAGGTGAAGGTGCGATTATGACTCAGAGAAATAATGCCGCGTTCTATTGGTGTGCACGAGAGAAGTACCAGAGAGATAGGCTCTGGGTTTTACTAAGTTGGGGGAGTTTTGAGTTAAGGGAGGGTTTCCGGTCTAAGAAGATGTGTTTCTTGTGAAATTACGGTTTATGTTTTTTTTGTGTCTTGTGCTCACTAATGCGTAGTGCACTAGACCACGGTAGGGAAGCGGTACCGTAGGAGTTGTCAACTTGGTCTGTCTCTTTTTTTTTTTTGCTTTTTCTTCCTATTATGTTTTTTTGTGAGTCTTAAAGGGGCGCTTCAGGAGATAAATCTGCTTCAGCTATCAAAGGTCTATCAGGGCTCAATCGACCTTGGGTATATATACGCAGTGAACCTATCAAACCCGAGTACATCAGGCTTCTCCATTACCTTACATTCATTGATAATAACATGTATTATGGGAAGATTTCCCTAAATTGAAACCGAATGATTCGGTAAAAAAAAAAAAAAGAATCTTTTCTGGTTTGTCGATCTCTGATTGCCGGTTGTGTGGTTGATTTCCGTAGAGAACAGAGGTTTACCTCGTGGTCTAGAATTAAAGTTTTGGATATTTAATGGATATCTGGCATGAGTAAACCAGTCCCTCCAATCATTGCGTAGGAGCTTGTAATCCGGAATCAGGAATTGTGCCTTGACGAAATTGCTTGAATCAGTGTGCTACAATTGCACATTGGCTGCGAAAATTCAGAGAAGCTACACAATTGAGCATTCCAGAGAAGAAACACAAAATACAAGTGCTTGCTAATTTTCCACCAACTCGACTCCTACAACTCAGTTGATAGATTCCCCTGACCGTTGTTTACGTACAAACACGTTTATACCCAGAAAGCTCAGTAAGGTGTCATTACCCTGTAGAACACTCAACTCGGTGCCACGGCCAAGTCGACATGAATCGTCACAATCGCAGATTGAACAAACCCAATTAAACAAGCTACACCCAAAACGAGAAAAAGCCCCTACTCTAGCCCAATTCCATTCCATCCCACTGAGATACCCCACACATCAACTACCTAGCGTCTCCAAAACAAACCCATCTCCCAAACTCAGACCAATCCTAATTTCAAAAAGCCAAAGAGTACGCAGAAAAACAGCAATCCTACCCAAATGAACAAATCCGGCTGTCCATACTCCTCTTGGCTTACTGCACCCAGACCACATCTGAAACCAAGTTTCGCAGCCATATTACACCACTCTGATGCTCCTCCCTCTTCTACTAAGCGGCGCCATTGCATACTCCTACGTGGCTAGTATAAAAATCGCCGAGCCAGAGCATCTCAAAAACCTATCCAGAGATGACCCCTCTGTCATTCGATACCGCCTACGCAGGGTGACCGTCTTGTGCATCTTCATCTTGATCTCACTACCCATATTTGTCACCTTCGGCTTGGGCTACTACCAGGACATAGGCAGTGCCATTCGCCAATTGGGACTTGTTCCAGGCTTCACCAATACTTACAGCTTCACCGAGGATGTGCTGAACATCGTGATATGCCTCGGCAAGATGCTCATACTTTACTGTGGACCATTAACTAGCTACTTCCTTGTTCTGCCAGCTATAGGGGACGATCTTAAAGAAAGCTTTCTATCGCTCTGGGGCTTTAGATCACATGTTTTTGCGCCCATCACCGAGGAATTGGTCTACAGAGCTGCTATCGGGTGCATTCTTCAACCTGTGATCTCCAGCACCTGGGCTTTAACGGTTTATACTCCATTACTTTTTGGCCTGGCCCATTTACACCACGGCTGGGAATTGCACAGGCATGGTATGGCCTTGCACGAAATACTAGCCACCACAGCCTTCCAGTTGCTCTATACTACGTTGTTTGGCATTCTTGCGAACCGCATCTACATCTCGACCGGAGAAAACCTTTGGTGTGCTATAGTGATGCACATTGCATGCAATTTGGGCAGTTTTCCGTCGTTCGAGGTGAAAGAGACACATCCCCGATTTTTCTATGTCTACTGCGGGATGCTAGTCTTCGGCCTCACAGCCTTCTTGCGGCTTATATGATTGCAGTGCCAAACCGCAAGGTATCGTAAAATTCACAAAAGGGACCATCGAATAAGTCAACCCCCAACTACGGAATTATGGCATTTGTCGTGCCTACCATATTCCCGTTGTGTCAAAATGTCGTCAATTGACCCCACCTGCGCCACACCGAATTCATACCACTCACCTGTCACTCGCTTGCTCATCTACCATAAAAAGCAAAAAACATCCGAAACGATATTTCTCTACCAAAACTCCCATTTTGCCCCACCTCCGCTGTCTACTCCTTTCCACATATCGGTTGCGAAAACCTACGGCAGTAAGTCGCGCTTGTGTGCACGCATACACGACTGGAAAGGTGTTTTGGCAGCATGTAGTTTGCCTAGCATTTCTCATTCTCCATACTCACCAAGTTGAGAGAAACATCACCAACTCGTCTGATAGATCCTCTCCATAATAACGTGAGCGTGATCTTGGATCCACCTTTTTCCACTTCCTTTGCATCTATAAGCAGCTTCTGCTAGCGGCCGTCTTGGTTCCTGGATTTTGACCCTTTTCGATCCAAGTACTTTCGTTCAATCCACCACCACAACAGAGGGCTTTTTTACCTCGTTCTTTTGATTTAAATGCATAACTGACTGATTGCTGTTCTAATCATATCCACATATTCTTGAGCCGCTTTCCATGTCAGACAACACCTCGAGATCCTCTATTCCTCTGAGGATCAACTCTCCCGAGAGCTATGAGTCGGCTGTTTTGGAGATCGAGCAGGAGAAGCAGATGGTCAAGGCCTTGAAAAGGCTATCCATGGGTAATATGATCGACCATGATCCCGATTTTCCCATGGAGGACCCCGAGCTTTTCCTCATGAACGAAAAAGAGAGAAACGATGACTCCACAGCTTCTCTAGATACCCTTTCGCTTTCCAGATCTGCATCTCCTGATTCAACAAACTCACACAGCCCTCCTTTCGAAGGCAAGGAGTCTTCATTGTCTCCCTCCAAGGCTTCTCCCTCGCCGACTTCTCATTATGTCACCCCAGAGGAAAGTCTAGATTCAGAGACTCTGTCAGTCAACCATGACCACGTCCTCTGGGTGCCTGCCAATATGCATCCAGAGGTGAACCCCCAGCAATTTAAGCATCATGTTAAGGTCACCATTGACGACCTTTTAGAGCGCAAAATATCGAGATCGAAGTCATCTCGCTCAAAACGCTCTTCCTTGTCGCTTTCCACGAACGACGACTCGAATATCGACGATGATGAAGCGGATACCTCGGCCGATTCTCTGTTGCAAAACCAAGGCCTGAATAACCGTCACAGCAACCCCTCGCTTTTGAAGCTAAGTACTGAGCTTGAGACGTTGTCACGTTTGGCCGGAATGGACAGTGACGACGCCGTCACCCTTGCACGTTCTCTATCAACACATTCGCTTGGCTACACTGACGTCGAGAAAGCAGCCATCGATGAACTAGGATCTCCCAATGGACACACTGGTGCCAACCAGGCGGAAATCCTTGATTTCGGCGTCGACAAGTCGCCTACAAAGGCATTCCCTGGACAACAAGCGCCACGGACCCCCAATCACCAGCATTCTCCTTCACAGCAGCGTTTTCAAGATAGCCCTCAGGCTTCTCCACTGAGAAGACCTCAGCAGAGGTACACTGGCGTGCAGCAATCTCCCATAGAGGACTCTCAGTTCGCCTTAAAGCGAAGCAGAAGAATGAACTATAGAAAGCCGCATGCCTCTACTCCGACCCATTTGGGCTCTCAGTTGCAGAACAAAAAAGCAGGAAATTTGGCTGAGCTCAGGCACAACCTCAACGCTTCAGGCATGCCAATGTCATACCCTGCAGAGCCCGAGGGACTCATGAAGAACTCTCCAAGTCGCCTGAGCATGCAGAGTATCAACCCTAGAAGCTCCCAGGTTCTATTCAACTACAAAGGGCCGTTGAGGCTGGTAAGCCATCCCAAATTACCGGCGTCGGCACCGCCAAACTCAGCTCCTCCAGCTCCGGTTCCAACGCCCAGAAGAGCACTGGGTTCGAATGTGGGCCCCGCTGCCAAAGACTCTCCATATGGACAGGCGGCTATGCCAGATATGCGTCATAACTTTGGTCCTCGCAGCCTTAGTGCTCAGAATCTCATGCATCAGCGTCATAAGCAGGGCCTTTCCTCCTATCCACTGCGTGAGAATCTCCAAAAACATTACCAGGGTTCGAATGCGGCCCCTCAAGGATACCCACCATCGCCTTCGCCAGGGCAATTGAGACCTCAGCAAAGAAAGCCATCTCCATCGACGCGCCCAAGATTCGACTATGGCCATGCCTCTGGAGAAAGACGCAACTACCCACCTCATCAAGCTCATCCGCAAACCCAAAACCAGGGCGCCGTTCCTTCGGAGTATAAACAGCACTACCCTCAAGCGCATCCATATTCCTCGCATCAAGATCACAAGCAAAGACCTCCACCAACAAGAGCTGGCGTGCCACCCCGGTCGCGAGTTACTCTGGGCGAGTCACCAAAGGATTTGCTGCAGAAGCCCATGTCTGCTCAGTCTCCTGCTAGGACGAGTCGTGAAACCAAGATGGAAAAGACAATGCAGCTCAATGAAAATCTCGACATGTTGAGAAACGAGATTAATGAGTTCAAAGAAAGTTTGTCACATCCTGAAGCGAGGAAGAAGGAGAAGGCGAAGGAAATTGATGCTGCAAGATCCCAGCAAGATGACACCCAGACATACCCACCAGAGGACTTGGTTCCTGAAATCAGTTTCGATACGTCGTCCACAGATGTGAGCTACGAAGACACTCTAGGCATGGAGAGAGAAATTCTTGTACAATCCAAGGACGATGTACGAACCAGCACCCCAATTCCAAGCCCAGAGAAAAAAGGCAAACGTACATCCGCCCAGTTTTTGCCAACAAATAGGGAAGACTTTGGTAAAAGAATTGTTGCCGATGAAACGAAACCTCAAGAACCTATAAAGTCTAGTGAAGCTGTCGAGGAAAATCGGGCTGTTCACAGTAAGGAGTTCGTGGACCACGACCACGAGTCTGGCGACGAATTGTTTGATTGCATTGAATCTGAGCCGATCAAGGATAGACCAGAAACACCTGTCGAGTCAACCAAGGACACCTTAGCTGAGAACAAGGCAAATGAGCAAACACTCACACTGGAAGTCTCCCGAAAGGAGCTGGATCTGAAGCCACTGGATTTAGAGATTGAGAGGCGCTTGTCGAGCCAAGCATCATTGGATCATAAGAGGTCTGAGGCTCGTCCAAGATCCTCCACGGTGCAATCAGAAGACTCTGGAGTGGTTAAACAAGAGGATGCCCCAACGATGCCGGCGATTGATGAACTGAAGAAGTTGAAGAAGAAGAAGTCATTTGGCTCGCTCACTAGCAATGACAAGAAGAAGAACAAGAAGACATGGCTTTGGTCAAAGGGCCGCTCGGTTAGCGCCCAAAACATTCCAGGAATGACAAACGATCAAAAGCCTTCACGTTCCGTATCGTCCCCGGACATCAACTCACACAAAAGAGATCATAAGACCTCGCTTGATCAAAAAGAGCCCAAGGAGAGTGTTATCTCGAAATTCTTCAAGAAGAAGAGAAGCAACTCGGTCGAGAGCTCCGAGATCTATCAGAGAAGAGAATCCTCGAGCGAAGAGAAGGAGCTGAAGACGATCAAGAGAATAAGCTCTGCAATCTTTGGTACCTCGAAGGACGACGACGCCCGCAGTGTGTCGTCGAGAGAGGACAAAGAGCCAAGCATTGAAGAAGTCAGGCTGGAAATTCTGAGAGAAAACTCCGCCGACCTGACAAGTAAGTCGAGTTTGATTAGCAAGATGAAGGCAAAGGTCATGCAAGAAGAGAAGGAGAAGGAGAAGGAGAAGACTAGTCTGGAGACTGTGGAGGTTGAGCAGACCATCGATGAAGCGTCAGAGGACGATCTAGAGGAACAAAAACCTCAAACAACGCTTGAGGTGCAAGAAAAGATCAAGAAGCTGATCAAAAGAACATCGAAGGCCAACCAACCACTCGAGTACACGGACTCTGCGTTCGGATTCCCGCTTCCTCCACCTTCGGTGTCGACTTTAGTGATGTTGGACTACAGATTCCCCGTTCACGTCGAAAGGGCGATCTACAGACTCTCGCATCTCAAGCTTGCCAACCGGAAGAGATCGCTCCGTGAGCAGGTGCTCCTCTCGAACTTCATGTACGCCTACTTGAACTTGGTGGACCACACATTGCATTTAGAGCAGCGTATGAGTGAAGAGGAATCGAATACAATGGAGGAGCCCGATGTCGACTTGGATCTCTTGAACGATGATGATAAGGACACTGATTTCGAAGGGGACGATGAGGCGCTCGACGATAATGCGTTTGACACCGTTCGGCTTGATTTACGCGGGGACCCTTACAATGAGATAACGGTGTAAGCGGACAATGGGACCTAAAAAATTACGACGGCCATAGCCAAAGCACACAAAATACCAAGCATCGGATAGGAAGGAAAAATACATATTCGGAAATAATGGCGTGCTTTTATCAGCAGCACATGCTCTAGACCTCTGTGTTTATCTAATACTTTTTAGAGCCCCGGTGGACTTCCAACTAGCAGCCTGCCATTGGCTGGTCGCGTCGTGGGCCCAGATGAAAAGGAGAAAAGTGGTGCGATGAATATCACGTGACACTAACAGCACGCACGGAGCGTTTGCGTTTAAAGAGTGAGATGTGCCTCCAACTGTGCCTCTTATCCGCAACCACTCGTTAACACTAAACTTTCAAGTACAAGCATAATGGTCAGGACCTTGCCCTTAGTTTCGGCCAAAGAGGTCGCTAAGCACACGTCGGAGAAGGACTGCTGGGTGACTCTCTACAACAGAAAAGTGTACAACATCACCGGGTTTCTTGATGAACATCCTGCTGGAGCCGATATTGTTATGCCCTACGCCGGCAAGGATGTGACGGAGATTATGGCGGACACTATCTCCCACGAGCACTCAGAAAGCGCGTATGAGATGCTTGACGATGAAATGTTGGTGGGTTATATGGCTACTGCCGAAGAAGAGAGTGAATTGGTCAACAACAAGAAGAAGGTGCCCGTGGATGTCAGACTCACGGATGAGGCACAGGCAGAGATCGACTTGTACGAGTTCCACGACGATTTGCCTGCGCTTGAGATGTTGTCCGTGCAGACGGACTTTGATGAGGATTCCAAGAAACACAAGTTCCTCGACTTGAAGAAGCCCTTGATCCCTCAGATGCTCCGCAGCACCTTCTCCAAGGAGTTCTACTTGGACCAGGTCCACAGGCCCAGACACTACGGCAAAGGCTCGGCCCCGCTTTTCGGTAACTTCTTGGAACCTCTTTCCTTGACGCCCTGGTGGGTTGTGCCTCTCATCTGGCTCCCACCAAACATGGTGCTCTTTGCTATTGGCTTCATGAACCAGAGCAAGGTCATCGCCTTGAGTCTCTGGGTCATGGGCTTGTTTGTGTGGACTTTGGTGGAGTACTGTTTGCATCGTTTCTTGTTCCACTTGGACCAGTACTTGCCTGACAACAGGTACTTCTTGACCCTCCACTTTCTTTTGCACGGCATCCATCACTATTTGCCAATGGACAGATACAGATTAGTCTTGCCCCCTACTTTGTTCATTATTTTGGCATACCCCTTTTACCGCCTCATTTTTGGTATGTTCCCCTTCTACATGGCCTGCTCGGGCTTTGCTGGAGGAACCTTGGGCTACATCATGTACGATGTGACACACTACGTCTTGCACCACACTCACTTGCCCAAGTTTTTCCAGGACTTGAAGACATACCATTTGGAGCACCACTACAAAAACTATGAGATGGGCTTCGGTGTCACAAGCAGGTTTTGGGACGTCATCTTTGACACCGAGATCACCTCTACGTTCCAGAAAAAATCGTAAATTCAGCGGCTGGATCATGTCGTTTTCTAATCGACTTGCGTCGGCCATGATCACAGCAGTCTATTCATGAATGCAGTCTATGTTTTGGGAGGGGATTATTTAGTAAAATGAATTTGGTAATCGTGTTTGTCGAGTTTGTTTGTAGCGAGCGTATCTTCTCTTTCTTTGGCCATGGGTCCCTCAGAGATCTTATAGGAAGCAGCATTGTCAGGGAAGTAGGAGAGTTGCGTGGTGGTTGCAGCATCGTTCCAGACGGCAGTAAACACCCTTTCCTTCTCTTCAAAATCAGCTTTTTGCTTTTCAAGCTCTGTGGAGGCATCCCCGTTGGTAGCGCTAAATGGCATGGTACCCTCATTTTTGATGGCTTCGAGATGGTGCTCTATATCGAAGTCAGGTGCTGTCATGACAAAATTTGGATCTCCGTCGGAATCGGACTCAAAATCACTGCCGTAAGGTGTCTCGTCATATTGATAATGCTCCCTCCGTTCCATAAACAATGCTCTTGCTTCTTCATAGCTCTTCCTATAGCTTTCCACCGGAGCCCTGTCTAGCTTGGACCTGCCAAGCACGTTGGATATCTGAACATCCTGCCACGAACTGAGCAGCGCCGTTTTTCCTAATTGTGCGTTTCGTTTCTGTAGTCTCCAGAGAGTTCGACTGACTCGGTCTGCGATCTTCAATGAAAGAGCCCGATTCAGACTCCTCCTGTGATTTGGGTTCACCGAAAGGTTTTTGGCGGCAAGCTTCGCTCGAACTTTCCGCTCCACCACATCGTTTATTGCATTCATCAACACGGCGTTCGGTAGGTCTAGCAGTCGCTTCTTCTCAATGGTTATGGTCAGCAGGCTTCTTTTGAAAGACATCGCTAGCTGCTCATCCAAGGCCTCAGCTGGCACATCAATTGGCAAGTTCGATGACTTCTGGTTCTCGATCGAGTCTTCGTAGATATCAGGAACTTCAGGCACCTTTGATGGAGCCATGGGCCAGGATGCCCATTTCTTTTGGGGAAAAGAAGGATTGACCCGATGTAAAAGATGGGCCAGAAATAGATGCACGGCCAAGTCGTGCCGATGCTGATCCTCGAGAAACTCAAGGATCTTATTGAAATCTCGCTTTTCAGCCATTCTCGTGTAGTTACGATCTATATCAAACTCGCGATAGGGTCCGATGAGCAGATACCGGTGAATGCAACCACAGAGGTACAAATAACAGAAACCGTCTAGAGCTGAATTTGTTTTCTTGAGATCTAAAGCCAATTACAAATATAGTTTTCGAGAAAGAAATCTTCTTCCAAGCACTTTTCATCCACCGACTCCCATGACAATGCGCACCTACTTTTTTTGACCTCTTCTTCCTCTCTTCTCTTTCTCTGACCAAAGAGCTTCCCAGCCCTTACCAGAGAACTTGACCCTGTAAAATGCACGCCTTCCAGACCTCCTTCTTGGACCTTGCCTTGGAGTCCCAGGCTCTCAAGTTCGGCACTTTCACCCTCAAATCTGGCCGTCAGTCTCCATATTTCTTCAACTTGGGCTTGTTCAACAACGGCAAGCTCTTGTCCACTTTGGCCACTGCCTATGCCAATGCCATTATTGCCTCGGGCGTGGAATTCGACATTCTTTTTGGCCCAGCTTATAAGGGTATCCCATTGGCAGCTATCACTGTTGCCAAATTGGCCGAGCTTAGCCCAGAGAAGTATTCTGACCTAGGCTATTCTTTCAACAGAAAGGAGAAGAAGGACCATGGCGAAGGTGGCTCTATCGTGGGCTGTCCTTTGCAGGGTAAGAGAATCTTGATCATCGATGATGTCATGACTGCTGGCACTGCCATCAACGAAGCTTTTGAGATCATTTCGGCTGAAAAGGGCACTGTGGCTGGCTGCATCATCGCTTTGGACAGACAAGAAACCACGCCAGACTCCGACAAGAGCGCTACCCAAGCGGTGGCTGCCAGATACGGAATCCCCGTTTTCTCGATTGTCTCTTTGTCTGACATTGTCACTCACTTGAAAGACAAGTTGTCGGCTGAAAACTTGGCTGATATCCAGACCTACAGGGAGAAGTACGCTCCCAAGGCCTGAGCTTGAAATATTATTAGATGCAATATTTATATTAACCTCTCACTCTCATGATCTTCTTCTTGGGCTGTTTAGGTAGCTTGGGGGCCTCATTTGTGGTCTCTGGCTCGGGGTCGTAGATAGACTTCGTCATAGGATGCTTCAAAGTGTAATGGGAGTGAATAGGCACAATGGAGTTCATCTTGAAGCCCTTAACCTGGGGGATCTCCTCAGGCTCGAAGCCCTGTTCGTACTCCTTAGGAATAGGAAGTCCGCCACCCTTGCTTATACTCTTCAAGGTAGTAGGGTGGTCCA
This sequence comes from Candidozyma heveicola, assembly GCA_003708405.2. NCBI lineage: Eukaryota > Fungi > Ascomycota > Pichiomycetes > Serinales > Metschnikowiaceae > Candidozyma > Candidozyma heveicola. The sequence goes on from PPOB02000003.1 coordinate 207,408, forward strand.
GAAGGTAAGATGCTATTTCATTGAGGAGGTGTTTTTTCGTTTTGAAGCGGGGGTCCTGAACCTCGCCTGAGTCTTTGATAAACACCTTCACTCTTCCAGGGTTACCAAAGTCCTGTGGATGAGATCTGTCCAACTCAAGGAGCACTGGAATGTTGAGCTTACGGCATGCATCGGACACGGTGATGGCCAAGGGGTTCTCCACGGCCAAATCGATGCTGACTCTTCTGCCCTCCTTGTGTGTTCTGTTTATGTCAAAGTAACATGGGTATATTGTCTGAAACTTGGCAAAGTGCTCCTTGTCTGCCTCTGAGATCTTCAGAGGATCCATGATTCCTTCTGGAGGACCTCTTTGTGAGAGAGGAGGCTGGAAAGGCTGTTGTGGAAAAAGTGGAGGTTCGGAGTCCTGGGACCTCGTGACCGTTGGTTTATTTATGGGCGCAATGGGTGTTCTAAGACTAGGATCGAACTGCGCAATGTCCATGTCCATGTTGTCGATTTCATCATCGTCGACTTCTTCGATGGTGGGTTTTGGTGGCATGCTTGGTGGTGGAGTGTAGTGTAGCTTTGGTTTTTTCGTTGACTAGGTCGGTACTTCTATGCACGCAACAGCGGATGCTCTGATAACGAGGCATTCATTGCAAGTGAGATTGATAGTGTAGGATCTTTTTGAGTCGTATTTGGGCTTTGAAATACTCGAGTGAAAAGTTGTAAATGACCGACTTATGAAAAATTGCAGTGAGGGGACCCTTGGTGACGTCCCAAAGGGGAGATACTTTGTCCATATTGAGCAGACAGGAAAGTTCAGAAATGTTCCGAAAGAGTATCGGTTCTGGCTTTCTTTTTCTTAGTCCATTATCCTTGGATTTGTTTTGAAAACTTTTGTCTTCGACAGACGCTTTTGATTTTGGTTCTTCTGTCTATATGCTTGGAAGTGATATTTTGCAGCCAAACCAACGACCCCAACATCCAAAACGTTTTTTCTGGAAATATTCCAAAACTAGTTTAAACCCAATTCAGAAACTCGCTTCTAGACTCACATCTCCACGGCTGACTCTGACTCGCCCACCTTCGGAGTCATTCACTTGGAGCTGACTTCTTCAAGACCGGTGTCGCAGTCAAGCCACAACAAGCGACGCACGTGAGCTTAGCATCGCTTTTTCAGACTTATGCTCCACAGTGAAACCTAAAACCCTACCCCATCTTGATAAATTCCTATAAATGTATCTCGCCGAGGTTGCACAGGGCACCCCCCGTGTGCTTAACCAATATATGAAAATATTCGACTCGCCGTCGGCCCATGAGCCGGATTTAACTATCAAGCACCAGTCGGCTCCAGTTACACCGACAAAGTATGAGACTCATCCAGATATCCAGTTTTTTCGTCTGGTCAAGACCAAACATCACTATGCATATCACAAGTCGAAGTTGGCCTTGTCATCCACCGAGGAGAACATAGAAAACATCAACCTGAGGCTATCGGGCTTTGACCCGTTCAACCGAGACCATCTTCTAGAAAGACTAAGGACCTTTAACGCGCTAAATTGGCACATTCCTCCGGGTAAAAATAATGGAGTTCAGCTTACGGAGCTTCTATGTTCTTTTAACGGCTGGACATGCCAGTCGATAGCCAGAAACAACAACGTGAAAAACCACTTGACGTGCTCAAAGTGTGGAAGCGAGCTTATTCTTCGGTTTAACGCCGAAGAAGAACAGCCTGAATTTGCTCCCTTCCATTTTGACCTCGAGGATATCCAGGAAGTCAATTTGAACCTCAAAGCGCAGTATGCCCAGCAGGTTCAGGCCTTGGGACACCAATCTTCTTGTCCATGGACCAAGGTTCTGACTCCGATCAACACAGTCTATTACCTCACGCCGTATCTTGCGTCCACAAACGAAACTTTGATCAAGCTTCACACGAAGACTTTGAAAAGCTTGTTCGATAACCTTATGATAATCCAGGAACATGCTGGTTTCTTGTCCTTGCTTTGTCCTAAACCTCAGCTGATAAGCAAATACGCCGACTTTTGCCGTGCGTCTAATCTGTGGCTTATAAGCCGCTATTTCAATAATGATAAGGAGAATTACGGCTCTGTGATAGAGAAAAGCTGCCCGGCCTGGCTTTACTGTGTAAGTGCCATGGGTTGGGATGTATACACGCAAGAGTTCAACAGTAAAACTGTCTTGTTGATGATATGCCAAAGCTGCAACCAAAGGATCTTTTTGAAAAAGTCTACAGGCCCAGATGGTGAACTAAGTTGCAATCAAGAACACCCTAAAGTGTTAACTCCATGTGAATACACTGCTGCCATCCCCCATGCCTCAGCCAAATTCTCTAACGAGTATATGGATGACATTGAGGAGGATGAACAAGAAAAAGACCCCTATCTTGGGCACAAGCAGTGGTGTTGTCAAGTAAGTGATATGGCTGGCCAGTCCTACTTTGACTACTTCGTTAACATGGTTGCGTCTCTGGAGGGATATATAGGTCCTACAGGAGAGTATCTTAAGGATAGGGACGACAATTTTGACATGGACGTCGATGCTTCCACCAAGTTTTCCAAAAGAAGAGCAAGCTTTGACCTACAGGAAGAATTAGAGAGGTTCCGCAAATTACGCAAACCCTACTTTGCTGAATGATTATTTATAGCACACAGTGCTGTTTTATGAAATATATACTCCGAAAGATGAAACTTAGAAGTCAATGCTGATGCAGGATATCAAGTACTTCAAGCACCGATCGTGTTGAGTGGTGCGCTGAAATCAAGAACTTCGATGTAGGTCTCCTCGTTCTCAGAGCCCTGCTTCTGGACGGCAGCCACACACCTGTCAGGATCAAAACGTACCTGCCAAATGCCCTTGGTGATGTCCGAAAGCAAGTCTCGAACAAACTTTCCGGTCTTGACATCCCAAAGCTTAAGCATACGTTCGCTTCCACTCACAATACGAAGGCTGTCATGCTGGAAACATGTGATAGCACTATTGTGACCCTTCAACTTGCTGTAGTTTTCTCCCGTGTTAGGGTTCCAGACACGCAAAGTAGAATCAGCGGCAGCAGAAACCAAGTAATCTTCCGAAAGTTCGAGCAAACCCACGAGCGAATTGTGTCCTTCTAATGAAAAAAGTAGTTTACCCTTTTCGAAATCCCAGACATTAATGGACAGATCCATGGATCCCGAGTAGCACCGACGGGTCTTGTAGTTCAAGGAAGTGGAGTAAATCCTGTCATTGTGGCCTTCTAAGATGTGCTTGCATCTGCCACCCTCCTTCAAGTCCCAAACACGGACGGTGGTATCGTATGAGCCGGAGATGATGATATTGCCATAGCCAGAGACAGACCGAACGGACTGAGTGTGACCCACCAAAACAGCTACGAGGTATGGGTTATCCGGGTCTTTACTATCGTAGGTCTTTGTCTCTGTGATCTCGTCTGCATGCTCCCCTTCGTTGTCCAAAGGAAGCTTCCAGACATGCAAATTGTGGTCTCTCGAACCTGTAACAAGGAGTGGTTCTTTAGGGAACATGATTGGCTCACCATTATCGTTGACACCAATTTGCACCGGATGCAAAATATCTAGACATCTCACCGTAGAGGTATGGCCTCTAAACATATGTGTACACTGACCAGTACGGATGTTCCACACACGTACATCACGATCAGTGGAGCCACTCACCAAGGTGTTGGAGAAATATTTGAGGGCCCAGACTCCACCATCGTGGCCCTTGAGCACACGGAGAAGCTCACCGGTTTGTGTAGAGTACACATTAATCAGCTTACCTTCAAAGCCAGTGATGACCTTCTCTTCGTCGTGTTGTAGACATGTGACGATGCTCGAGCCGTGGCCAGCCACGCTTATGCGTTTTGGTTCGTATGCGGGGTTCATCCAACGCTGCAAAATGATGAAACGTTTTTTGTAAAGCGTTTGGGCCAAGTTGATCCCGCTGAGGTAGGGGCTGGGGGTGGCCCAGCCAGCCATGAGAGCTTCGGGGTTCGAGAGCTCTTTTTGTAAAAGCGCTGGGTCACTCAAGAGCTTGTCACGATGAAGCATGGAGGTCCACAAAGTGTTGTTGTTGACCAAGCGGTTCCAGGACCGACAGACGCTGGAAACGGCCAAAACAGACTTGTAGTCCAAGTGAGACAAGATCGACAAAGACACCTCCAAAGGCAAGCTAGATAACAAATCACGTCTCAAGGAATCGTGGATGATACCGCAGAGGGTCAGAAGCAGAGAACGGTCGACCTTCTGCAAGAGCTGGAAAATAATGTTGTTCCGGCACGGAGCCAGAGAGAAGTTGGAGAGGTTCACCATGAGCTCCGCAAGATCGCCCTGGGTTGCGGGGGGTTTCAGCAAGTAGCGTTCCCAGAGCTCGTGCACGGAGCGTTTATCAGTGGCACTTTGAACAGGCGAGGCCAGAGGCAGTGGAAGAACGAGCTGCTGTGGGTTCTGGTCCTCCATATCCAGAATCGGCGAGTTGGTCATGGAATCCATGGCGTTGGGAGTACAAGGATGAGCCTGGTTTTCGGGCTTGATGAACGTGTTGGATGCGCTCCGGATGGCTGCAACCCCCAGGCCATGGGTGCTCGAGATGGACATGGCCGAGTCAGTCGAAGCAGGTACCGGACGGTCTTCCGGCTGGTTGACCAGCGTGAGGCGTCTTTTGGGAGGATGTGTCGCGTCTGGAACCGTATCCGTGTCGGAAATAATCATGTCGTCGCCGCTATCAGCCGAACTAGGGGCAGCGTAGGCGGAATAGGAGGAATAGGCGTCCTCCTTGGTTTCCTGAGTTTGGTGGCCCCGAAAGCGCTTCCTCAGCTGGGTTTCTAGAGGGACCAGGGACAAGGAAAAAGCGCAGGGTTCCGCTAACCCGTCGAAAAGTTTGGCAGAAGGGTCCGTGAGTTTCGTGTCATAGCTACTCTTGGACCCCAAGAGCGGGTATCTAGGAGGGCCAGACATCAGACAAGGAAAGGCTGGGTGGGTGGTGAGTGAAAAAGAAACGTGTTTTTCTTTTCGGGTAAGAAAGGACGATGTTTTGGAGCGATCCGGATGAGTGGTTGTGGTTTGTTTGTTGCAAATGAGCCTGATTGAGAAAAATGATGTGCAGTGGTGGTGTGCACGGGTGGGGGACGTTGGGCGAGATTTGTTTCGCAGGTGCAAGGCGTTTTAGGAGGAGACTGTGGGGTGCAAGGTATTTGGAGTGGAGCTTGTGAAAAGTTGGGTTTTGAATTTGGAGGTGTTTACAAATGAGCGATAATATGGGGCATTTTGTTTCTTCATTTTTTTTCCTCCACAGCGCCTTTTTTGGCAGCCGTGCTGCTCTTTTGCATGCCTTATCAGGTTGCTGTCGCATGGTACCTACCGGAGTGGCTGCGACAATATCTCTATTTTCCTGTCATTTTGTGTCAACCCGAACAGAACTCTTTCAATATTTCACATTGGTATTTTTTTTTTTTTCAAATTCTAACCTTTCTATTTATAACACCTACTCGACATTCTTGATCACAATACCTGGCTGGCCAGGCACAGCAGCATCCACAACCTTGCCAGTAGCAGTGATCTCCACCTCTTTTCCGGTGGTGATATCCGTGCCCTTCTTCTCGCCGTGGGGGAAGGTCACCACAGACAAACTGTCAAGCTTGATTGTCGTCGTGGATTTCTGGATGTTGCTCAACACCTGCTTAATCAACTCTCCCTCGTTGAAGGTCAACTCACGGTTGAACACCGTCTTGGGGTCCTCCTTCACCAATCTCTGCTTCAAGAACTGGATGAAAGGCATGGCACGCTTCATGTCCTTGCCGACCTTCTCCTTGATCACCTTGTTGTCGTTCAACGAGTTGCTCTCGAACAATTGTCTGACAAAGTCGATGTACTGCTCCTGCCAGTCAGGGAAGGATGTCGACACAAGCAAGGTCAAGTTGGCGGGCTTGGAGGCGTCAACCTCGGCCTTACCCTTCTTGGACTTCAACACGGTGGACTCGGCCTCACGAACGGCTCTGGCCAACTCCTTCACGTACTCAAGCGAGTCCAACAAACCCTGGGAAACTGGCTCAGAAGCTCTGGGGAACTTGGCCGTTTGCACAGAGCCTTCCTTGCCCAAGATCTCCTTGTACAAGTACTCAGCAAAGTGAGGAGCCACAGGCGCAAGCAACAAGGCCTGGTTCTCGATGTACTTGAACACAAGGTCCTTGTGCATACCGACGCCGGAAACAGAGTCTCTGTAGTAGTCTCTTGAAGTTTGGAAGTCGAACAAACCGTACTTGAGCGCAGCCTTGTAGTTGGTGGCCAGGTACTGCTCGTAAGCCTGCTCCACCAAGAAGTTCATCTCGTTGTCAAAGGCCTTGTCGAAGAAAGAGTCCTTGTCGCCGGTTCTCAAAGTATCCTGAGAAGCCTTGATCTCCTCACACCACTCCTTCAAGGTGGTCAAACGCAAAATAGCAGCGTTGGCGTTGGCCTCGTCGAAGTTGGCATCTTCCACAGTGTCACCAGCATCAGCCAAGGCGATTCTGGAAGCGTCAGCACCAAACTTCTCCACGATTTGCAGCAAAGTCAAGAAGTTACCGGTGGACTTGGACATCTTGGCGTTGTTCAACATCAAGTGACCGTTGGCTCTAACACCTCTTGGCCAGAGCTTCTTGGGGAAGAGAGCGGTGTGACAGTAGATGAAGAAGGTCAAGTGGTTTGGAATCAAATCCTTACCACTGATTCTGGTGTCCAATGGATAGAAGTATTCGAACTCTCTTCTCAAGGCTTGCAATTCCTGCTTAGAAATGTCGGTCTTGATATCCTCACGTCTGGTGAAGATGTAGTCGAACACCTCGTCGGTCATCTGCTCAGGCTTGATGGTGAACTTGCCAGGCTTGGTGCCGTAGTAGTCAGAGTGCAAGAAACGAGCAATGGTGTAGTAAGCCATGTAGATTGTGGAGTCAGACAAGGACTCGATCAACTGGGAGTCGTCCCATGGACACTTGGTACCCAAACCGTAGGTTCTGGTAAGAGCCCAGTTCTTCAACCAATCCAAGACACCCTCAAATCCGTGTCTGGTCTCCTTGGAGAAAGTCTCCATGTGCTCCAAACACTCCAAGGCCTGGTTCTTCCAAGACTCCTCACCATAGTCGATGTACCACTGGTCTTCCAAAGAAACACAGCACTCGTCACCAGATCTGGAAATAACCTGGCCCTCAGGCTCATTGTAGACAAACGCTTCGCCGGAAGCAACCAAGTCAGCCTTGACCTTTGGTTTAGCATCTTCAACCTTCTCGCCAGAGTACTTACCAATGACCATGACACCACCGTAGAAACCCTCCTTGTAGGCCTGCTCCTTGGCCTTGGCCAACTGCACAGTGTCCTTGGGAGACTGGATCTTCAACTCCTTACAGAGGAACTCGGCAGCCTTGTCACCAAATTTCTCAGTCTTCAAGATTGGCACAATCTCCGTGTTGACCCACTCCTTCTGGATCTTGTAGAAGTCAGCCTTGTTTGCCAAGTCCTTGACGGTGATGTAATCATCTGGAGAGTCAGATGGAACACAGGTGACAACACCGGTACCCTTGTTGGGCAAGATGGTCTCCATAGGAAGCACGCGGAGATTTTTGAGCTCAGCCAAAGGTGGAGAGATCTTGGATCCAACAAGCGCAGAACCGTTGATATGCAAGGCAGCAGAGTAGTCACCTCTGGTAGGAGTCAACTTCTGGAAAGACATGTTCTTGAAAGCTCTCTCGGTAGTAATGAAATACTCACCCTCGGCAGCCTTGAAGACACCGTAGTTGATCTTTGGCGACACGAAACAACAGCTCTGACCATACATTGTCTCTGGTCTCAAGGTAGCTGCGACCAAGTAGACCTTGTTCTTGGAAAGGTCGAAGTTTTTCTCCTCAAACACCTTCTGGGCCTCTGGCTGGAACTCGTCAACAGGAATCTTGATACCAACGTATTCCTGGGGGTTGACACCTTCACCGCTAGATCTGTCGTGGTCCAAACAGGCCTGACCATCCTTCTCGGAATAGATGGTGTATCTCTCACCAAACTTGATCTTACCACAGTCCTTCAAACGGTTGATCTGCCAGCGAACAAAAGCGTCGTAGTAGAGGTTAGCAGGAGTGGTGACGAAAGATCTTCTCCAGTCAACTCTTCCTCCGAAGTTGTTCACGTCTCTCTCTACGAGAGCTGGGAAGTAATGGAGCCAATGCTGGGGGTCGGCGAAAGCGGCGACCTCCTCTATGGAAAGACCCAATTGCAACATGATCTCAAATTGGAACTTACCTCTTCCCTGTTTGGCAACAGCCTTGGACTTCTTGGCCTTGAACTTGGTAGGGTCCTCACTTTTGACAGCCTCCTTGACAGGCTCAGGCTCGTCCTCATCGTCAGCAGGAGCACCCGAGAAGTCGGAACCAAACTGCTCAACCTCTCTCTTGATTTTGTCAGCAGCAGACTTGATAGGCATACCAGTGCAGTGGAAACCCAATGGAAAGAGAGCTCTCTTTCCGACCATTCTCTCGAAACCAGTAGCGAACTCAACCTTCGACAAAGTGAAACTGTGACCGGCGTGCAAAACACCGTTCATGTATGGGTAAGCCATGGTAGCGAAATATTTGGGGTACTTCTCTCTCAATTTATCAGCATCATCCTCAGGATCTTCCTCAATAGTAGGGGCATCGACCTCGAAGAACTTGTTGTCAGCCCAGAATTTCTGGTACTTCTTCTCGATCTCCACAAGGGTGTCCCTCCTGTCTGTTTTCTCGAGCTTGATAGTGGCACTCATTTTGGATAGTGAGGTATGGAATCTTTTGAGCCCTTATATCGCGGTGAAAAAAATGTCAGAAAAAGTTGTGCATGAGTAACACCATAGAGCCGCACTGGCTGCAACTCCACACTATAAAATTTCCAAACGGTATAATTGAATATTTCGAAGACGGCTATCTCCGTCTTCTTCTCATTAGCATGGGTGGTGCCATGGTTGGCTTTTTTGATGGTTGCGATTCACCGTCCTGTTTGAAGAAATCGTCTTTCGAGCCTACTTGGAGCACCTCTTCTTCAAATAGCGTTCCTTCAAGCTTCAAGCTAGCCATTCCGGCATCAGCTTCTTTTTCAAACTCCACAAGTGCTGTTTTTTTGCTAGGCTTCAAAAATACTTTAGTAGTCGGCCCCACCTGACTGTTTAAGAATTCCTCAAGGTGAGACTTCGTGGTGATACTGTTCACATTGAACAAAGCTATAGTGTTGTTCTTGGTGAATTGCAGCGGATTCTGCATTGCCTGTTTCGTTTTTCCTCTGGAAAGATGGATATTCCGACCATCCAAAGAACTGCCATCCGCGTCAAGAGCCTTTTTCACATCTTTGGCCTCAGAAAATGTGACAAATGCATATCCATTGTTCTTGTGCCCTTTTTCTTTATTCGCCTGGTTAAGAGGGACATTCACATCCTCAACTTTACCGACCTCGCTGAAGAACTGGCGTAAGGTCTCTTCAGTAGTAACATCAAAATTGATATTGTGGACATAAATTTGGTGGGCGGGATTTGGACCAGTCCGTTTGTGTTTGAGCGATGGATTCGATATGTCTGCTTTTAAGGTGTACCCTTCGACGACTTTTTCGTTAAGAGTCGATTGGGCTCTTTGTGTTGCAACAGTGTCCGGGAAATCCACGTAGCAGAATCGTTTCTCACGTTTGTCGCTTTGAGACGGATATCTCACGTTGAGAAACAGCAAACCCTCGCCCTTCAAAAATGCCTCAAGCTCGGAGGGGCCCCAATTGGAAGGATAGTTTGTTAACCACAAGGTGTTGCCAAAAATTCGTTTCACGGAAACGACAGATCCACCGAGCTTTTTCTGGTCTCTCACAAGCGCTTTCATTACATCTTGCTCTGAGTCCAACTCCACCAAAGCAAAGCTTCCCTGAACAGTAGAGAAGACTTCAATAGTAATCGGTTCACAATATCCTCGAAAGAATTCAGACACAGATGTCTCATCTGATGATAATGGTAGATTATCCACCTTAACGCGGAACATCTCCCGACTCCGTAATGGTGTCGCCCGTTCTTGCTCCAGCTTCAACTTCTTCACTTCTTTCTTTTCAGTTTCATCCTCATTCGAGCGTTTCAGTTCTTCTTTACTTTGCAACCTGGGCTCATGGCGGCTGTATTGCTCTTGCAAATCCAATAATTCCTGAAGTTCTTCTGGATGACCATACATGGCTTGATGAGCAATGGCGGATTCAAGAGCAATACTTGGATCATCAAGTTCCGTGATATCTTCCGGAAGCAATTTAAGCATACGCTTAGCGTACTTTGGATTGCCGAACAGTGCAAGAAGCCGGAAACACATTGCCCAGACTGATGCTGAATTTGGCCATCTATCGAAGGTTGCCGTTGTCAATTCGATGAACAAATCATAAAACCCATCCTCTCCAGATGAGCATCTTCTGGCCAATGTGATCGCCAATTGCAAAATACCAACACTATCTTCTCTCTCGAAGGCAGTGGACGCTATGGTGGATATATCATCGAGCATTGTAGCTTCCCAGGTGTCCAGCACCTTCGAGAACTGCTTAAAATCTCCAACGAGCAATGCTTTGGCTGTCGACCTCCATTCGGGTTTGTCTCTGAACGCTTCTTGCAACCTAAGGAGATTACTCCTCAAGAATGTGAATTCAATCTCATCATTGATGATCCTGTTCAAAGCAAGGTATCCCGCCGGAAGCTCCGGAAAGCATTTTATGTAGAAATATTGAAATTGCCGGAGGCGGGATGGTTCATGTTTCTCCACAAGGTCAAGGAAGGATCTCCAGACAGGAAGCCAAGACGCATCGGTGATCTTGGACGATTCAATGAGTGATCGATAAAGTAGTTGCTCAATGCTGGCGAAACTCGTATTTTTTAATTGGTACTTGGCGCTAGACTCGATGTATGCGATCCAAGCTTGTGTGTCCAGTGGGTTTTCTGTTATCTGCTGCTCAAACTTGATAAAATACGAAGAGGGGGAATCGCTTTGATTTTTGAGTTTGCTAGCAGATTTCATTAATGTCGGGTAGGATTCGCTATATTTGCTAGTCACAAACTTCGAATAGTCTTGGTAAGTCTCCTCTAACTGTGCGTGGGGTAAAGACAACATATGCACATACAATTGCAGAAGTTTCTCGATTGCTTCGTTTGTTTCCTTCGACGTATAGAAGTCTCGAATCTTAGTGAAGATCTCGTATCCCCGTTTGTAGTCAGAGTTGCATTGGGCAAATGCTCGTAGAAGCTCTTGTTCTGTAGGTTCAACCGCGTTGAGATAATTGAGCCATGTTTCTGGAGTAGGAAACTCGTCTTTGAGGAACGAAAGAAGCTTTATGTAGTCCCCCAGAGATTCGGAGCCGGCAAGCATTTTCCAATTGAGGATATCTTCCGAGGAGAGCTCTGTTACCAATGTCTTTCTCTCTAGGAGAGCGAGTGAAGGATATAATGAACAGGATTTTGCCTTTTCCTCAAGTTCAAGGTATTCAGGATAGCATAATGGTGATTGCTTCACTCTACTGTCAAACTGCGCAATTGCAGTCTCTAACTGGGATGTCTCCATAACAGTCGTAGTTAAGTATCAATACTATGCGCGATGGTCCACATAGATACTGGGTGCGAAATGAGATGAGGTACCCAAGATCTACAACTATTCTACGTCACTGCGTCAGAAATGGATGCTCGACTATATTTAAAGAACTACGGCTGGCAAGATGGCCAGGCGCTTAAAAATGGTGGTATCAAAAAGCCCATCTTGGTCAAGCATAAGAAGGACAAGAAGGGACTTGGTTCAGATGGAAATGATGCAGATGTGTGGTGGGAAAGGCTTTTTGACGGTCAGCTCAAGACCCTAGACGTTACGAGCAGCTCGAACGGAGTGAGCTTTGAGACAAATACCATCGAAGCAGAAAACCACCTTCGAAGATCGATGTCTCCGTTGTACAAGATGTTCGTCAAGGGAGAGGGACTAGCAGGAACAGTGGGAAAGACCGATAATGCACACCTCAAAGCCAGAAAGGTCGACAGCAAGCAGGCTATAGAGGAAACGGAAAACCTTATGAAGAAGACAAAGAAGGAGACGAAGGAAAAGAAGAAAGAGAAGCTGCTGAAGAAGGAGAGGAAAGAGAAAGAGAAATCCGACAAGGTTGAAAAAAAGAAGAGCAAAGAAAGTAAGGAGGAGAAGAAGGAAAAGAAGAAGTCTGGCGAGTTGAAAGAGAAGAAGTCAAAGCTGTCGAAGGATAAAAAATCGCTGGAGGAGAAGTCAAAGCTGAAGGAGCTGAAATCAAAGAAAAGATCACGAGATAGCCTGGGTGACAAGGAGAGCTCCAAAAAGCTGAAAAAACTGAAAAAACTGAAAATATAGACCTCCCGTGGATATAGACCCATAGTATAGAAATAGCACACTAGTGCATGCAAGTGCGCTAACTACGATAACACTCACACTACACAATACGCGGTTGACGATAGCACACCTACTTATCTATAAGCGAATATCACCACATCCATGACTCCCTTAGAAGTCGCTGGCATTCCAGTCAGCTGGGCATGGTTGGTGTATATTGGGGCCCTGTTGCTTCTACTACGGCAGGTCAAGTTATGGAGATTCTTACTCGAAGTGGTGCTAGCAATATTCCTAGTTGGCTATGGTGGTTCCCGGGTTCTCCAGTATTTGAGGCCAACACCTGTGAAGAAAGCATCGCATGGAGCTAAACTACAGAGATTTACCTTTCTTGATCTGAATATGTGGAGGTATGAACTACGACGTCTACACACCTCACTGGCAGGTCTTGATGTTTCCACTGCACCTATAAACCAAGGCATAGAAGATATTCTTGAATTCGTTATCACCATATTCGTCAATTCCTGGTACACAAATCTATCGCAAAGTGAGGGCTTCCAGAATACACTTCGAAATGAACTCAAACGCGTCATTATGGCAGCGACAAGTCGCCTTGCTAAGGCCGATCTCTCAGAGCTCATCTTCATCGAAATACTTCCCATCATTAATTCCCATTTCAAGCAGTTTTCCTCAGATGCTTTACCGTCCTTCGGCTCATACACCATGGAAAGTAAGTTGAAGGCTGTTAGATCTTCCGGAAACGCACTCCACATAGGTGTATCTCTTTTTGCCAACAAGCAACACAATCATGATACAGAGAAAGAGCATCTTCGACAATTGGTGTCCAAAGCTCTACCTGTTCTTTTATCAAGCAAGGAAAGTCAATCTCTGGTGGTATCTCTGATAATCCGTGAACTTCTAGCCTCCACCATTCTCGCGAATGTACTTGAAGTTTTGGCTGAGGGAGACTTCATTAACCAGATGATCATAAAGTTTATGGGTGAAAGTCTTCAGCGCCGAAGCCAAGTCAAACGCCTTCGTGCAGCCTTGGAGCAACAGACTCGCCGAGCAGAATCATCTGAAGAGGGATCAACGATAGCCCCTTCTATCTCCGGCAAATTCACACAGGCAAGATATCAGCATTGTCTTCGATATATCAAGGATGCACCTAATGGTGACCTTGAGACGTTGCGGAACCGATTGGAACTAAAACTCTCGCTTTATTCATCAACGCGTGATTCTGAAGGAAAGCTAGTACTCGACGTCATTGAGCAAATTAACAAGAGACTCGGGAATCAAGATCCTTCTTTTGACGAAGTTTTGAGTGATCCCCAGTTAAGATCACTGTTCGAGAAGTTCCTCGAAGAAAGAAAAGAAGCACATATCTTGAGGGTGTATGAGGCGATTAATGAGCTTCGCAACCCGTTATGTGGCGTTGAATTGGAGGGCTCTCCCAAGTCTCTTGAATTCGCTAGTCCACTGAATATCAAGGCAATTTTTCAAACGTTACTTGAGGTACACTTTCCCGAAGGGCACATTCTGAGTGTTCGAGACGTATCAAACGGCAGCTTCGATGGAGCAACACTTTCCGATGCAAAATCAGAACTAGCGAAGATCAGAATAGAAGCTCACGACAAATTGGTTTCCTCTGCATACCCAGCGTTTTTGCAGCATGGTGATACCGACCGATCGAGACACCAAAATGATACACTTCAACCAGGGGATCTCTCTGTCTTGCAGAATGATGACTCTCAGTTGGAAGCCGATGTAACTGAAACGTCTATTAGTCATGCCGTTCTCGAGGCGGTAGAAAAATCACTTGAGCAAATCATTGATACTAAAAGCCAAATCTCTGAGAGCCCACAAACGTCCAGGAATCAAAGTTCGTTGAACGTAAGGAACTTAATCTCACCAGCTTCGAGCTCCAATGACTTGAACTTGCCAGCAAATGTTAATTTGCGGAGCGGATCATTTGTGGGCGCAAAGCAGTCTGGTATATTTGACCCTCTAGAAGCCAACAAACTGGACTCTGAATCTGACTTATCCGATGTTATGATGCTGTCAGATGGTGATGACTCCGGACTTAGCGGGTCCGAGATATTGAGAGCTGCTCCTGGCGATTTAAGTCTCGCTGAGAAGCTAGCCAGTATTTCGAATGAGATCAAAAATCTCAGGGATCAAAATGAAATCTTGCTTCCCTTGCTAAAGAAAGCTGAGCTTACAAACAACACCTCTGAGATTGCGATTTTGAAGCGATCTAAGCAAGGCTTGGAGAGAGAAATCGCTGCGAAAGAACTTCAGCGTCAACATTGGATTATCCAGGAAAACGAGAACAGTTTGTTCGGCAAGTCCAAAATTCAAATCTCGTCTTACATGTCCGAGTCTAAGAATGGTTCGGAATACGTGCTTTACATTGTTGAAGTTCAAAAATATTCCAATGATGACCCGAATGAAGTCACTGCAGGGTGGGTGGTAGCAAGAAGATTCAGTCAGTTCTACCAGCTCAACGAGTATTTAAAGAAAAGGTCGCCAAAAGTTTCGAACATTAAATTTCCGAAGAAGTCTGTTCTTAATTTTCAAAAGAAGCATCTTTTGGACATCAGGAAGAAGGGTCTTGAGCAATACCTACAAGAGCTTCTCAACATTCCTGAGGCCTGTTCTGACCCTGTCCTCAGATCGTTTTTATCGTCCGAGAATTTCCTGTTCGGCTCATTCAAGAAACCTAAAAATCCGTTTGATGATATACTCGGCTCTCTTTCCATTGGCTCCACAACTAAGGAGATCTCAAAGAGCCAGAGTGAGGATCTTGAAACGAACACTGAATATTTGGAGAGTATCAAGGAGATGCAGAGTGAATTGAAACAGTTTGATGAATCTCAGAAACACGCTACCGCCAAATTGCCATTCGCTAAGCCTATTTCAGACTTATTGATCGATGTGTTTGAATTAGGTTCCTCCAAGAGTTGGATTAGAGGCCGTGCACTTCTCATTCTTTTGCAACAGGTTCTTGGCTCCGCCATTGAAAAAAAGATACGTTCGGCCACCAGGCACATTATCCACGACGAAGCCATCATTCTCAACGTCATAACAAATTTAAGAGATACAGTATTCCCTGATGGACGGTTCAAGGACCCTCCGATCATTAGGAGCGAAGCACTACAGGACAAGACTCGAGATGAAGCTAGGGCGATCTTCGAAGTTTACATGGATGAAACATGTGGTAAAGTTTTTGGGTCCAGCAATACCAAGACTAGATCCAGGGTTATTTTTGAGCTTCTTCAGAATGACTTGCTTAACAAACTGCTTATCCTCCATGTCCTAGATAAGCTCATGGAGAGGGTGTTCACCTAACTATATAACGATTAACGAAATTGATATGCAATTATGTATATGTACAACAAGAATGTGTTCTGAGATGTAATTACTCCTCGTCCTCCTTGGCATGAGCCTGGACGTACTCCACGGCAAGAGCCTTAACACGAGCAACAGACTGCTCGTTACCATTGTCCTCTTCATATTTGAGCCATTTGGCAAAGAAAAACTTAGCCTGCTTTCTGGAAAGCTTGACATGTGTGACTCTCTCAAACAAGTCCTCGGTGTGTTCCTTGTTCTCATGCTTGATCTCCTGGTCAATGTAGACATTCCACAAGTCTATTCTCTTAGGAGCGTCAGTGACCAAACCTTCGAACAAAGATCTACCTTGTTCAGCGTCGCCCTTGGCAAACTCGAGCTGGGCAAATTTTCTGACAACTTCAATGTGGTCCTTCTTTGGCAAAGCTTGCAAAGCACGAGCCAATGTCTCATGAGCACGCTCATTATCCTTCTGGTCCATAAGGAAAGAGCCGTATTGGACCCAGACACTGGTTTGTTTGCTGAACTTCTTCACCATAGCCTTGAAAAGATTGTCAGCTTTGTCGAACTTCTCAGACAAGACGTAAATGCCAATGAGTTTTTGGTGCATAGTCAACGAGTCCATGTACTGGGTAGCACGCTTGAAAGCCTCATCGAGAGACTCGTCGCTGCCAAAACTGTTCTCCAAGTTAAGAATAGCAATCCAGATGTTCATCTTCTCCTGCTCCTCACGGTAGTTGATGGTCTTGAGAGCACGCTCTGCGATCTCACGAGACTTCTCGATCTCACCTAGCTGCAACTGGAAAGACATGTAGTTCATCCAGAGAACAGACGAGTCAGGGTTACCAATAAGCATACGCTCAAAGTCAGAAACGGATTCGGGTGCTCTGGCGTTCATCTCGGCGGTTCTATCCTTGATCTGGTTCTTGCCCTTCTTTCTTCTTCTCTTGTTGGAGTCAGTGAAGTCCTCCTCCTCGTCCGAAGAGCTATCGTCGTCTTCGGCCTGGTCTAAGATAGATGCTGTCCAGTCGAAACCGTTTGTTGACAATCCACCAGCATTAGATGGAGCAGACGAAGAAGCATCCTTCTCAGATTCATCGGAAGAATCTTCTTCGTCATCGTCACTGTTGTCGGCATCTTCTTCAAAAGCTTCACCAATGACATCGTCGTCCGACCCTTCAACCTCCTCGTCGGCCATTTCCTCGTCAATTTCATCAGTGAAGTAGGAGGCCTTCATACCGAGCGAGAGCTGCTTTTTGTCGTTATCAATTTTAAGAATCTTGACCTTAACACGATCGCCTTCGCCAAAGAGAGCAAGAACGTTGTCCACGGGGGTATCGGCAATCTCAGAGCGGTGACACAAACCACTGACATTAGAAGTACCGTCTAACTTGACGAAGACGCCAAAGTCGGCAACTTTTCTGATAGAACCATCGTAGATCTCGCCAACTTCCAACTCATCAAAAGCCTTGAAGGATGACAAATCACCGTTGACTTCACTCTCCTTCAATGTCATGAGAATACGTCCCTCGGTCTTACACTGGGAGATCTTACCGGAGACACACTGGTGTGGCTTGAAGAACTTCTTCCAGTCAGACAAGAAGGCATCGGAGATGTCAGCAACTCTAACCAATGCGAAGATCTCCCTGCCAAGAGACACATAAAGACCGTTGTTGCTGATGGCCTTGATGAAACCCTTTACAAGGTCACCTCTCTGGATTTCTTCAATAGAGTTGACTGGCTTGTCCTTGGCAACCTCTTCGTTTCTCAAACTGACGAAGACCTTTCCCTCAGCAGCATTAACTTGCTCGACAGTAGCAAGCGCAGCACTGTTGACCTTGAAAACATCCTCAAGCTTCTGTTCATAATCATTCAAAGCATCAGTAATGTAAGCGTATCCAACAACACCCTTGGCGAGCTCGACCAACACAAAGTTTTGAGCGACCTTGAAGACCTTAGCAGGATACAGCTTACCTTCCTTGAGGTCCTCAGCACTCTTGATAGGGTTTTCTCTAGCGGAGAGCTCAATAACGTGATGCTCGTAGTCCAACAGAGAAACCTTGGCTCTAAGAGCACAGCCCACTGGGAAAGACTCCTCAAAGTTGTGGTAAAGCTTGTTGATGGTGGAGAGGTTGTGAAGGGCAATCTGGCCGGTGCAACCTGGCATCAAAGACACGTTGGCAACACCGTGCTCATATGACTCAACAAACACTGTGTGTTCACTGTTGACTTCGATATCATCAAATGCAAGTGGCTTGTATGGAGCATCGGAGGCAAGTAAAGCAGGCAACACGGATAATTCGATGACTGTAGACGTAGTGAAAGTGGAGACTGGGGAGTACTTCTTCAACCCCTGATCGTAATAACCGATGATCTTGGCCTCCACCTTGTCGCCCTCCTTGAAGGTGGAAAGTGGGTTCTTCTTATTTTTGATAGACTTCCACTTGGAGAAGACCTGAGATGCCTCGAGACGACCGAATAAGTTGTCAGCAAGCTGAACTTTGACATAACCCGGTTCGATTGAAGCAACAACTCCCTTGGTGGTGACACCTACTGAGTAGTCGGATGCAGCTTTCATGTTTTCATCGAGGGGGTTCTTCAAGTGAAGCTTCTTGTAACCAGCATCATCAACCCCGCTGAAGGAAAGATAGAATCTCTTATGATCGTCATCGGTTCTTATGACGTTACATGCAACAGACTGGTTCTTGTGGAACTTGGCAGAAAGGTCCACAGTGGGGTCACTGGAGGCATTCTTAGCCAAAACCAAGCCAGTAAGTCTACCACCAAAGCTGACGAAAATACCCATGTTGGTCACGGATTTAACAAATCCAGGAATAACTGTGCCCACGTGAACATCATCGTAGGTGGCTGGGAAGAGCCCAACCTTTGCAGCGTTAATTAAAGACTGTTTGGCGGTCGCAATGACGGCTCTAGCTTTAAAGTCCTTTTCGAGAATCAAAACCTGAATAGTTTCAGCGACGTTAAGAGCTTTGTAGATTTTTCTGTTCTCCTCATAGGATCCGTCAGACAAATGGTCAGTAGAAATGACACCTCTCAAGTTAGAGCCCTCCAACTCAATGATGATGGCCTCCTTGGTCTTCTCGACAATAGAGGCAGTGGCGATGGACTTGCCAACTTCAACCTCTTCAAGGTGTCTCATCTGGTTATTTGTTAACTCGGTGGATTGACGCAAGGTGACAGTGATCTTACTCTCTTGTTTGTTGAAGTTGAGGATTCTGACATTCACCGCTTGACCTTCTTTGAGGTAGTCCTTAGCATTCTCAACAAAAGTCTCGGAGATCTCATTCTTGGGCAAGTAAGCCTTCAATTGACCAAAGAAAGAAATCAACACACCAGCACCAACAAACCTCTCGACTATACCGGTGGTCTTGAATCCTGTGCTGATATCACCGTAGTTCTTCACGATGGTGTCGTCCTCCATGTTGACAAGACTCTTTCTGAGCGTGGCGTAGAGCTTCTTACCGGAAATCGCTAGTATTCTGGCTTTGACTTTACCACCAACTCTGAACTTACGCTCTGGGAACATGAGCTTAGAGTCAGAAATGTGAGTGGGAGGCACAAAGGCTTCAAAGTCTCCAAACACCTTCACCACAATACCCTTGGAGTCTGGAAGAACTTTGACAACCTCGGCAGCAGCAACGAACTCGCCGACTGGAATATCTTCAGTAGAAACGAATTGCGATTCGATGGCCTTTGGCTTGAGTGTTAAGATGAGAATATTGTCCATCTCGTTGAACCCGAGCACACGAGCCTTATGCTTAGAGCCCACATTGAAATGCTTCTTGATGTCTAAGTCTGGGTCAACATTGGACTTGTGAACCTGGCCCTTGAAGCTGCCCACATCGAGGTAGAAGTAGTCTTTGTCGAAGCCAGCAATTTCAACACCCTCGTGGAAAACAAAACCAATAGGGAATGCCTCCAATGGAGCCTTATTCTGTGTTGGTTCCAAGGAGATGAACTTCTCGGACTTGGATAATAGGAACTTCTTAGCGCCCTCCGAGAAGACTATACCCATGATTCTGGCTCTGACGGTGCCTCCAATGGCGAAGTGGTTTTTGAGTTTGTCAACAGAGTACTCTTCAGTATGAGGAAGTGAGAAAGAACCGTCGACCATACCAAAAACCCTGGCGCCTACACCGCTGTTGCTAATTTCTGTGATGATGGCATTGACAATAGCACCAGGATGAACGGCATCAATGGAACTGATGACCGAGACAGTCGTTTTCTTGGAAACCTGCTCGTTGGCGGCAGGCTTCATGGTTATCGTTCTGGAGGACAAACTGACAATGGATCCGAGAAGAACCAGTCCTACCTTCAAGGCAGATGGAGAGATGTCTGCCTTTTTCAACTCTTTCTTGGACATAAAGCCAACGAAGTTTTCCACCTCTGTCGTGAGCACAACACCGTGGTCTTCAATCGACTTCACGGAAGCTTGTAGAATGTTGCCGGGGGTCAAGTCGTCTTCCTCCATCGAACGGTTCACTGTCTTTGGCTCCATGGAAAGCGAGATCCGTCTGGGCTCGGAGCTTGGAATAACTACCGCACGCACCCACTGACCTATGCTGAAAAGTTTGTCTAACTTGGGCAACTCATGCTTGACATTGAGACCTTGAGTCTTGCTCTCGTCGTCGCTTTCGTCATCGCTGGAGTCCTCCATGGCATTTTCGTGCTTCTCGAGCATTTCTGAAATTTCAGGACTGATGTGTGTGATAGGGACCTGGCCAAACAAGTTGTCTCCGATGGCAACAGTGATATCCATCTTGTCTATTCTGGCGATCTGGCCTAGGACTTCAACTCCAGGAAGCAAGTTTTTAAAAGAATAGTGCTCGATTTCAATCTCTTTTTCCTCGTCATTACCAGTGTCTTCTTCAGCCTTCTTCTTCTTGCTCTTCTTCTTTTTCTTGGGAACCTCTGTGCCATCTGGGGCAGCTCTCTTAGTGCCCTTGGCCTGCTCGAAAAGAACATCCTCAGTGGCCTTGTTGGAAATGGTCTTCATTTCCAAGGGTGTTAAGACCGAGGCCCCACCTCTAGGGAACGCAACCTCCGAGCTGCTCAAGGCAGACTTGTTACGTGTTGGTTCGTCCATAATGCAAGGTAAAGTCTAGAGAACGATTTTTTCGAGATGCCTTCTCATCGCAGTATCGTGGATGCCTATGTGTATGCAGGCCCCACTATCAACACTAACGAAGAGATGCTGCCAGATCTATCAGCATATAATTTAGGAAAGCCTTTTATAAATTTCCTGCTTTTGCTCCTTCTATAAACTTATGATTGCGCTTCTTTTGCTTTGTAGAAGTCTCACACAGTGTGGAGGGCGCTCACTCATTATCCTTTATTGCAGCCATTCTGCAAGGCACCCAACATCCGGTTTACTTCTTTTTCTTCTTGCCTCCCTTCTTGGGCTTCATCACTACTTGACCCTCTGTGACATCTGCAGGCTGATCTTTGAACTTGGCCTGTGCCTCCAAGTAGAACATGAGATCCTTGACCTGCTCACTGAGATCAGTATTTGAAGCCTTGAGCTCTTCGTTTTCTTTCGTGATATGGTCAATCTTGGCTGAGAGACCTTCATTCAATGTGTTTGACTCTGCTAGCTCCATAGCGGCAAGACGAAGGGATTTCTCCTTCAACTCGATCTTCTGATTAAGCGCTGGAATAACATTCGAAGTGAGCTTCCTGACTTGATCGGTAAGCTCGTCAACTTTTAGCTCGAGCTCTTTCGCTTTGGAAGAGCCAGTTTCACTGACTATGGAGCCCCCACGTGGGTGGCCGTTTTGGTTCCTCTCGTGAAGCAACAACTCATAGTATTCACGCTGACTGATGAGCTGACTTAAAAGCAATTCCGAGTATTCTTCATTATCGTCATCCTTCGTTTGCTTTGGATCGTCTCCCTTCTCCGGGAGCTCAACAATCTTGCCATCTTCTTCTGTGGTGACTAGACGATGCACATAGCGATCTCCAGCATAGTCCCAGATTCTCGATGTATGGAGCTCCATAGCGAAACAATGGCCAGTCTCCACGAAGTGCTTGAGCGAATGCTGGTCCGGGGCGTATCGGTCACAGCCTATATTACCACAGACCAAACAAACCCATAGATTCGTGGTTACCGGACAGTCCATACAGACGTCGGAAGAGATGCTGCTGCTAGATCCTTCTTCTGGCTCTTGTTGCCTCTGCATTCTGGAATTGATCTGCTGAAGTCTTCCCACAGACCTTTTGATATTCTGGTTCAGTACGCTGTTAGTATATCTGCAAATGGGACAAGTGTCGTCTCTCCATTTTGATAAGCAGTTGCTGTGAAACGTATGCTGGCAGGGAATAGTAAGGAGACCTGAGATCTCAAAATCTAGCCTTTCGAGACATACTGGACACGTCGGAAGCTCGATCGGAGTTGTTCCCGGGTCAGTCTGGCTAGTGAATGGGTCCTCCAACAAAAACGGTATAAGGGTGTCTTTCGCCGGGACGTTTTGAGGCTCGTTGCTCTCCACAGATTTGACATACACAACGTGGCAGGCCTCGGGCTCTATTGAATTAAATGGTTTACCATCAAAGTGGTACTGGAACTCTGCTGCTCGAAGAGCGTCGCTGAATTTGAGAAGCACCAAGAACCTGTTCGCCTTTTCACTTCGAAGAATCCTTATATGTGTGATATTTTCCAAGTAGTTGTCTCCAATGTAGCCTAGTAGATCCGTGGCTGTAAAGTATGTGGGTAGTGCTAGGATTGAGAGCATGGTTTGGTCGCTGGTGGCCGAAACAACCGATTTCAGAACATCTTCATGATTATCAAATTCTCGATATAGCTTAATAACACCCTCCCCAAGCTGCCTGGCTTTGAGAGGCTCGTTACTTGAAGCATCTGCTTGCATTGTGGGGAGTTCTATACTCACAACAGAGATTGGTGAGTAGCGATAATCTGCGAGGCTGGTAGTTGGTTCGCCTGAGGTGTCCGTTGATTCTCTTGGTGTGAAGTCTATTAGGATCCGATATAAGTCTGTGCCGACCATAGGTCAAGAGCAAGTAGCAGTAGATGGTGATGTCTGTTCATGCCGGACTGAATCTACGGAGTTGAGTAGTGCTCCAGATAGCAGGAATCTTCTACAATGTTAGTATTGAATTTTTAAAAGAGGCAGCTATTATGACTAATGGTCGTTCCAGCATTGTCTACGTAAGCTTTGGCAGCCAGTGGGCAATTACAAAACCGGCTTTAGTGACTCGCTATCAATGTTTTTTTATTTATAGTCTGAGGTGAAAATTCACCTGTCAAGACCAAACTTGGCTTTGTCAAACTCCTCGAGACTCTCGAGAATCTCTCCCTCGTCGTGCTCGCCGATGATCTCTTTTTCTTTACCATTAAGCTGTTTGAGGGCACCTGGGTGGGGAATCCAGATCACATAGCCGTCAGTATTCTTTCCGGAGAAAACGCCTGGGATGCCATCTTCGAAAATCAAGCATTCCTCCATCTTGATTGCTTCAAGACCATTCTTCTCTTTCGAGTCGTTGATACTCTTCAAGCAAGCATGCCAGATATCTGGTTTTGGCTTTCCACAGCCCGGTGGGATTCTGGGATCGTCACCAGTGACAATGTGTCCGTCGAAGAGATCAAATCCCTTGGCAAGATGATCGGTTTTCTTGTGGTAGCTGAGAGTGTTGGAGCTTGTGGCCAAGCCAATAGGAATGTTGTGTTTTTTCAAGTACTCAAGTAACTCCAAGGCGCCCGGCAAGAAGGCGGAGCGGTCCCATTTGTCCTTTTGAATTTCGAACAGCTTCTTCATCAATTCCTCATTTGTTAGAGGTAAGTCGTAAAAGTCCACCACTTTCTGAGCAGCATCGGGGCCTGGTCTGCCCTGCAAATCGATCTTGATGTCCCACGTCAAAGGGCCCTTACCATAAAGAGCTAGGACCTCTGTGGCTGCCTCGGTGTAGATGTCCTCTGTATTTATGAGGGTGCCATCCATGTCGAAAAGACATGCTTTTATCTGTCTAGCTTTTTTAGTCATGATTGCAGAAAAAGCGATTTAAGCTCCACTAAAAACCACATCGCATTCCCCAGATTTATGTTCCGCGCTTTATCCGAGGCGCTGTAAGTGGGACGTGAATAGTCAGAATTCCGTCCATTCTATCCAGATTCTACTAGCTAAAACTTACATCTCT
Source organism: Candidozyma heveicola (assembly GCA_003708405.2). Taxonomy (NCBI): domain Eukaryota; kingdom Fungi; phylum Ascomycota; class Pichiomycetes; order Serinales; family Metschnikowiaceae; genus Candidozyma; species Candidozyma heveicola. Next base: position 231,256 of record PPOB02000003.1, read on the forward strand.
CAAAATGCTGACGTATAGATATAATAATAAACGGTTCATAGACCTATAATGGGGCGTTTTTGAACAAGTATGAGATACTCTCACCGTTGTGGAGTCTTCTGATCGCCTCAGCCAAAACGGCACTCACGTCGATGGTATCTAGCTTAGGGCACAACGACACCTTCTCCTCAAAAGGCACTGTGTTTGTGCACACAATGGCCTTGAGCTTGGAGTTGTTGATGTTCTTGATGGCATTGCCTGAGAGAATACCGTGAGTAACAATGGCGATCACCTCCTTGGCCTTGTTCTCTAGAAGCACCTCGGCAGCCTTGGCCAAAGTGCCGCATGTGTCGGCCATGTCGTCCACGATAATACAAATTTTGTCGGAAACATCACCCACAAGCACCATCTTGGACACTTCGTTGGCTCTGGCACGCTCCTTGTGGATCAAGGCGAAATTCAAATCTAGCGTGTCGGCCAATCCGGCGGCTCTCTTGGCTCCACCAGCATCGGGAGAGATGATGATGGCCTCTCTGTAGGCAACCTTCTCCTTGATGTACCTCACTACACTGGGTTCAGCATATAAGTTGTCCACGGGGACATCAAAGAAACCTTGAATCTGGGAAGCATGCAAGTCCATGGTGATCACATGGTTGCAGCCGGCAGTAGTCAACATGTCTGCCATGAGCTTGGCTGTGATGGGGGCTCTGGACTTGTCCTTTCTGTCCTGTCTGGCATAAGGGAAATTGGGGAGAATCACCGTGATTCTTCTAGCACTGGCCGTCTTACAGGCATTAATCATTATAAGAAGCTCCAAAACACGGTCGTTCACCTCGCCCGAGCCAATCTGGCAAACAATGAAGATGTCCTCATCTCTGACACTCTCGCCAATGCTGAAAGTGACTTCACCACTCAGGTCTCTCTTCAATTCACTGGGGGAGAGCTTGAGACCCAACCGTTTCGCAACGAGCTCGGCAAGACCACGGTGGACATCGCTGGCTAAGAGCTTTATGGAATTGCTGGACATTTATGGTGAAAGCGTGGACTAACTGGAGAAGTGGTAGTGAGATGAGATGGAAAAATAAGCTGGTGCGATAATCCAATAGTTTGTGTAGGAGAGGCAGGTTGCGCACCTCATTTAGCGATTACCAGAAGAGTCAGATACCGCACCGTATGAAAGAATGAATCTTGCGTTCGTAGATAAGATCGTGATGACCGAAATTAAACTCTCATTGGCCAAATTTGGGATGTTGCCTTGTGATATTGAGGGAAGTCTTTGTTGGCCTAGAAGAGATCTTGAAGATCCCCGTAGTCCTCGTTCTCCATGTCTTGATCATCGTCGTCGTCTGCCGGAGGAGGATTCTCGCTGGGTGCTCTGGTCAGCAGACCTTCCTTTTCTTCGGGTGCTGATTGGCTTCTCTTTGCATCTTCCTCGTCGGCTTCCTCTTCTTCTTCATCGTCCTCATCGTCCTCTTCCTCGTCTTCGCCTTCCACTTGCGGCCGGGGCTCAGGCGGCTGTGTTTTCTGCTGCTGCTCCTTGATCTTGGACAACTCACGCTTCTTCTGGTCAAGCTGCGCCTTCAAGTTGTTGTATGTGGACTGGAACTTCATGCGCATCATCTTGTAGCTGGCAGTGGACAAGAGCTTCTTTTGCTTGTCTGCGGCCTTTTCCAAGTCGCCAATCTCTTCCTCGAGCTTCTTGACCTTGTTGATATCTTCCTTCAGCGTGCCGTCCCCAGCATCCTCTTCCTCTTCTTCCTCTTCCTCGTCTTCCTCCTCGTCCTCGTCATCCTCATCATCCTCACCACCGGCTTGTCCGGCAGTAACTTCCTCATCACTTGCCTCCTCGTCCTCATTGTCAAACTCTGACTTCATAAGAACCGTGGCAGCGGTGTTATTAGACGTGGAATCAAGAGCCTCAGCCAACTCTTGCTCGAGCGCATTGTCAATATCAGCTTCAAGGTCAACTTGCATTTGCTGTTGCTGCTCAAACTCGTAGTCATCGGCTTCACGAGGTGATAATGCACGTGCTGAAGGTGTTGATGGCATGGAGTGAGTAGGTGTAGCAGAGCGACTGTGAGAAGCACCCACTCTGGCCTGAGCCTTCGGATCGACATATTCATAATGACTCTCCTGTGCCTCTGCGTCTCTTTTCACGAGCTCGTCAACTCGGGCTTCAACATCTTGCATTATACGGTGGTTCACTTTCCGAGGTTTGAACCTGCGGTACACATCCTCGTAGGCATACGCCAAGCCGTGTCGGTACACATTCTTGGAATTTCGGATCTCCTTGTTTGTGGAAAGATCGTAAATAGGATGTGTGTAGGTCAGATCCTCGGGGACTTCAAAATCCTGCTCCATATTAAGTTGTTTTGGGTTGATCGGATGCAAGACTAGAAGAACTTGACTTATGTCGATGGTTTTGAAAATGTTCTTCTTATCAACAGTTTTATAGATTTCGGTGAGTGTGGGCAAATCTATAAGTCTCGCTGAGTATAACGTCAGGTTCACGTTGATAACAGCCTTGTCTCTGGTGATCCACTTGATATTTACATTGGAAAGATCACCTGTCTCGACAGCACTGTGAACAAAGTCGAGGTTGTGGTCATTGAGAAATCTCACCACAATGCCTTGCTCTATGAGTGGGTCATCCTCCACATCGGGAGCCTCTGAGTCGTAACCTTCACCTGGGATTCTGGTAGGCTTGATTCTAACCTTGGGAGTTCTCTTCGGCTTTGCTTGTGGTGGAGGCACTGACGATGTCGGCGTGGCACTGTCTGTCAGGCCCAGCTTACCGAGACTTAGCTTTAGTTTCTTGAGCTTCTCCTTCTTATGCTTTGGTTTTGATATTTTATCGTTCGGTTCAGTCTTGACTTTTCTTGATGGCCTGGGCGGCGAGCGTTGTTCCTCGTTATATGGTTCATCTCTCTCAGGAGAGCTGGAAGGCTTGACCTTCAATTTTAGCTTGAGAGCCATTTTGGTGGTGAAGGAAGCGTTTACTGTCTATGTGTATATGTGCGTTGGTGTACAGGACTCACTGGAGAAGACGAACTGGACGATGGAGTCACGCAAGCTAATGCTATGGCAATACCGGGGGGTCATTTTTTGCCTTGAAAAAGGAAAACTCTCAGCTTTAATGTATCCCTAAATTTGCTGTTTTGGTGGTTATCAGGCTCACTGGTACTCTGTGTGAACCAGAAACCAGCATGAAGTGTGAAGCCTTTTTTGCCTCCAACATATCTGTTACGTGAGTGAGTTTAGCATACTTTCGTAGGGTAGCTCTTTAAAATATCTTGCTGTTTGTCGATAAAAACTTTTTCTGTAAAACATTTCATGGTGCTGGGGCGTTTCTCACATTGGGTGACAATTTTCGCAGCCAATGCTCTGATTGCCAATTTCTCCAAATACTACGCTTCCAAAAGATCTATTCATTCATCAGGATACTATATAAAATCTTTACTTCGCCGGTATTTTGTCAACCGAAAGCAAAAATAAAAGAAGAAAATATAATTTTCTGTCTTGTGATGTATTGGGCTCACATCACTATTGAGCACACCTCTCCACACTGTATACCACAGTTCCCTCCACAACTACAGTTTATCCACCCCCAGTTCATGACAAAAGCTCACAAGACCAAGTAAATTAATTTTGTAAGAAAATTTCACCCGAGTAAATCAGCGTACTGTTTCAGCCGCAAGATACTGTGTAGTGTGTTGCACTCGCTTATCAGTGAAAAGTTTCCGTTGCTATTAGTGCAGAACATTAAACCACCAAAAGTGCAGTCGAAAACTACCTATGACAAGAGACTCGTTCAGCTCTAGCCATAGGAGGCCTTCGCTTATGGCGAGAAGATCCCGCCATGGCAGTGTGCTGTCCACGGAATCGTCAGCCATGCTTGAAGAGAATACTCATGAAATGTTCTCTGGAGCCACCAGTGAAAACATCCCGTCGTCGATCTCATCGATGCACTTTCCGCATCGATTTGGAGGTCGTCGTACGTCGACGGCTGCTGAGGTGCTCAGGGAAACGTCTCCTTTGCTTTCTGGTCGTGATCAATTGAGACAGTCTACAGACACAGACATGCGTTCGGTCGCCTCTGTGTTTACTGCCGACTCTGCCGAGACCCAAAGTGTCAACTTCAGGTTCTTTTCTCCTGACCAGATCGAGTCTGCTCCTGGTGGATCTACATTAGAGAATCCTGACGACCCAATAGACTACAATACCAACTGGGAGTACTCTGTGGACAAGTACCCAGAGGACGACGAGAGTGAGCAGGGGTCTAAAAGACCGCTGTTCTCGAGATCCCGTCGTTCAGCATTGTCTACTAAGTTTTTTGACCAGGCTGGTGCCTCATCTTCGTTCGGAGATGATGAAAGAAGACCTAGATCCCCAGACCAGCGCAGTCCTGGCGAGTTTGATAACGACAGCAGCTACGGATCGTCCATTGAAGACAGGTACCGCAGAAGGAGCTCTGCGTCTAGTGGCAGAAGTGGCTCTCTTGCAGAACTGGCGTCATACCACCTGAACGCCGAAACACAGGCATTTTTCGAAGAGTTCAACCCTAGGGCCAAATACCAGCGCTACTATCTTGCTGAAGAAGACATTGTTATTGGTATCGCCGGTTATAGCGACTGTTGGTGGAAACAAATCCTTTACTACCTCGTTTGTATCTTGACGTTTGGCATCGGCTTCCTTTTGCTTCGATGGTTTCCTCGTTACAGAATCAACCTTCTCGGAAACCTGCGCCCTCTAGGCAAAGCAGACTGGTGCGTCATCGAAAACGAGTTTGGTGAGCTTACTATCGTTGACGTTAACAAGATGCGTCTTAACGAACGTTTATCACACTTTCTACCAGTGACCCAAAAATCTCCTGATGACGAAGAGCTTGAGATCCCTGAGGTCAACAAAGAGGCCAATCCGGTGATTCCATTTGTTCTTTCGTTTGAATACCGTTACATCAAGTTTTTCTACAACCCTTTGGACGACATCTTCAAGACCAATTCGACATGGTACGACATTCATTGGCTCAACATCAAAAATCTTCGTGAAGGCTGTTCACAGCAACTCTATGAGCAAAGAACTGAGCTCTTTGGAGACAACAGCATCAAGATCCAAGAAAAGACAATTGGACAGTTGTTGCTCGATGAGGTTCTTCACCCATTCTACGTGTTCCAAGTATTCTCCATCATCTTGTGGTGCGCTGATGAATACTACTACTACGCGTCTTGCATTTTCCTCATCTCCTTGATCTCCATCGTCAACTCGTTGGTTGAGACCAAATCAACCATAAGTAGACTCCAGCAAATCAGCACGTTTTCGTGCGAGGTTAGAGTTTGGAGAAACGGGTTTTGGAATAAAATCGATTCGGATGAGTTGGTTCCTGGTGACGTTTTCGAAGTCGACCCTTCCTTGACATTCCTTCCTTGTGATGCTCTCCTCATCAACGGTGAATGTGTGGTGAACGAGTCCATGCTTACCGGAGAGAGTGTTCCAGTGACCAAGTTTGTTGCTACTGCTGAGTCAGTCCAATATTTGGTGGAGAGCTTCACACATGCTGTTTTGGCCAGGTCTTACCTCTACAGCGGAACCAAACTCCTCAAGACAAAATCACACAACGACGAGCCTGCTCTTGGTATGGCTTTGAAAACTGGTTTTAATACCACGAAGGGCTCGCTTGTGAGGTCAATGCTCTTCCCAAAACCCACTGGCTTCAAACTCTATGAGGATGCTTTTAAATACATTGGGTTCATGACTTTGATCGCGTGCATTGGTTTCATCTATTCCACTTACAACTTCATCCAATTGGGCCTCTCCAAGAGAATCATGATATTGAGAGCACTTGACATTATCACTATCGTGGTGCCACCTGCCCTTCCAGCTACCTTGACTATTGGTACCACGTTTGCAGTCAACCGTCTCAAGAACAAACTGATTTTCTGCACGGCGCCAACAAGAGTCAATATCGGTGGAAAGCTCGATGTTGTCTGTTTTGACAAAACGGGAACCCTTACAGAGGACGGATTAGATGTTTTGGGTGTCCACCCTACCAAAAATGCCGAAGGCAGAAAAGAAATCATTTTCGAGGAGATCATTGACGATGTGGGAACGCTTGTTGAAAGAGGAAAGCAGTCAACGCAATACGATGTTCAGAGCGGACATTTGTTGCTTGGCTGTATGGCATCGTGCCATTCGCTTCGTCTTATAGACAACGAGCTTCTTGGTGACCCTCTCGACGTGAAGATGTTTGAGTTCACCAACTGGGAGTACACTGAGGAATACAATGAAAGTTCTGTGCCCGTGGTTTACGAGTCTTCTGGCTCCGAGGCCTTTGGATACAAAATTCTCCAGGAGTTCGAGTTCATTGCAGCTCTCAGAAGAATGTCTGTGATCGTGGAGAGAAACAACGCCCAGCTGGTATTTGTCAAAGGTGCGCCTGAAGTGATGCTTGACATTTGTGACCCAACTACGATTCCTGCTGACTACGAGGACTTGCTTCACGGATACACCCACAGCGGATTGAGAGTGATTGCCTGTGCCCATAAAACGCTAGGCAAAAAGGACGACCACCTCGACATCTCAAGGGAGGAGGCCGAGTCGAATCTCGAATTCGGGGGCTTTATCATCTTTGAGAACAAGTTGAAGCCATCTACAAAGACCACATTGAACGAGTTGAAGGAAGCCTCCATCAGAACGATCATGTGCACAGGCGACAACGTATTGACGGCGGTGAGTGTGGGCCGTGAATGTGAGCTCATCGACCCTTCTGTATCGCAAGTGTACGTTGCCAGAATCGCTAGCGACGAGGAGTTCGAGAGTACGGGATCCACAGGGCTCATTTGGGAGGACATCCACGATTCTTCCCACAAGCTTGATCCAATCACATTACAGCGGATCAGCGCCGATATCAGAGACGATGTGCACGAGTACGTGCTAGCACTCACAGGAGAGATTTTCCGCTATGTGTTGGTGGAATTGCAGAACGACCGGTTGAAGGAGAGTATCTTGATGAAGTGCGATATCTTTGCCCGTATGTCGCCGGACGAGAAGCACGAATTGGTGGAACAGCTTAAGAAAATCGACTACACTGTGGGATTCTGCGGAGACGGAGCCAACGACTGTGGAGCTCTTAAGGCGGCCGATGTGGGTATCTCGTTGAGTGAAGCAGAAGCATCGGTGGCAGCTCCGTTCACTTCGAGAGTGTTTGAAATCTCGTGTGTTCCTGATGTGATCAAGGAGGGCCGCTCCTCGTTGGTGACGAGTTTCTCGTGCTTCAAGTACATGTCGTTGTACTCTGCGATCCAGTTCATCACGGTGTCGATTTTGTACAAGATGGGCACAAACTTGGGCGATTTCCAGTTCTTGTACATCGATTTGTTCTTGATTTTGCCCTTGGCGATTTTCATGTCGTGGGCCAAACCCTACGATCGGTTGGTGGTCCGCAAGCCTACGGCGAACTTAGTGAGTCCCAAGATGTTGATCCCCCTCATATGTCATATTTGCGTGATCTTTGTCTTCCAGGTACTCATCTGGCGGTCCGTGAAGCACGAGCCGTGGTACGTGAAGCCCATTCCGTCCAACGACGACGAAAACGTGAAATCCTCCGACAACACGGTGCTTTTCCTCTTCACGAATTTCCAGTACATTCTCAACTCCATGGTGCTCTCTCTGGGGCCTCCATACCGCGAGCTGGTATACAAGAACCGGCCGTTTTTGGCGAATCTCGTGGCGGCGCTAAGCCTTTCGTTGTTTCTTTTCAGCATTGAAGAGAATTCGTGGGGAGGAGACTTGATGCAGTTGACCAACATGCTGACCACGGCGTACGTCCGGATCGTGGTGTACGCAGCTTTGAACTACGTGCTCATGAGATACGGAGAGGAGCGGTGGTTCCACAAAGTGGCCTGGGCATACAAGCGGGTATTCCGGCGGAGGCAGCTTGGCAAATCCAAAAAACACTACAAAAATCTTAACCGTGAGTTTTTGCGGGTGGTGTAACAATGCTGGTGGGGGAGAGTAAGGGGTGGTGAGGGTGGTGAGGGTGGCCTGGTGAGGGTGAATTTTGCAGATAGTGTGTTGAAGTGGGGGCCCTTTAGGTGGGGCCGGCGATGGTGCGAAAAAGTCCGAACCTGAGTGGGGGAGGCCAGACTAAGTAGCCAACTCTTCAAGGTGAGGTGGATTGCGCTTTTGCAGCCACAAAAAACGGAGAGCTGGAGAAATGGGAATTGTTCTTGGAGCTCGGGTCAGGCCAAGTCCGGTGCGGCTCGCCGTTTCGGTCCATGCTGCGACTGGCCACCTCCCACTGCCCAGGGAATCACCGCACTGACCAGAAAATGAAAAACACCCGAAGCCAAATGAGATAAGCCGATGGGGCGGCGGTGGTGTGAAGTTTAAAAAAATACAAGAGATTTTACGAACAATCAGCTGCGGGTTCCGGTGGGGCTGCGGGATCCACCACTTCCCGTTTCCCCACAAGGCAAGGCAATCGATGGCTGCGAGTTGAGGGAAGGTTTTCCACTGCCGAGCCTGCGGCGCTGCACCACACCATGCCAGCTACTTAAATGGGGCCATGGCCTGGTGATCGAAGCACCTTTGATTTTTGCAACCTGGGCACTGCAACGTCGTTTTTTAATTTACACCTCAGCAGACCTCGGAAGCACACCACCTCCATCGCCTAGTGAAAAATACATCCATGTCATCGCAGAGCCTGTCGTATAAAGAGACCGCCTCCCTCGAGGGTCCCGTGGGTAAAATCCACACTCTGGGCGAGGGCGACGAATTCATCACCATTGGCAAGAACCGTTTCTACCGTCACGAGTTGATGCAAGCCTTTGGCGGCACTTTAAACCCCGGCTTGACTCCCTATCCTAAACACCAGTTTGCGAACCCCTCCCCATTGGGGCTCTGTGGGTTCGCCTTGACCACATTCTGTCTTTCCATGTATAATGCCCAGGCCATGGGCATCGAGGTGCCCAACGTGGTTGTGGGTTTGGCCTGCTTTTACGGCGGCTTTGCCCAGTTCTGCGCTGGAATCTGGGAAGGCTTTGTTGGTAACACTTTCGCCTTGTGCGCTCTTTGCAGCTATGGCTCCTTCTGGTTGTCCTACGCTGCCATCCAAATCCCTGCTTTTGGCATTGGCGCTGCCTACGAAGGAACAGAACAATTGCACCTGGCCGTGGGCTTTTTCCTCATGGGCTGGTCGCTTTTCACCTTCATGTTGTTCTTGTGCACCCTCAAGTCCACGCTTGCGTTCCTGTCTTTGTTCTTCATGTTGACCATCACCTTCATTTTGTTGACCATCGGCGACTTCACTGAGAAAGTGGGCGTCACCCGGGCCGGAGGTGTTTGCGGTGTCATCACCGCCTTCATTGCCTTCTACAACGCCTTCGGCGGTGTGGCCAACAAGCAAAACTCCTACTTTGGCGTCAAGGTGGTTCCCTTGACCAGAAGCTGAGACCCTCTTTAAAACACTAATTATTTATCGTACTCCCGGGCTTTGCCGAACTAGATCGCCGCAGCCGTATTTATGCAACGAAAAATGTAACTTATCCCGCCTTGTAGTTGCCCCACCATATTCCGATGAAGGTTGCCAATCTCTGACTCCGGCCGCATGGCCTGCGGGTCGATTTGGCCCTGTTAAGATTTGCCTACCTTTTATTTTTTCAAAGCTTTTCCACCCGAAATAAACTCACTGCAGATTTGCTCTGATTATATCCAATGTCATTACCTTTATACTGGCCCTTCTTTGCATCCTCTATGACCCCCACGTGTGCGTGGTGCAGGAGAATGCTACTAGATTAATCTCTATCACTGAGTCTCATCATCACCATCTACTACACCCACTGCCCATGTCGTCGTCCAATAAAAGAATAGCTTTGCTTGCACGTGTGGAGCCCAAGGTGTTTTTCGCCAATGAGCGTACTTTTTTGTCCTGGCTCAACTTCACCGTCATCTTGGGCTCCCTCGGTGTCGGGTTGTTGAACTTTGGTGACCAAATCGGCCGTGTTTCTGCTGGTTTGTTCACCTTCATTGCCATGTTGACCATGGTTTACGCTTTGGTGACGTATCACTGGAGAGCCAAGGCCATCCGTATGAGAGGTTCGGGCCCATACGATGACCGCTTTGGACCTACCATGTTGTGCATTTTCCTTCTAGTTGCCGTGGTGGTCAACTTCATCTTGAGAATCAGGGCCTGATGTGGGCCATTTTCGAGCTACGGGCGCCCCTCAATTGCCCTGTGTGACCGAGAGCAAATTCGGCAGTAGACCTGTTGAGACATGATAATAGCATCCTGCAATAAAACAACCACAATTGATAGAATCAGTCTGCTTGGGCTCCCTAGTGGCCTACTTGTAGTATCTAGTCATTGTAGTATGTCCGCTTGAGCTGTCTGTACCTCCGTAGAAAGTAGAGTGCCTCGAGTTCTGTGGTTAGTACGTCTAGGGATGAGCAGGGTGATAGTCGTACCTTTGGTGATATACTCGCCCTTCTGGAGAGCTTTATTGAGATCTTCTTCGGAATTGACAGGCGTTTTGCGGAAAGCTGCCTTGAGGCTTCTGCTGAACTTCTGGTATCCTCCGGACTCTGCTGGGTAGTCCTTACCCATGTAAAGGAGCAGCTTGAAGAGCTGCCGTATCTGTGGGTTCATTGCTCGGAGGCCTGAATTGAATAGGGTTATTGAAATGAAAAGTAGCCACCTTCTTGGATCAATGGAAACAGATAGAGAAGTAAACCGGTTGATTCACCGAGCGCGACATTGCAACTTCAGAGAAGTGTGACAGCTAGTTTAGCCATTTTTTTGGAAGTAGTTTTCAGAGAGTTTTTGAATGATTAAGAAACTGTCAGTGGATTGATTTGAAAATTGCCGATCCGTATTGGTGTACCACAGCCAGTCAGACTGCTACTCAGACTACCAGGAGCCAGCAGCCTACAATCACACACCTGGCGAATTTTAAAACAAAGGTCCATGTAAAACTTGTCTTCAGAGATCAATCCTTTAATTCGACTTCTTTCGCCCCGATAGACGCCTTCAGTTCAGCCTCTTTTGTAGGTGTATAGACCCCGCGAAACCCATAATCAAGGAACTACACCTATGTCAATGTCCTCATCAACCACCACAGCTGGGTACACCACCCCTAAAGCTGTCTGTGTATTTTTAGTGAAATTTGACAGAAGACAGGGCTACGAGTTAGCATGGTCCAAGTCGTCCAACGATTTCTCCGTCAAAGGCTTGGAGTATAAGGCGTTCCCATCTGGGGTTCATCTGTACGAGGAAAACACGGTTTATTTGTGCCAGGAGCATGACAATACTGATTTCTACGGCCTTGCACGTTTTAGGCAGCTCAACCTGAACAGCGGAAGTGAAAACGACAGAAGCAAGGTCAAGATGTACTCCCTAGGTGTCTTTATGGAGCCTTTGAAGAACCAGTGGCAGCCCAATAACTTCGGGAACATAGGTTGGGAGCATTTCGAGGCTATTGATGAAACTTTGCTTGCCTACTTGGGGGATGAGAAGGAGGAGCTTTTGGAAGAGTTGTACAATAAAGTCACTGGAAACGGCCACTTGGATGTGAGGAAGACACCCACAAACCCCATTGCACACCACCCGCTCTTCAAGCTTCCTACGCTTCTTTCGGCGGTTGGTCCGCTTATATTCCCCATTTTCAAAGCGGCGTTGTTGCGCCAGCGAATTCTCGTAATCAACCACTCCTCTCAAAGTGGAGACTTACTACATGAGGGCAACAACCGGGACTACGCAACGGTGGGAGCTTTGGTTTACTTGATAACCGTCATCTCAGCAATACCGCAGGACGTGGTGGGCAATTTTGGGAAGAAACTGTTCTCCAAACCGCTTTACAGTATAGGGCTTCATGATCTCGACAGCGAGGCTCTCCAGACACCTGGGTACATTGGGTCGACAAGCGACGAGATAATGAAGCTACAAAAAAACTTATACGAGCTTGCAGTGTTGATGCCCACTTCAGACTTCGACCTGTGTGAGCTTGCAGCCGGAGACTCGCCTCAAAAGGCTACCTTCAACGACTACACGAAGTTTCTCAAACTTTTCGAAAAGCTCCCGCTGGTTAACGGAGGCACCAACAACGACGACCTGTCGTCGATCCGGACGTCCACGTCGTTTCTCTCAAATTTCCGCTTTGGAAGCGCAGACGACGCCTTGGCCCCATACGAGCCTCAATGGTGGAGACGCCAGGCTACCACGCCCATGTCCTGGAGAGAGTATCTCTGGCTGGCCTTTGCGTGGTTTGCTTCTGCGGGTACAACCAACCGAAGTGCAACTGAGCAGTGTCTCGACACATTGGAGGAGGAGCCGTTGGTGGATAGGTCAGCCAAGCGGCAGTTTACAGACTTGACACAAATCGTGGGACAATTCCACAGGCTTGCAAAGAAGTGGTTTCTACTTGTGGACGAGATAGTGTCAGAGACATTGGAGGACAATGGCTACGAGCGCCGGAGCAGCCTACAGCTAGAGGCCCCTTTGGAGAGGAAGGTCACCTTGGAGCTCGCTATCCAGGACATTGTCGACATGGAGCTCGACCCCTACTCGGATCAGGATCTAGAGTTTGTTAAAAGCTTCACCCTTTTATACTGGGGCCACGCAGTGGAAGAAGTGGAAATCGGCCTCGGTCTCCATGGCTTCTGCTGCTAGAAATGGTACCATGACGGAAATCACTGCACGCGACTAATCCTCTCTCGCAGTATCACCTAGGCGTGCTGGGAAGCTAGGAGACACAGGACTACTGCCGCATCATTCTACTACTGCGACATACGCACAATCAGCGAAATGACCCGGGCGCCAGTCACGGCACTGCGCCCCAAAATGGAAAGAATGCCGCTGCCACGTCAATTGAAACGCTTTCTTAATTCTGCTCACCTACTCTTTCCCCTTTGCACTGCCTAAACCCGGCAAGTAGTAAGTGGCGTGCGTGTGTAGCACAAAAAACAGCGAGATAAACACCAAACCTCACTCGATCTCCATAGTCGATACCTCGCCCATTTCTCGGACTTTGGCTCGTACCTCCTAACTCAAGCCTTTTTCGTGGATTCGAACACTCTGTGTTCTTTGCCTTGGCTGCAGAAGTATTTGAGTTCTTTTTTTTCACTTCTTCAAGCTCGGTGGGCAATTGCGTGTCTCACTTAGGGCCTCCCGTTAAAGCATTCTGTGCGTCTTTGCTTTTTCCAGAGTCGTCACACGTTTGTCCTTGTCTGACACTTCATCGTCCAGAAGGTCAAGTATCTCGTCGCTTCTGCGCTGCTTGACTTCCATACAAGCGACAGTATAACCTTATGAAGGGTCAAAACGCTCGCCAGAGCAAAACAAGTGGTACAGGCCCCAATCAGGGCGCCCCAACCCCGGGCACTTTTCAAAATGGCCATCGCCGCTCGAATTCTCGATACAACGGCTCCCCTAGGGACGGCTACACCCAGCTGCCTCTGCAGACTGATCCCAGCGCTGCTGGCAACAGATTGATGGATGTGCTCGCCAAATCCTTGGGTAAAATAACAATTGCGACGGTTTCCTCGGGTGCTCGCTACCTGGGGTTGTTGCAGGCTGCTGATGCGGATTCGCTGAGCTCCAATGCTCTCTCTGTCGTGTTGCATAAGCCAGTGTTGATCTCCAAGGCGGTGCTCGATGAGAAGTCCAACGCAGACACCTCTTTGCCTGAAAAGTTGGTCATTCAAGCGAAGGACTTGATTGACATTGAAGTGAACACCGCTCCCAAGGCGGAGCTTGCTAGTGCACCTAAGGATGAGGAGTCCCAGAAACCTGTGGAGAAGGTTCCCGAGAAACCAGTTGCGCCAGAAGGTTCAAAGAAAGCTGACCCCCAGATCAAAAAACCGAAAGAATTGACGCAGGCTCCTGAGGAGACGAAGTTGCCATCGCCTCCACCTGCTCAGACTTCCGCTCCTCCACAACCAGAAGTGTACAAACCACCCAAGAGATCGGAGTTTCGTACAGACAAAGACATCTCTTCCTCCTTCCAATTCAGGGAAAGAGAATTGCAACGCTGGACTCCAGACGATGATTCTCTCGCAGTGTCGTTGGAGGAGCCTAGTGGCCACTCTGGTGCCTGGGACCAATTCAAGGTCAATGAGGAGAAGTTCGGAGTTGAATCTACGTACGACGAACACTTGTACACTACCAAGATCGACAAGAATTCAAAGGACTACAACGAAAGGTTGGAGCGTGCCCAGCGGCTCGCAAGGGAGATTGAAGGCCAATCAACGACTGATAGACATGTCCTCGAGGAAAGAGGTGCGCTAGTGGATGACAGTGGCTTGGACGAGGAAGACAAATATTCTGGTGTTCAGAAGGAGCAGCCAGATCAAAGAGGTAACGAGCTCATGGCTGCTTTGAGGCACAGTGTGAATGCAAGTCCCGCTTCTCAGGAAACCGCCCCTCAGTCGAATGCCTCTGCTCAACGAGGTGCTCACTATCACAACGATCCTGCCATCGTTTCGAGCTCTGGTGTCCGCAAGGGACCTTCTCCAACTGATGCTGTCAACTCTGCTGCCGGTTCCGAAGCACAACCAAAGCCTACGTCGATTCCACCAAAGCCTCCGCTTCCATCAAATGAGCTGTTCCGTTTGAATGCGCAAAGCGAGATAAATGCCTTGCGAGAGTTCAGTGCAAACTTCAAGGTTCCTCATAAGATGCCAAATGATCTCTTGCCTATATTAGCAAAGGATAAGATGAAGCAAGACGAGATACTTAAGCGTCAAGACTCTCCTAAGAAGATCAATGCAGAGCCCAAGAAGGAAGGTAACCGTTTCAAGCTAAACCCAAAGGCTGCAGCCTTTACCCCATCATTCACTCCGGCTTCAGCTCAAAAACTGACCAATGTCTCGCCTAATCCTCCAAAAGCATACTTTGGCTCGCCTCAAAATCCATCTCCTCGCATTCACAACCTGAGGGCCCATAACTCCAATCCTCCTGGAAGTGGCAAGAGACATCACAAAGTTACTCCTGCTGAATTCTTCGGTGGTCATGATAAAGTGCCAACCGAAAAGAGTCAAAAGTTGAAGATCGAAAAATTCAAAACCACCTTCAACATGTTCAACGCGGCAAAAAGAGATCATGAAGACCCATCTACGCCTGTTGTTGTTGAGAAGGCATTCCAAACTCCCCCTACCTGGGACTCGACGATAGAAGAAAATTATGAGGATTACATCAAGAGGCAGGCTGCGCCAGATGGCAAATCGCCTGCAATGCTTGTCCCCCCAATGAACATGCCATTCATGGCATCGCCAATGATGGGAATGCCAAATGCAAGCCCTCAAATGGCCGCACATGCATTCCCTGGAACACCTAACCCCAAGTTCCCAGTCTCGCCCATGCAAGGTCAGCAAGCCAACATGGCTGCTCAATTCCAGCAGCAGCAGATGGCAATGATGTATCAAATGCAAGGCGGAGTACCACCAGGGGCCCATCAGATGATGTATCCTCCTCCTGATCCTCAATTCATGCCTCCTGGAGGGTTTATGGTTCCAGGTTTTGTTGGTTCTCATAGCCCTGTCGGAGACAATGTCATGATGGGTGGTGGCAGTCCTTATGCTGGTAATGCCACAATGCAAGGACACCAAGGTAACTTCAATAATCATCAAGGGAACCGGAGGTACAACAATCCGCAGGGAAAGCGTGGAAGTAACTCGGCTAGAGGCAACGGTGGGAATCAATAGAGCTGAAGCAAATTTGAAGAGAAGGTTCAACAAAAATGACGTAGCAGACGCCAACTCCAATGTACATGGGCATCAAAGAGAGCTTTAAGAAAGAAGGAATAGATAGTAAATTTGGCAGCCATTCATCCCCACGTAGATCATGTGAGCAAAGTCACGTTCGCGGCTTACCACTTGTAGACAACAAGTTCGACTGTTTTCCTGAAAGATTGAATAAAGCTTACGCTCTGAAACCATGAGTGAAGCTGCATTGTCTAGAATCTCAAATCTCCTAAGGGATGAAAATGACCTACAGAAGATTGATGAACTTCGGCGTCAATTCCAAAAAGAGAAAGGGTCCATTGACATGAAGCTCACAGCAGCCACCCAAGATCAGATCGACTTCATATTCTCCAATTTATCTAGACTTCAAGACTCTGTTGAAAAGTTGTCGCTTGTAAAGAGAAATATTGAAAAGATTGACACCATATATGATGACTCAATTACCAATGTTGCCGAATACGATACGCTCAAGAACATCACTTCAGTTCATCAAACCATGGTCCAGGTCCAAAATCTCTACACTGACATCGCCAACTTCCGAAAATTCTTGGACCATATAAGTCATATGATTGAATCCGAGCTAGCCATAGTGAGCAAGGATAT
Source organism: Candidozyma heveicola (assembly GCA_003708405.2). NCBI lineage: Eukaryota > Fungi > Ascomycota > Pichiomycetes > Serinales > Metschnikowiaceae > Candidozyma > Candidozyma heveicola. Next base: position 247,570 of record PPOB02000003.1, read on the forward strand.
CCTGTACCAGTTGGTGAACATCTACAGAATCCATTTCAATGTCACTCAGGTACGGAACTTTGCAGAATACATGGAGCATGAAGCTAATAACCTATCTGATGATGTCCAGCTGATTGTTCAAAAGATCATTCTGCCTGTTCGAAAGGTGATCAGGCAGTTTGACGAATTGCTCAAGGAAATTTGCATTACTGCTACTGAAGCTGCCAAAGACGGTAATACAAGCTTGGTTTTTAAATTAATCAAAATCTTGCAGTATGAAAACAAGGAAGACGTCAAAGCTACTTTAAGAGAGAAGTTGGGCCTCATAAGCCAAGAGAACATGAGGACTCTCAACTACTCCGAGTACAGGGGCAAGCCCAGAAACTATATGAAATTTTTCTACGCAAAGCTTGAAGAGAGTACCAAGGATACCTTTACGCGATGTGTGGACCACTTCGAGGACAAAATGGATGTTTACGACAGTCTTGGATGGCTTCAAGAGGAGTTGGAATTCACCATTAGGACCTTTAGTCCCATGTTTCCCGATAGCTGGGCAGTTGGAGACTTTATCGAAACGTCGTACTATAACCATCTCCACAAGTTCACGATGGACATGATTGGAACGAATCCTAATGCTGAAGATTTGATGCGTATTCTTGACTATGATTCGTACCATAGTGAGATGATGGTGGCCTTACACGGAGATGATAAGGTAAAGAAGAGCCAGAAGTCCATATTGGGCGAGGAGCTCAAATCTTCTGTTCTCGATGATTACATGCGTGTCATTGACACCAAGATGTACGAGTGGAATGACACCCTTATGAAGAATGAAAGCGCATACTTTCTTGCTCGTGATGTTGAGCCGGACGTTGTGCCCCATCATCAAGTCATTGAGGATCTCGACGACTATGACCACCCATACGTCAGAGAGGAAACAAAGGACATTTACGTGTTGGCTGACTATAAAACTTCGTTGCAAATGTTGAAAGACCACGCTGACGTCGCCGCAAAATCTGGTTACGGTAAGGTGTTGGTCGAGGTTATCGAACATTGGTGCCAATGCTACAACAGCAGAATTGAAAACTACACGAAACTTGTGGATCAAGAGGTCGGTAATTTCATGGCCCTCTACGGCAATGACAAGCTTCTTATAAAGGAAAGTAAGGTGAAGCGTTTATTCAGATTTAGAGCCAACGCTGAGGAAGAGTTGGACTTGGAGAACATGACTGACGAAGAAAAGGCTGCCATTTCCAAACCGGGTCTCGAAGATTATTTGACTGCCTTGGGCAACACTTACGAATTAAACTCAGACCGTCTTCAAGACAAATTTTTGCCAAACTATATGAACAAAGTGCATGCGCTGTACACAGAGCGTATAGAACAGGCTATCATGAGTACAATTTTACCAAGCACGGACCTTAACGCCGTGGTGGTACGTGCACATGCTGATATGATTGTCAACGATGCTATTCCAGTTCTTTGCACAGTGTTCACCAAGGACTGGTATTTGGATTCAGATTACGAAGCTGAGCAAGGTAAGAATGCTGCACAGCTAATGATGACCTCGATTTGTGAAGATGGTTTGCCTCCAATTCAGCAATGGGGAACTTATGATCTACACTTCATCACATTGACTGTGATGCTCGATAATTTCATTAAGGCATATCTCCGTATTGGATATAACAACATCCTTCATGGTGACGGAAAGAAGATCGATCCACACGCAACCAAAAAATATAAAATGTTCAGTGAAGCCATTTCGAGGGACGTTGAGGTCTTCTATAAAGAGTTGGACAAGCACTTCTCAAGAAAAGATGCCATGTTACTTGTTAAAACTTTGTCGGCCATCGAGTATTTGGGTGATATGGCCACTTTTGAGAATCCATTTGAAGAAATTCCACTCTTCTGGGAGCATGACATTCTCCCAACTTTCACAGATTGTTCTGTTGAATATGTACGTGGTATTCTTCTTTGCCGCAAAGACATAGACTCGAAGCGTGTGCCACAGCTCATAAACGAGCTTTTGGAGATCCAACGCAACTTTGAGCCAACTGAGGATATGATTCAGGTGCAGACTTTGAGTCATTTCACGTACGAGTGATAGCTAACGCTTTTGCTGAGACGCAAAAAACACGCCTATGCATATCGACAAGTGGACTTTGATAACGTTTTTGTATATCTGCAATATTATCTCGTCTGGATTGGTATAATCAAGAGTCATTGCATCAGTTGACGAGCCTTCGGTTCGTAGAACCTCTTCATCGATGGACCACTGAAACCTCGACTCCTCAATGGTGATATCGTACATGCCACCTGAAAGCTTCGAGGATAAGAATATCTTAGTGGACTCCACTGGCTCCTCGTTGGTCTGGAAACGGCTCAAGATACTCAGCACGAATGAGGGAGGTTCAATAGCCTTGCTGGGCCAAACTTCAATAAACCCACCTTTTCCGACAGTGTTCTTGTAGAAATTGGCTATAACATGAGAAGTGCGTTCATTTCGAAGCACCCCACATTGCTTGTAAATATTGTTAACCACTGTGGAGGAGGCCTGGGGCTCAAACTGGCACAAACGAGAGCCACTGGGACTCGTTACTATTATCTTTTTGCCGTTTTTTTGAAGGCGGCAAATCGTCTTGGGCTGGACCTGTTCAGCCACCTCTCTCTCCAGGCACGTGTAAACTGAACAGGAAACGGCTACCGTAACAGTAGCAGCGATAATCGCCAGGGTTACCACGATCATCGAAAAACTTAAGGAGTGTTCTGTCAAAACTGAAGTATCTTGAATAAGGGCGCCTCAGGGGGCAGTTGGTAGATGTGTATGATAAGTTGAGCCGCGCAGCTGATATGTCGCGGAACGGGTTATTTCGCTTGAACTAGTTATATGACATGCCTCGAAGGATCTCAATCTGAATCAGACCCGTAACCAGCCAATCCCGGGATTTCTTGGCTTGTGATTTTTGGAGAAGGGGTTTTCTCTGTGTTTTCCTTGACGTTTTCGTCTGTCTGTGTCTCATTGTCAAGCTCCGAGAGTGGTGGCTTGTTCGCCAATCGGCGTGGCCTTTTGACAGTAATCACACCGGACACGGTTTGAAGTGCTCTTTTTTCTCCATTAGTGGATTCTGCCCTGTTATTGAGCTTCTCGTAATCGCTTTTATCTAGTCCCGAATCTTTCTCTGAGCGCCTCTCGTCGGCTACCTTGCTTTGGGCCGTGCTAGTTAGTTTATCCTGGCCACCAGATTCTTGTAGCCTGTTAGCTTTCGCCTGGAGGTAGACAAGGTGGTCGTGCATTTCTTGTTCCTCTTGCTGTTTTGCAAGCTTTTCCTCGAGGTTAACCATTACATCGGAACTTGTATCATTTCGTCCCTGCCAGAATGGATTCTTCTTCCTCCTTTCTTGCTGCTCCTTGTACTTTTTGCTTTCTTCCTCCTCTTTCTCTAGTCTCGATAGAATTTCGTCCTCTGTTTCCATGGGCTTTATCTTGGGTTCCTTCGCTAATGACTCGTAGTTTCTCACACCTCCTTCAACTGGGGCAAATCCAGCCAGGGCAGGGTCTGTTCTGAAGACAATACTATTACTGCAACGAGGACATTTGATATGGAATTTGATGATTTTGAACCCCATGTATTTCTCGTTGGTGGTCTCCTTTCTTGCGTTGAACTTCCTTCTGGCTGCTATGTACTCATTGCATTGAAGGCACTTCATGGAGAACGGAAGCATCAACCTGCTTTTATTGGCAGCAGCATTCCGTGACTTCTCCTTCTTGGGCACCTTGGAAGGATCGTAGTCTGGTGGATACCATTTATTTATCGCTTTTCTCTCTGACATGAGTCGATGAGATGAGGTGCACTGAGCCTAAGGTGGCGATCTTGTCGAGGAGAAAGAAAACCTTCAGGTAGTGTATTGGGATAAACGGCTTTGGAGAGTTGTTCTTTGAATCCTCGAAAGTTGGTGTGGATTATTTACAACAAAATTGGTAGTTTTGATAAGTAGGTGACAATTTGAGGTGCGAAGTGTAAACATGAGGTTCATCCTCAGATTATGAAGACAAATCTTAAAACGTAAAAATGGAAGGAAAACTGGCATCAAAAAAGACTTGATTTATTTTTGAGAATCTTGAAGTTGTCTGCTCTATTAGGCCCCAAGAGCTAAAATGGACTTGCTTTGATATTGTAAGCGGTCATATCTGCAAGACTCCACTTCACCTTCCACGATACAACTTCATGCCACACGCTGAAAAACAAAAAGAAAGCTATGTTAAATTTAATGAGTTATGATTCTTTCATCGATTTGTTACATTAGAGGTTTCCATAGTAGTGAGTGGAAGCTTTCTACTGCGCTCACGTGACCACAACTCCACCGTTTGCCACGGCCATTTTTGAGTCGAACAACTTCAGGATTCATAATCAATCTCAACATGGCCCCCAGTAGCGAGCAAGCCGCTAAACCGGAGGTAGAGCAGAAAAAGCAAAAGCCTCCAGTTAAAGAAGAAGAACTCTCGGAGGAGGATCAAAGATTGAAGGATGATTTGGAGTTGCTTGTCGAGAGACTCAACGAGCCCGACCAGAAGGAGGGTCTCTATTCCGAGTACCTTACAACAATGAAGAACTTCATCCGTGAGTCTACCACGTCGATGACTGCCGTTCCAAAACCATTGAAGTTCTTGAGACCTCACTACACGCTTTTAACCGAATTATATGAGAAGTGGAACTCGCCTGGTAGCAAGATCTCCAACGACCTCTTGGTCCAGTATGCGGACGTCTTGTCTGTGTTAGCAATGACTTACTCCGAATCGGAGAAAGACTCTTTGAAGTACCGTTTGTTGGCCTCTAACGAAACCATTGCTGATTGGGGCCACGAATATATGAGGCACTTGGCCTTGGAGATTGGCGAGTCTTATCAAGAGAAATTAGGCTTTGACGATGCATACATTGACAGACTTGTCAAGTTGTCTTTGGAAATTGTTCCATTTTTCCTCAAACACAATGCCGAAGCTGATGCTGTGGATTTGTTGTTGGAGATCGAGAGCATTGAGAAGTTGCCCCAATATTTGGACGAGTCCACATACGCAAGAGTGTGTCTCTACATGGTCAGCTGTGTACCACTCTTGGCGCCTCCAGATGACAGTGCTTTCTTGCACACGGCGTTCTCGATCTATTTGACCCATAACCAATTGACCCAAGCCTTGACATTGGCCATTAAGTTGGACGACGAGGCTTTGATCAAGCAGGTGTTTGAATCTACAGACGACGAGTTGATCCATAAACAGTTGGCTTTCATATTGTCTCAGCAATTCAATCGTTTCAACTACCCAGGAGAAGACAGCGATGTCCAAGAGATCATTTCCAACGTGAAGTTTCCAGAATACTATTCCTACTTGGTAAAGGAGTTGAATCTCTTGGATCCAAGAGTTCCCGAAGATGTATACAAGTCTCATTTGGAGAACACGCGCTTTGGCTTTGGTCAGATCGATTCTGCGAAGCAAAATTTGGCTGCCTCCTTTGTCAATGCTTTTTTGAACTTGGGTTATGGCTCGGATAAACTCTTCATCCCATCAGGTGAACAAGATAGCCAATCCTGGATCTACAAGACCAAGGGCGCCGGTATGATCTCTTCGACCGCATCGTTGGGATCTCTTTACCAATGGAACATCGATGAAGGTTTGCAAGCATTGGATAGATACACTTACTCCGCTGAGGATGAAGTGAAGGCTGGTGCTCTTTTAGGTACTGGTGTGGTCTCTGCTAATATTCATGACGAAGCAGAAGCTGCATTGGCCTTGTTGCAGGAATACGTCACTGATCCAAAGAAGATCTTACAAACTAATGCTATTAACGGTTTGGGACTCGCGTTTTCTGGTTCAGCTAACGAAGAAGTTCTCAATTTGTTGTTGCCTCTCGTATCTGACACGGACTTGTCTTGCGAGGTATCTTCATTGGCTTCTTTGGCCTTAGGTCACGTCTTTGTGGGTACCTGCCATGGTGATATCACATCTGCAATCTTGCAGACTTTCTTAGAAAGGGACTTCACACAATTGAACAACAAATTTATTAGATTCATGGCTTTGGGTCTCGGTTTGTTGTACATGGGTAAGACGGAGATGGCCGAAGGTGTATTGGACGTCATCGATGCAATTGAACATCCTATCAACAAGACGTTGAAGGTGTTAGTCAACATTTGTGCCTACGCTGGTACAGGAAACGTCTTGCAGATACAATCTCTTTTGCAGATGTGTTTCGCTCGTCCAAAGGACACATTGGAAGAGGAGAAGAAACTCGGCGAGAGTGAGGAGGACCAGTTAAAGAGAGAAGGGAAAGAGGAACCATCCGCTGACGCAAATGCCGCTGATGCCCAAGAGCCAGCAGCCGACGCTAATGGTCAAGATGCGTCCGGAGACGTTGATATGACAGACGCAACTGAGGTCAAAACGGAGAAACCAGAAGAGTCCAAAGAGAAGGCTGATATCAGCACTGAAGAAGATGATGAAGAGGACGAAGACGAGCTCCACCAAGGTTTTGCTGTGTTGGGTCTTGCCTGCATTGCTATGGGAGAGGACGTCGGCCAGGACATGGTCTTGCGTCACTTCTCTCACCTCATGCACTACGGCAACCCGTTGATTCGTAGATCGGTTCCATTGGCCATGGGTCTTGTTTCTGCATCATATCCTCAGATGAAAGTTTTCGATATTCTTTCTCGTTATTCTCATGACCCTGATTTGGAGGTCACTCAGAACGCTATCTATGCCATGGGTCTTGTTGGTGCTGGTACTAACAATGCTAGATTGGCTCAATTATTGAGGCAATTGGCTTCATACTACTCCAAGTCCCCAGATTCGCTTTTCATGGTCAGAATTGCTCAAGGTATCTTATCCTTGGGTAAAGGCACGTTGACTTTATCCCCCTTCAACACAGAAAGAAGCATTTTGAACAAGGTGTCTTTGGCATCGCTTTTGACAGTTTCGGTTGCCTTGCTAGATCCCAAGTCTTTTATCTTGAGTGATTCAACAACGGAGACTAGTCACCAAATGTTGTATTACTTGACTCCAGCGATCAAGCCAAGGATGTTGGTTACTGTTGATGAGAACTTGAACCCTATCAAGGTTAACGTAAGAGTCGGTCAGGCAGTGGATGTTGTGGGCCAAGCTGGTAAGCCTAAGACTATCACAGGATGGGTGACGCAAGCTACACCTGTGCTTTTGAGTTACGGAGAGAGGGCAGAGTTGGAGAACAACGAGGAGTGGATCAGTCTATCCCACACCTTGGAGGGTATCGTCATCTTGAAAAAGTCGCCCGACTTTGTGGAGGCTGACGCCTAAGATATAGAAAGGAATCGAATCCTACGATAATCAAAACTGTAAAGTATATTTTTGAAGTAAAAATGAGAGTCTATGAAGTAAAATTGCGGGTTCTGGATGACGTCTCTTCACATTTACTTAAATTCTGGAGCTTTACCGGCCATCATCAAACCCACGATAAGACCGAACAAACCCAAAACAGAGCCAAAAATTTCGATAACCAAGATCTTCACGAACAAAGAAGAGTCTGCAGCATCCGAAATTGCGGCAGTGGAGCCTGTAATGCCGACTGTTATACCACACAACAAGTTAGAAAGGCCAACAGTCATTCCGGCCCAAAACAATGCGTAGCCCGTGTAGAGGTTCTCATGACTATACAACGAAGTCTCAGGTACACTGGAAACCTTGGCAGAGAACACGATGGCCATAATCAAGCCGTAAATGGCAACCACCTCACAGAAAATGATGGAGATCAAGTTCTTGGTGGTGATTCTGGGGGTCTTAACACCAGCCCCCAAAATGGAGACACCTGTGATGAAAATACCCCAGGCAGCACCGATCACAGAGAAACCAATGCAAGCGGCAATGCCAAAGTTTGCCCACATGTATGGGGAGGTGGATTCTAGAAATTGACCAACATTGAACGATTCACCCTGGCCCTGGAAAAGCAAATAGCCTCCAACAATGAAAATGGATGTAGCAGCAAGTGATGTCGCTAACATCTCGCGGTTGTGGTTGTTTTGTTGACGGTAAAAGACGGATTAAATGAGTTGACAGCTACTAGCGAGTGAACACTTATGGTAAGGGTGTACGGGTGTATACAACTCGGGGTGTTTCTTGAGGGTGCGCCAACATAGATGGCTGCGAAAAAGCCCAGCTTTTATTTGGCATATTAAAGCATTTTGATGCTCTTGTTGAAAGCGGCTTGATTGGTATAGCCGGTTAAAGAGACAGCATGGAACCTACACCTGTCTCCCCGAACTAGAATTCTCCATAGAGATTTTGTCAATGGTAACTCCACACACTCGTCCTCTCTAGCACCTTCCCCTGATGCCCGTCTTTTCTTCAGGAGTGGCTCGTCTGGATCATTGAACCAGTCAAAAAACCAATCATCTTTGAGTTCCTGCCCATTGAGCACAGTCGTGGCATTCGAAAGTCCACATAGAATTACAAACTTGTCTTTTCCCTTATTGTGAATTTCCATCTGGTGAGCAACCAGGAGCTCTTTGGCGAACGAGCCAAAGACCGAGTAGAAAGCATTGGCGATCTTGCCTGTGCATATCATGGAGATAAGGTGAGTGTCACGATTGATATTCAATTTGCAGCCAGACTGGGGCTCCAGGTTCACTTGAACTAGGAGGCTTCTTTCCTTCTCTTTTATTAGGTACGGGCGAGTATAGCGCAAAGGCTTTTCATCATGAAGACCAGTTGAGCGACTCACAATACCACGCAGTTGAATATCAAAGAGGTTCAAGATGATCTCCTCCTCATGGGTGAATATATTGGAAACCAACTCGTGTTTGAGCAATCTTTGCTCCAAGCCGAGAAAACGGTAATAGCGACATTCTCGAAGTAGAAGCTGGCGATGTTGATCGTCTTTGATCACATTGTCGTTACCCTTGAGGGTCTCTAAAAGGTCAGCGAATAGCTTTGCCGACCTCGTTGGCGCTATGGGCGGTTGCTGAGGAGGAGGCCTTAGCATGCACTTTGACTGAATAATACTCTTGTTGTCCGAGAGTAGACTCTCGAAGTTGATCAGGAAGTAGTTTGGGTAATTATTGGTTCTTGCAAGCAAAAGCTTTGATATCTTGAACGACTCATTGCCTATGCATGCAAAGGTATATTCACCATCCAATATCTTTTGAAGGCGACGTAAACCAAAGTAGTAACTGTCCAGCCATAGGTACACATACTCGTGGGCATCCTCCACATTGATATGGTAGCCTTGTAGGTGTGAGAAGATCTTCTCGAACACACGGGGGTTTCGATCGATGTAAAGGACCTTCTCAGCATTTTGGGGGTTAAGGAAAAAATTCGTGAAGTAAGAAGGGGAGTCCGACAGTAAACTGGCACCACTGAATCTAAATAATTTATACCCTACTTGAATCAAGTAAACATTCTCGTGGGGCAAGGTGACAGGAATTGCCGGATCAAATTCATCATGTAGCTCTAACTTTGACATTGCTTACACTTATAGTACTGGGCCATGCCTATGTAATGGCGGACCAGGATAGCTATGAAGGCGTCGTATTAGTCAATGTTCCGTAGATATTATGAATCCGCGCTATCTACAGCCTCATCGATCTCACTACTCGGACTTCAACTACACCCTTTACAAACGCTAAGCTTCCTGAACCGAACACCGTACTCCTATTTTCGAGGGTTTTTTAATCAACAGGTCACACACTAGCTAATAATCTCGAAGTGGCCAGTTGATGGCACCCGCAGTATCGTCTCCATCAAAATCATCGCGAGGCGTAAAGAAAAGGTCAAGAAACTTCGACGGATGCTGGACATGCCGTCTACGAAAGATCAAATGCGATTGCACCAGACCGGTCTGCCTACGATGCAAGCGTGCAAGGCTCGAGTGCAAGGGCTATAGCATCGTTTTGGCATGGGCAGCTCCAATGGTGATAGACGAGGAAATGAGACTAGTCCTGGTCAAAGAGGAGAAGGTGCCGTCTTTAGATAAGGAGAGACTTCTGCTGCGACGTAATGTTGACCTTGTCTACTTTCCGAGCCTGATGCAATACGAGACATACGCAAAACTCAACTCCGTGGTGTCTCAATTAGACGATGCATCGACAAAGATCAGTTCCGAGGCCGGCTATTTTGTGGGTCCTTTTGGAGCATTTTCTGTATCCGGGAAACCTATACCATTGGACCTGCCACTTGTTAAGACACCTCGACCTAAGCAGGCACTGCCCGTGAAGACCCCAAGAGACACTCCGGTTATTGAAACCAACGAACCCGTTATCACGACGGGAGAGGCAACCAGGAGTGCAGAGTCTCTTGAAGCTAGCAGTTCGGAATCTCTTGATGAGCTTATCAAGAGTACTGGTCCTGAGAGGTTGGACCTGGACAGACTCGAGCTGGAGAGACTTGAACCGGAAACCTCCATTTTTTCCAAGACAGACAACACGTACGTGCACTATGCTCTTTTGGATTCAGCCAAGCTCACAACCTTGGCTATCAAAGGTACAAAGTATGAGTTCTCCGAACAAAGTATGTTTCATATTTTGTACCCTAACTTCTTCCCCAACATTGATCCGGATGACTGGCGACCAAGTGTGAATGTTATGATGAGATACTTTCGCCAGTCCTCCACTACTCAAGGCGGCGTTGAGGTTGCTCCCTTGCTCACAACGGCAACACAACAGCTCGATGCTTCATCTATGGCTTTCACCAGAGTTGTGTACGAGAGAAATCAGTGGGATACTTACGTGCTTCCACTCATCAAGCAGATATTTTTTGAGCTCGTTTGTGAGGAATTTCCACTGTCCAATAACTGGAGATCGCATTATATTAGCAAAGACAGCACATTCATTCCGAGGTCTCTTTTGCTTAAAAACTTGCGTTTGGGCATCATGTTCATGTGTCTAGCAACCAGTGCGTTTCGAAGGTCACTGGAATATGAAAAGAAAAATGTCAACAACGATGTCAAAACCTACTACATGGATGACGAACTCAAGGCAGCGATCGAGATGCGGAAGTTAGGGATCAACATTTTGAACTACCACTTGGATGAGTACGACAACAATTCTCTGTATCCAGAAATTGACAACTACGAGACATGCTTATTACTAGCCTTGCTTCTTCAGATCAATCTTGATGATTTATTCGGAGTGTATGAAAATTACGAGCTTATTTTTGCAATTGGTGACTTCTTGGTGAAGAGCAGATTGAGGAAAGTGGAACGCAAGCTTACCACCCTCGACAAATACCTTCGAAGCGTCTTTGAGATCCTACAGATATTTTATAACTCTACCCAGGCTGTGACATTGTTCAACTACGAAATTTCAGAGAAAGATCGGAAACAAAGATACCAGGACTTAGACACGAACTATGACTTGTCTAAGAATCTCTCAGACGTGGAGCTGTACGATTCGACGAGTGAAGAAAGTGATAATCTTGAGGGAAACGAAAGGCCAAAAAACATTCTGGTTGCTGCTGCTGGCACTTCCGACGACAAAAACCCTCTTTCATTCACCGTTTTTTTCAATAAGAAATCGGAATCCCAAAAACTGCTTTCAAGCAATGAGGGTAATCAGCCAATGAGACGCAGTTTGATGCATCAAAGTTCCAGTCCAATTTGTCCTGAAATAGGCGACAGATCGGTCTACGTTTCCTACGGAATGCCGAAGTCTTTGCTTCAACTTTTGCACGAGGTTGTTCAGCTCACGAATCATAAAAGGGTATTTCAAACTCAAGGATTTTTCCCACGAAATTATCCTAGAGTGTGCGCTGATACTGAAGACAAAATACTTAATTGGAACGTGGAAAGCTACTGGAAGCTCTATGACAACGAGTATGATGCGATCACAAATACAGCAACGAAGTCGTTCTACTCTTTGTTCCACGAGGGTCTTTACAACAACGTCATGGGGGTATATCATGCACTCAAAGTGTATTTCAAGAGATTGATTCCTGGAAGCAAACTTGAAACTACACAAGCACATATCGAAGCATGCATGAACTCCTTGGAAAGACTAATTGAAATCTCCGAGGAGCTGCAGAAGAAGAGTCTCCCATTCTTCTTCTCGCCCTCATTCTGGCCCTTGCTAGTATGTGGATGTGATGTAGACATTCAGAAGAACCCCCAATTGCAGCAGCGTTGTCGGAGAATATGGAGTCACAGCTTGTTCAGAAAACACAACTACTGGAGATCAAAGCAGATCTTGTTTGAAGTCTGGCAGCGTCGCTCCGAGGGCGACGACATTTGTTTCATGGATTTGGTCCGTGAATGGACGGTTGTTCTATGTCTAGGATGATTCGGCAGGCTCGTTTTTTTGAAGATACAGCGGTGTGGTACACTCGCCTCTCGAAATCTTTTCATCAAGGAGATCTATGAACCTCTTGCTGAATGGTTCTGATGCGTTATCATACGTTTCGACGTCCGACACCCGTCTCTTCATCAGCAAAGGGGCCAATGGAATGATAATGTATAAAAGGGCGGACCAGAAGAGAGACTCGTCACTCTCCCCATAGACTATTCTGGTCACGTTCCTTCTGATACCCTCAGAGTAGGGATGATCAGCAAGAGAGAAAGGCACCACGACTCTCGAGTCTTTGGTTTTGTAATTGACATATCTTATACCTGTTTCCTTTCTCTGGTAGCGGTTTCGAAGACAAGAGGGCAAGGAACTCTCGTCACCCTTCTTCCACTCGTTGTATTTTCTTCCTTGTTTCATGTTGATGTCGTCGATCGTTGTTCTATTAGTGAATGCAAAGGCAGTCTGTTGAAGCATAAGCGCTAAAATCATTGGGAGCCAAAACACAGAGCATGCAAATATGACGATGTAATGTGGTAGAGTTGAAGTATCACGGTCGTAAGCTGTTCTCATGGTGACAGCGGCAGATACGAGAGCTATGATGAACAAGCTACCGAACTGTGCGAGAAACTGAAGAAATAGCATCAAGTTATCTCTACCGATGCTTGTACCGATCCAGATACATTTATGGTCGAGACGTGGGACGCACCGGTCTAGGCCCTTGATATGCAAAGAGCGCTTGGGCTTTATGGAGTTACACACTGAGCACCAGTATGGGTATCCACTTGCATCAGATATGAAGATATCGGGCACTGGCAGAAGGTCGGGGTCTTTCAGATCGTATATATCGAAAAGCGGGATCTTTGGAGACGATCCTGGCCCACGTACTATGATCATCAACCATGTGATGAACAACTCGATCTGTAGTAGGCCCTGGAAGACCCAAATCACCACAGCGCCTGCCTTGGAGCGATGCTGGTAGATTTCCTTATATGCGACAACGTATGCTGCTGCGTAGTTATAGTAGGCAAAGCATATGACTATGACAATAGGCAATATCAAGCTTGTGTATTTCGGTAGCTGCACCATTGACGTTGCTTGAGATCATCAAAGATAACCGAGATGGAGTGCGCACAGCCCTGCTCCACAGTGATGACACTGGCTAAACGTACCTAGATGATTACTGAACTTTTTAAACTTCTGTTTTGTAGTATCATGAAGAAGAGGAGAGATTGACAGAATTACAATTCCGTTGGGCGAGGCGTTCAGAATGGCTGCAAAAGCAAGGGGAGTCTCGTGGACTTTAATCATCTGGTGTGATGAACTAGACGGCCAAACTGAGAATGCATCAACGAATTGTCCCAGAAGAAGAATTGCCTCAAAAGATAGCTTGCCACTTGGTAACATTTGGTTTAATTTGGTAACTTTTGGTAATCACCTGCGAACCCATCTGAATGGACGGACCGCGAATGTACTCCGAAGAACTAACCTAATCTAGAACTCCGATTTTTTTTTTTTTTTTTTTTGACAGAGAAGCTTCATTAGATGATATAAGTCAACTTCTGCTTGGCTTTGTCATTAATAAATGTGCCTTAACGCCCACCATCAGTCTTCTTTTCCTATTGCTGCTTTGGCCTGAGATGAGCTGCCTTTCCCAAAACGACAACCTGACAAGCCCAGCTGGCATGGCACCCCAAGAGGGTGAATTAACAAGATATACAGAACTCCTTCATTGGTGAATGACCCGGGGCGGGTTGCCTGATGGGGAGCCTGTGCGCCAAAATAGGAGGGGCCGCAGGTGGATGTTCCGAAGATTTTGCGTGCCAGTGAAACGCCTCCATGGAATCCTTCCCTCTCGAAGATTATTTTGCGAGATATACGAATTTCCCGAAGTACTACTTCACCCGGAATTGCTGGACCCCCAACCTCCTCGCTTTCCTTACTTCCAAACACTGGACATCTATAATGATAGCAAAGGGCTAAGCCCAGTTGTTCCGGATGAAAAAACCACAGAGTTTTTCCAGCAACCGCCTAAAGTGGCCCGGCAGCAAGCTTCCTTCCGCAGGGTTGCATTTTACAGGTTGGAGGTGGGGCGGTGAGCCGCTGCCAGGAATGTATGCGGCAGCGCTTAACATCATGAGGCTCAAACCCGGAGGAAAAAGTAACATTATGGTGGTGTCCCTTTTGTCCGGACCCCTATTGGCAGGTCTGAGGGGCGGTGCCGAGACTTGATTAACAGGCCTCCAACAATTCCCAACCCCGTTTTTCCCCGAATCATTCCATACCTTGTGCTTGTGATGGTTCCAGTGCGTGACCAGTTTGAGCCCCAGCAGCAGAAGACCCGGAAAAATGTAACCCTCACTGGGTCCCCCACCAAAAAAAGCCGTCGCAAAGTATGGGGTACGGCCGCACTGTCGCCCGGCTGATTTATCCGGCGCAATATACAGATCTCAGTGCGACCCCCAAACGCCCGACTTCCAAACGTCCCAGCGCCATTGGCAAATGCCTTACCTGCCATTAATGGCGGTGCATCGGGCGTGGGGGAGTTTTTCCGGGCTTCCTTTCTTTTGCGGTCCTTCTTGCTCTTTGTGATGTGATCTCACCTCTGGTGCACCGCGCTTCTCACTCAGGAAAAACTTCCGACCGACGCCGCCCGGGCACTTTCCCCGGAGAAACAGCTCGCTCACGTGACTGGGAGTCTCCCTTCGATCTTCGGGCCTCGGTGCGTCCCCCCTCATACATTCGCAGAGTAGCAAACATCTTGAAGGTGCACCCACAATTCCGTCCTCTTGAACTTCCATAAGCTAATTGATATAAGGCCCTCTAGAGCCTCTACAGCGCTTGCACGTGAGCCTCGCCAGCGGAAGGCACTGCAGAAACTTGGCACTCCCCGCGCTACACCACTCCACCCTCCCCATAATTTACGAACCCTAGCCTGCACCGTGCGTGTAACGGAGAAAATGTAAATCCGTCCAAATCCTCTCGTTTTTCCTCCCGAACTACCCCATATTTTCTCATCTGCCTTGCATTTTCCCCAGACCACCGCCGTTTTTTCGTCTCGTGGACTCTGTTTCAAGATCAATCCTGTGAAAGCAATCTCACTGGCCCGTTTTATCCATTTCCCACTTTTCCTATTGGCTTAATCCATCCACCACCTGGCGATGAATGACGAGGAAACATTTATCCGGGAATCCCTCCCACGCAAACGCTCCAAAGTCTCTAGAGCCTGTGACCCTTGTCGACGGAAGAAAATCCGCTGTGATGCCGAGTATCTGCAAACGCTTCAGAAGGTCACCAAGATGTGTTCCAATTGTCTGAAAAACGCTGATAATTGCACTTTTTCCCGAGTCCCCTTGAAACGTGGGCCTTCCAAGGGCTATATCCGTGACTTGGTCGACAAAATGGACGACCTGTCCTCGGAATACCCCAACACGCATCACACCTCGGTTTTGAAGCTTGAGGGTAGACCTCGCCTGAAGTCGGTGGACAATTCTCGCCCCGACTCGACGGCGAACTCTATTCCAACAGGCTCGCCTCCCAGCTCGGAGCAGCGCTCTGGTTCGGTCTCCTCGATCTCCTCGAAACTGCTGCTTCCGACCAAACCGCAATTGCATCGCCTGACATTCTCCAACGGAAAGTCCTCGTCATCTCCCATCATACTCCCTCCACTTCTCGGACCTCAGCCATCGAAGCAACCCGTCAAGCTTTCAGTCCCAGTACAGAAAGTGCCACCTGGTACATCGACGCCGCTCAGTCCCCACGGAAGCATTGGAGCGGAATCGAAAGATCCGAGGATCAAAGGTCCCTTCTGGACTGTCCCCTACGAAATGCCCAAGTCCAATACACATGGTCTGGATAACTCCTCGTCCAACCTGCGCAACAGCCTGAGCCCCAATCTGCGGCGCTCTTCCGTGGACTCTATCAGTTCAATCCTGACTTCCGGCTCCAGACCTCGCTTTTCGTCGCTCAAGTCTTCTAATAGCATGGACATGGCTGTTTCCGACTCGGACGATGACTATTATTCCTCAAGATCGAGAGCTTACTCCGCAAGTCTATCTCCTAGAAATTCCGTGTCTTCCATGCTGTCGCTTAACGGTAAGCTAAACAGACTGCTTGACCTCAATAGCTCACATCCTTCGCAACCCCCACCTTTGCACGCCAATTTGGGCTCTCCTGCAACTCAATTTAGCAATAATGGTCATAACGGATATCAGGGCCTTTCTGACGGGCTGAGCGCCATTCCTTTTCGTTCGTTGGAGCACAACCTTAATATGTACTATACCAAGTTTCACGCCAACTTCTCGGTGCTCCCGTTCTCCCAGCCACTTATTGTCAAAATTACCAACGCGTTGCTTGCCGATCCATCCCCACACACATCCTTGGTTGTCGAGCTTTTCAACACTGCAATCAACAACATGCTATACTACCAGCATGTGCCCTTAAGCCACCTGATTGCGTTGCTTCGAAGTGTTATGTCTATCTACCCATTTAATCACAACGGCATCATGGTCAACGACGATATTTTGATCGTATTCTTTTCGACATTGGTGCTCATCAATTACACCATCTTGATCAATGGTGATGTGTATTCTTTGGGTATTGCCATGACAGCCTCCGTTTTCAACGACTTCAAACTTATCGAGAACTTTGCTTCTCTTGTGAGGGACCCGGCCAGCTCTCGACTTAACCCCGATGACGTACAGCTCTACTTGCCTAGGCTCTACATGTGCTTGTATATCATTGACAACACATATAGCCTCAGTTTTGGCTCGCTGCTGATTCTTCCAAATAACTACGACTTGTTCATGCATAATATAGCAATGTTGATGCCCAAAGAGGCCACACTGCTGCCATTTTACTACAACGTGCAAGCTTCCATGGTTATTAATGACCTCGTCATTCTGAGAGGAGAGTCTGTGTTGTCTGCTGTTCCCAAGCCCCGGTATAGGGAATCGTGGTGTGTGAAGACTTCACCATCAAATCCAACTAATTCTATGGTGCCAAACTTTGCGTCCCTTTTTGTGTCCTTAATCAAGGACAAGTACGAGCTTTACGATAACTTATTAGAGGTGATGAGATTTTTCGAGACCCACCCGACGGCGGCTGGCCCTAATCACGGCGACGAAAGTGTTCACGATATGCTTTACGATTTTCAACTCAAAATTAGTCGTCTCCTCAAGAAGCTCACGCAATCACTCTTGAACTTCGACAATTATATTTCCACGATTTACTCGAATAACAAGTCTATGACTAGTGCTGCGGATCTCATTGGTCCCTTTTTCAACCTCAGTTACGGCCAGTCCTTTAAGCTCATAAAAGCTTGCAAACTTCTTGTTGATCCGTTGATGAGATATGCCACTGATAGTGAACTCTACACACGATCCGTCAAGATTATGAGTGATCTTTCAATTGCATACAACTTGTTGGTGAGTAATGTGAACAACAATCTAAATGCTATCACGAATGCAAGAAACTCGTTGAACTCCAACAAGTTCT
The DNA here is from genome assembly GCA_003708405.2 of Candidozyma heveicola. Classification (NCBI taxonomy): domain Eukaryota; kingdom Fungi; phylum Ascomycota; class Pichiomycetes; order Serinales; family Metschnikowiaceae; genus Candidozyma; species Candidozyma heveicola. Next base: position 265,330 of record PPOB02000003.1, read on the forward strand.
CCAACTTGAGTCCATCGTCTGCTTCAGCGGAGCCTCTCAATGTGAGTGGTTTGGGCCTGACTTCGATAACTCTTATTCTCAGCAAGATTGATCATCACAAGCTTCAGTTCAACAATGTCCCAGGCCCACCAACAGGAGATGCACTCAACTCCAAAGCTGGTAATTTCAATGCTTGGAGACGTGAAGTCTCTGAGACAATCTCCTCTTTCATTCAGAGAGAGGATTTGGATGGGTGGTTCTGATCTACATATAATGCATAGTTTCATTCTTTTTACAAGAATTATTCAGAGCTAAATGTATGCTAGTAAATTGCGCAATGAGATATCTCAGCAAGCACATTCGAGTTTAGTCGATCTTGATTTGTGAGTAGATTCTTCTCACAAAGAACAAGGCGCAGATGAATCCCACCGAGCCACAAACCAAAAAGACTAGTATGGACATGATCGCGGTGTATCCAAGGTACAAGACCATGGAAGTGAAATCATTCAATGCTCCCTTAACAAAGAACAAGGAATGGAGGAAAACATAGACGGAGCAGCCACCGCCAATGAACAATGCTTTCCATTGCCATTTGTAGTTCTCGCTGCACAAAGTGTAGTAAACGAATAACAATGTGATGAGGCCAGTGGTCAAGATCATCAAGATGAAACAGAAGAATAAGAAACCGAACATGTAAAAGATCATGTTGAACCAAATGCTCGAGAAGATGAAGTAAAACTCGACGGCAATCGATCCGAATGGGAAAAGGCCAGACATAATCATGCCCGGGACGGTCTTCAAGTACCATGGCTGCTGAGGCACCTGTCTTGGAATTTGATTGGTTCTGACAGGAACCAGGAGGGTTGGTCTCTTCGACTGGAGGATCGAACCAACAACTGACAATGGCAATGAAATTGCAAACCAGATGAGAACCATTGCGAGCATAGTTCCAGCAGGAATAGCACCCGAGGAGCCGGCATTGATCAAGAAGAAGTTCAAGAAAACAATAAAGCCAAACAAAATGCCAGGCACGAGGGTTGGGGTCATTAACATGTTAACCTTCCAATTTTCTCCGCCGAAGAACCTGTAGAGGTAGCCACTCACGTAGGATGAGATGATACTGAAAAAGATGAAAAGAATGAACATGAAGGTCGACAAGGAACCTCTGTTGGAAGGTGACAACAAACCAAAGAGGGCGAACACGATTGTTACCAAGGTCATACAGAATAACTGGGCGCCACTTCCAACCAACACGGACAAAAGCATTCTGTTTGCAGGCGATCTGAACACATCGCCATATACCAACTTCCAACCGCTATCATGGGCAACATCGTCGTCCAAGTTAACCTCATTGTACTTCACGATGTCGTTTTTCAAAGTAGTCACCAAAATGTGAGCCATGATAACACTCAAAATGATCACGACCAAAGAAAAGTTGATCAAGGAAACCCATTGGATCTTGGGGTCGTAGATATGCAAGTACTTATCCCATCTTGTGGCCCAGGAGGTGGAGGATTCAGCAAACTCGACAGAGTAACTGAAAAACACGCTCTTGTCATTGTCCTTGGACATCAAAACAGGAGGCAAATTTTCGTTACAAAGTTCTTCAGCTGAAGCTTTCGAAGCGTCGAGTTTGCTTCTGTCCAACGACTGAGGCACCACTGTCACGCCGACTACCCTATATTGGTTCTCGGCTCTCTTGTGGTATTCGAGAATAATCTTGAAATGGTTGTACAACTGGGACTTGTTGCTCTCGTCCACCAGGCCAATTGGGAAGCCCGAGGAGTAGAAATCCGTGCTGGTACGTCTGTCCTTGACTTTACGAGCGGCTGGCAAGCCGTCAATGATCCAGTTGTAATTGTAACCGGCACGAATGTTTCTGCTGACGAAGGCAGCGTCCGTTTTGGAGTATTTCGAAGTACACAAAGTTTTGCACTTCTCGTCCTTCAACATCAGAAGCTCAAAGGGCGAATTGAAGATTCTGTCGCCAAAGATGATAGCGCCCAAAGATTCCAGCTGTTTCTTGGGTCCGCCCTGGGGCTGGCAAAACTGGAATTTCGGATAGTAATAGTCGTAGGAGTATATCTGAGTCTTCGCCTTTTCCCGGTGGCCCGTTGAGGTCAAATGGGTCATGGCCGGGGTCAAATGATTGACAAACAACTCGATGCGGTCACCATCGGCATAGTTTGTCGGGGCCACGCCCGGCAAGTAGAAAGCCTGCGCACACGCCACCAACAAAGTGGCGACAAGAGTAGACCAAAGGCACGATCTCATGGCGGGGCGATATAGGTAGCAGCAGGAAGAGCTTGTAGAGTCGGAATAAATGGCCGCCCAGGGTTGAGCGTGTTGCGAGCGAGTCTCAACGATGTATGTGCAGGTCAGCGGGAGAGGGCAGAGGCCACCTCGAAATCGGGCTCTCACTGGCGCCGCATTTTCTGGAGGAAGCGGATGCGCTCCTTTCTCTTTCTGGCACACTTAATATAAGACGGACGAAACGGGGAGTTGTCACAATCGTAGCCGTAGCGAATACACATCAGACACGGTTTCCCATCTGCAGGGCACAGGCAATGGCGGACACGGCATGTCCAGCATCCGTAGTAATCTTTCGGAGATTGATTTTGATTTTGTGTACGTCTGGATGGCAGAAGACCCGCGGTGCTGGGCGCACTAGGATTTGGCAGATTTCGGTGCTTTTTTGCAACCGCCTGCGAAAAACACCGTACAGAATTCAGCTCCGCTGCTGCCTTTCCATTTGGTTTGAGATATCGATAAAGACGTTTGCTGGACGCTTCGTTAGGGAGTGTTCCATCTACGTCGCCAGGCTTGATAGGCGAAAGAACTCTGCTCTCAGACCGTTGGGTACCTGCGTTGCAGACACTGTCGCGTTTCGCCTTAGCCCTTTTTCTTTGGGAAATTCGTTCCGGAGGAATGATAGGCTTAGGTTCCCTTGTTCTCTTTGCCTTTGGCTTTACTACAAGATCTTCATGCTGCAGGACTCCGCCACTTGAAGGCTTTTGCGTTATTTGTTCCGGGGTGGGTGGCTGCATTTCCATGGTTTCCGGTGGTGGCACAAGAGACACGGGAGGCCGCAGAGCTGGCTTGAGAGGCGAATTCCTTTGTGACAAGTGGAAGGGCAGAAGAGGAAGAAACAGGGAAATCAAGTCGTAGAGCTTGTTGGAGCACGACAGTTCGACTGTCCTGGGCTCAGTAGACGGGAGCTGTATTATCTGAGGCGTCACCTGGCAGGGCGTGCTGGGTAGCACGATTCCCACAAAGTGGTGATACATGCTGGAGAGTTCAGAAGAATTGTATTTACACGGCAGAAAGCGCCATGGGTTGTTCATGACAGAAAGAAAGTAGTGGCTAACTGCCTGCGACGCGCTTCCTATGCAATCTACTTAGACAGCTCCGCTCGAGAACTGACAAAAGTGAGCATCCAGGCCAAATCGGTGAGTAAAAAGCGACAAGCTTCCGTCCAGCGGTTGCTCAGCGTCACACGAATGCTTTTGCCTCCGATATTGTCGTGATTGGGCGCAATTGGATAGGGAAGCTCAAACTCCTCATCAAGCTCGATGATCTTCGCTTCCACCTGGCTGGCTATGTCTAGCAAGGCAATCATCGAGACATCGAGCTTGTTGAAATTGAAAAGTTTGCCGAGTGTGAATTCGTTTGTCGAGTGCAACTGAAGAATGGACGAGCTGCGGCTCTGGCCTTCTTCTGTGGTGTGCTTGGACGTTTTCACTAAGTAGGACTTCGAACCCATCGCCACGATCTTGTAGCCGTCAACTCGAAATTTTAGTCTTGTCATTAGAAATGTGAGTAAATGTGTTACCTGGCCGAGCGCAGCATTGACCTCCGGCCACGGAACCTTGTATCCAAGGCGGAACCCATTGATCTTGCCATACGACTCCTCTCCCTCAAACAGAATTTGAAACAAGCGATTGAAGATGTTGAGTGTGCGTAGCGAGTCCAAATGATCGAGCTGTTTCTGGTATAAGGCTTTCATGTGGTCAAGATGGCTCTGCTTCTGCGATAAGTCCATGGTTAGTGTGTTCTTGAGCTGGAGGACTTCGTCGAGACGCTCAGTATTGAGGGTGTGGAGCTCTCCGTCTAGCTCACGGAGCTGACTTTGCAAGTCTCCGTGCGTTTTCTCGAGGTCCTCGAGCTCTTCAAGCTTGCTCTGCTCAAGGACATGTAGCAGCTCCAATTCATGAGCGGTCTCAGCCAACTTTGCATCCGTATCCGCCTCTGCAGTTGTCGAAAAGTTGCTTTCTCTCTCTCGAAGTTTTTTCAAAAAGGAAATGTAGTACTCCTTCTCCCGCTGGCTCTGGTCAAACTTGAATTTGTAGTTGTTGATAAGAAGCTGGGCACACTCTGCGCTCATGGGATGGCTGACATCTTGGTTGTGAGACAATATGTCGAAAACTAGTCCTAGCGACTTTATACGGGAGAAGTCTGGAAGCTGCTCCTCCTGGTCGGTTGAGGGGGGGTTTTCGTTCTCCAAACCTGACTCCTCCTCATGATCACTGACGTAGACATATGAATGCTTTGAGTCGTACGACAGAGGTTTTTCCCGGGTCAAGTTACTTTCATTTCTATAGTGTGTAGCGTCACCAGACTCATTTATGGCTTCTTCGAGCAAATTGAGCCTGTCCTGGGGAATGTACTTGGATGGTGAAGCTAAAGGAACCTTGGGTGCCTGGGTGGCTTTCTTTATTATGAGGTCTGTCTGGGCCTTTGATAGATTATTGAGTGTGTCATCTAGCTTTATGGGCGTCTGGCAATTCAGACAATGGTATAAACTCATGGGCCACCTTAGGGAGTAGTTGTATCAGTGCTATCGATAGTACTGCGCTTAGGCCCGCACCTCCAGAAGCAACATGGCATGGTTAAAACTTGCACACCTCCATAAATACAAGGCCGAATGAAACGAAACTAAGTGAGTGAATTGAAGGTCTCTTAAGCTATTTCATATCGAGCTTCCGGATTTGGAGGACGTCTCAATGTGGAATTAATCGCTAACTCACGCAATTTTGGGTTTGGTGGGCTAAGATTCCGCATACGTAATCAGTGAGACTTGGTGATTCAGATTCTATCTTTAAACATTACTCAAAAACAAAACGCTTTTGGCAAGTATCAATGGTTAAAGCGTCAATAAAGTCCTCCACATCAAGGCAACTTGTCCGAGTGGTTAAGGAGAAAGATTAGAAATCTTTTGGGCTTTGCCCGCGCAGGTTCGAGTCCTGCAGTTGTCGTTAATTTTTTGCACCCATTTCTAGTTCCATCTTTTTGTTTCAATGATAGCATCAATTCATGCTTCTTCTTCCTGGATATGTAAGCAAGAGAACAAATTGGTTTGAGCAAAAGAGCTTTCTTTGAGGTTTGGGCAAATTCACGTAGATTAAGTCGCTATCGATGGGTTCTGTTTAGACATCAAGGTTCCAGAAGAGTTGTAAGTCTTTAGAAGCAAAGTTATAGCTGCCAAGATGGATTAGAGTATAAAGAAGTCTAAGCTGAGTATCGGAAACGTATCTCTTCGAAGCGGTCTTGATGTGGTATTCGGCTGTCAGATTATGTCAAGGCAAAATCATTTAAATAACACGGACGAAGCAGCACATTTTAATGCTTTATTCTCATTACAAGTTTTCTAAGCTTGAAGCTCAATAAATGCATTAATTCTGTCCTTGGACAAAGAATCAGAACAGGTGGGCATCGTGCTTTGTCTGTGGATGAGTGATTCCAGTCCATGTATGATTGCCCGAGACCCAATTGGAGCTTCAAGCCACACTCAGGTGTCGTGTCGCTGAATTAGAAGGGCCGTTGTGGTGGGTATCTCGAAGCCACTGAACAATAACACTGAGCCACCCGAGACCGAAGAAAGCCTATCGCAAATGCAACTCTGGAATCCTATAGACCTCTCATCTAGCAGAAGTGAAAGCAACCCATTTATCCACAAAATAAGGGAACTTCTATTTGGTGCACACACCAAACTTCGTCTAGGGTGCCATTTTGCAGCCACTCGACCAGTGAGGCCACACCACGAAAGTGACTTTCAGCACTTGAACATAGACTACTTGGCCATCACTCCACGACACCAATAATATTCACGCCAAACTAACCTATCACACTGATGCCTGCAAGCGTCTACATCGTTCACCAATCTACTCTGGGGCCAACCACCGGGAGGCTTCCGCCTGCGAAGCCGCTACAAAATGGCCGTCCCAATTATCGAAATTGGCCCACTCAAACGCCCCGCAGTCCTTGTTCTGGTACACGTTCTCGCACAGCCAAAAGTACATGCCCCGGGTGTCCTTACTCTTGAACGCTCGCCGTAGGAGCATGGGGATACCACAGCGGCACTTGGGCAAGTTTCGAATGAAATCCGACGGATAATGCCGAAACGTAAGACTGAACCGAAGCGTGCCCACGACCGGGTGAACCAGCACCAGTTTCGTCATGGCCCCCAAAGTGTGCTTGTACTCCTCCTGGCACCCCGGCCGCATTAGAAAAACGCTGTTGTGCGGGAGCGGCACCAGATACACTGGCCCAGCGGTGTGGGTGGAGCGAAGCTTGAATACGCGCGTCAGCCCAAGCAGCACCAGGGCTATGAAGTTGTGCGGGCCTATGCTGGAGAGGCGGTCCGAGTGCCAGTCCAAGTGGTTGCTGAGTTTCTCGTACATGTTGGCCACGCAGAATTCCGCTTTCCACTTGTCTTTTCGCTGGAAAGGAAGCCGCGGCGTCTGGGGAATCACCGTGTCGTTGATCCAGTGCTCTAGCTTTTTCGCAGCTAATTCAAAACGGCGCGAATATTCGTGAGCCCCGGCTGAGCCTCCCACCGCGAGTCCGTCATAAACCAAGGGAGGACGCTCGCTGTCGCGGATTGCAAACGGCGCCACCAGCACGTTCAGCTGACAGAGGGTGCCAAAAAGGTAGAACTGGCGGTGGTGGAATTTTTCCTTGGACGCGGCCAACTCGTCGAGCAAGCCGTCGGCAAGCTCCTTGGGAAAAAAATTGGGGTGGAGCAGCGCGTAGCGGCCCAAGTGCTGTGCTACGTCTTCTGGGGTGTTGAGGGTGATGGAGGCTCTGGCGGTGGTTCCAGCGCCGAATCCTGGGCGTGCTCGCTTTTGGGGCTGGGGCTCAAACTCATCTTTGCGCTTCACAGGAAGGGTGCGCTGCACGGGAGCCGTCAGCTTTGCTGGGCCGTCAATGAGCAAACGGGCCTGGGCCACATCGCCATGGCAACCGCGCAAGATCTCGGTGAGCACGGAAGCGGAGTAGCTGGGGTAGTAGAGCTGGAGGAGCTGGATTTTCTTGTCAAAGAGATCCATCCCCGCGGTAGTAAAGAGCCTTTTTTTAGTGCATCGCGAAGGACCTCCTAGCTCTAGGGACACTTGATTCATATATATGCACGCATCGACGCTAAATTTTTGCCTGAAGCAGACACTGGCGATCCGCTGTACTACTTCTTTTCAACCCTAGTTCTGCCTTGATCCCCCGTGCCCGCCAGCGGCCTTTCCTACCTACCAGCTGCGCCATTACCATGTCGAACGCCTCTACAGACTCGGACTCCGACCAGAAGCAATCGCCTTTTCTGAACAACGAGGAGCCTCTGGCTCCTGCCCACGTCTACGAAGACAAGCCCATAGCCGTGGAGCCTGAGCCCCAGTCCCCGATGGGCACCGACGCCAGACCATCGATGCAAACCGTCTCAGAGACGTGGTCTGGTTATCACAGAGAGACCAACGAGTGCACGGAATTCTGCCAGGACTATTTCATCTGCTTTGGCGCCTGCGACGCCTGCTGTCCTTCTACGGGCGAGGGCTGCTTGAGCTCCACCGCCGCCTTTTTCGGCAACATTATGGTCGGTTTTTGCAAGTGCTGAGCTTGTTGACATATACCCGCACATCTACATTTTAGTTCGCTACTACCCCCAGGCCCCGATCCAGAGTTTGCTAGCTGCATATCTAGAATGCAAATCTCTACTACCGGCTCCTGCCTACATTATATTCCTGGAATATATATTCATCCGATTGTTCCGGGATCTCCACGCGATCCCGATCCAACTATTGTTGCTTCCTGCAGCCATTGTCGCAGCCTTGAGAAGTATTTTGCAGCCATTCTGTTACATCTCACCACCTCTTCATTTTCTCTGCCCATGTTTCTGCAACTGACAGCGGACCGTCATGGGCTAGGAGCGACGCCAGAGCGTCCCGGATCACCTGTAGTTGAAAAAAGTCAGAAACAGCGCCCCTCCAATTCCGTTTCTGTGTCTCACGAGCAAAGCCCACAGACTGACCCCGAGTTGAGAGACCTTGCCCTTCAGCAGTTGAGAAACGGAAATGCTCTTCAGAAAGTCGGCTACCTCAATCTGTCGCCATCCTTCAATGCTACTCTTAAAATGTCTTCTCTGCCCACTTCGGCGCACGATATCGGTACAAACGCAGACATCCCGACAATGGGACAGCAGCCGCTGATACCAGTGCAAAAAGACGAGCTTGAAGAAGTGCCAGGTCCAGGTTCTGCTGAAACAGACCACTCCAGTGCGATCAAAGATTTGGCTGAGCTCCAAAAGCAGCTGTCGTCGGGTACAGTGGTGTTCAAGCCGTTACACGAAGTCTCCGCAAATAGCGATAGTTCTCCGTATGATCACCCGTTGGTTCGAGTTCACGCCAATCTTGGCCATAGTAAGCTGGATGATTTCGACGACAAGGGCCTGGTTGAGCCTGTTGTGAGGAGAAGAGAGAAGATTCCACAGATTTTGCTCTGGGTATTTCTCATCCTTAGCGCAGGATGCCTAGTCCCAGCGACGGTCTTCGCTATAATAGGCAGTGTCTTCTCGACGAAGAACTTCTTCAACATAACGTCACCAGACACCCGTGTTGGCCTTCTCGAAGTATTGACTAGTAGATATGGCTTCTCAACTCCTGCTTCTCAGAACATGTCGAGCGACAACTTTCTAGCATATCTTGACAATCAGTTCACCCCACATTTCGATGGCATCAACTATTCGCCAATTGGGCTTCCGACTTGCAACTTTTCCCAGAAGGAGGCCGACAAAGACGTGCTTCTCCTTTCGAAATTAACCTCCAGAGTCCGTACCTACAGTTCAGCCTGCGATTATCCAAGATATCTTCTCAATGCCATTGCCAAAACGAAACTGCCTTTGCGTGTTTCCTTGGGGCTTTGGATCAGCTCAGATGTGACCAAAAACCTTTTTGAATTGAATAACATCAAAAGCATTGTGGCAGACTTTCCAGAGGAAAGCATAGAGAGTATTTTTGTCGGAGACGAGGTCACTTATCGGGGTGATATCCTGGAAGACCATCACATTCATTACATCAGAGATTTGAAAAATTATATCAAAGAGATTGGCAAGAACATCCCGGTGGGAACCAGCGAGGCTGCCGGTGCAATTACTGCTGAAGTGGCCCGTGAATGTGACTTCATTGGAATCAATGTCAATCCATATCATGAGGGAATACCAGTGGAATTGGCCTCCGATTGGATACTTCAGCTCATTGAGCAGCACATCGAGCCACTCGTCCCTCTGACAACCAGAATAATCATCTCTGAAGTTGGCTGGCCCAACTATGTTGGGTCTCAAGATCTTGCTTTGGCAACCTCTGAAGCATCCAATTATTTTATGCGTTCATGGTTATGCGATGCTGGAAATCGCAACCGTGGAAAGTACAACTGGTACTATCATGAGGCCTTCGACCATACCTGGTGGTCAGAAGCCGAGCTCAGCGACCATGCTTCGGAGAGTCACTGGGGTATACTCTCGTCTGATAAGCAGCTCAAGGAACATGCTGTATTGCCAGTGTGTAGATAGTCTAAAGCTTCAACAAACTGTAATTCAACCATAGGAAGAAGAAGGAAAAGCATCCGAAAGAAATCACACAGTTGATGATGACCCACAAGTCTGGGAGACTTGCTGGTGGATCAAAGAAGTAGTCAACGGCATGAAATCCCACTGTTGCAATATAGGATGTGATAACAACAAGCTTTATGACAGTGGGCAGAGTTTCTGGCCATAACAACCCTTTTCCTGGCCTGCTGAAGCCTCCGACTAACCAATTGATGAGAAGCGTCAAGGTGAAGTACTGCAAAACCAAGCCGTCCTTCTTCAAAAGCGGGTACATGCTGAAGCAGGATATGTTATTGATCCACTGTATTATCCCCACCATGTTGGGGTCAGTCAGGAGCAACAAGAATGTGGATGGGATCAACGGAACCAAGACAGTCTTTTCGTGAACTTGGAAGGAAAAGAGGTAGAAGCCCCAAGCTGTAGCGCTGAAGCCGTAGATCAACGTGGTTGGTGGAGTTGACTTGCGGGTGATGTTCTTCCAAAATGTTATCAAACACGCGGGGAGAATTGACAAGACAGTCAAGGCGAGGGACAAGACCTTGAGTTGTTCGGCAGTGAAGTGCTCCCGGTACTTGAATATGACGTTCGTCACGCACCAAAAATTGGCAACCTTGTCTTCGAAGAGACCTCGCTCAAATGGAAACATTCTGATCACAATCTGACGGACTAACTTTTCCAACTCGGTGACATCTTGCGCAGCCACAAAAAACGGGAGGAGAATTGCCATTATGGAAATCACCACTGTCGCTCCAACAGCAATTAGTTTAGGAACGTCGAATGTTGCAATTGTTTTGGAAAGTTTTGACTGGGGCGTGAACAATTTGGATAAGATGTAGAAGAAAATGAACGGGCTGTAATAAAGTGCCATTTGCTTGAACATGATGGAGGCAACAAACCAGACAGACGCCATCATCAAGTTGTCTTTAAGCAACTCCGATACCGAAAACAAAAAGAACCCAAGCATGACGGAGTTGAATTGGAAGTGGCCATGATCAATCAATACCAATGCTGGCTGCATAAGGAGAACGGCAATCACGACAATTTGGTGCATTCTTCCAAGTCTGAGTTTTTTCCCGCCGAGCAAAGATACCAATTGAAGAGTGGCCGGGAAAAGTACAGTGAGCTCACTGACCAAGCTTGTGTATCTCATGAACGTCTTTATAGCAGGCGTTTCAATTGCTCTTGACTTGTCGAGCTCAAACCACGAGCTGTCGATCACATTTCCAATTATTCCGCAGAGCCACAGGTGGTAGGCAGTTATTGGCGGGTAGTCAAGACCCCAGTACTGCAAGTCGTAGAAGTACCATTGGTTTATTGGAAGATGAGTCGTGATCTCCATCCAGTGTCTCTGTGCCTCGAAGTCACCATTGATGGGCTCTTCGCCTTTTCCTGACCAGGGCCCAAGTCCAACAGCACTTCTTAGCAAGATGGCACTCAATATCAATATGTATCTGGCGGCCCACTGGTCAGGTGCTCTTTCGAACACATGCAAGAGATCGTATAATGGGGTTTTGACGTATGGATTCTGCTTGAACGAGGAGACTTCGTTGTCTTTCTCGATAGCACGCTTTTTAGGCAATGCCGCCTTCTTTTTTTTGGCCGACTGTTTCCCCATAGTTAATGTAGTATTGAAGCGATCGCAGAAAATTGGAAAGTGTTTGTGCAGATCTGGAGAATAGACGGTGCACGTTACCCCATCAAAATTAGGAAAACTCTAATAGTTTTTTAGTGAAAACTTGGATAATCGATTTATGCTTATGCCAGTTTGAGATGATTTGTAAAGACTTCATCATTATTCGTTATTCCAGGTTGATGGGTCTTGGGTGTATGTATTGGAGGATAACTGGCACGCTTCAATCTTAGGTATGTGAATAATCTGTAGTCTGGATAGAGTTAGTGACTCGACAAAAAGTCACAATAGCACCGAGACGAAGCTTGAAGTAGTCCGTACGGAAAGAGTAGAATTGTTCTCGAGCTACTGGATTGTACTTCCACCTGTCGGTCAGAATCAATAAATCTAGCAATAAAAGCTCAAATTATTGGGTTTAACTAAGCGGTCTACCGTCACGAATTTCTATTCTTTTTGTATTTTTGATAGACGGTATAAGTTCAATTTTGTAAATTGTTCGTATTTTGTCATCCTATACCACTTTTAAAAATGCGATCTAATCCGCACACCATAGTATACTGATTTTCATAAGAGTTTCTCGGTACCAGCAAAATTGGGTCCTTTGTAGAAATGTGATTCATGTCAACTAGTCAAAACGGCTAAGTTTTTGGAGATTGGCCCACGAAGTGTCTCCCGAACTACTTGTGATTGAGTGACAGGGGTTTCTTTGTTTAAGTTTGGACCGCCAACACTTAGAAAGCTTTAATTAATTTTTATTATTTTTTTAGTTTTTTTTTTTTTTACTCTTTTTTGCTTGAATTTTGCTATTACTTTCTTCTTTTGACGGATATATCAACAGGACATCTCGTGAACTGTTTTCAACTCGCTCAAGACTGTTCACCATGACCGAACCCTAAACCCCCATTTTTATTGGTGCTAAATGTGCTTGAAATAGCCCAAAAAATTGCTCAGGGAATATGGTGGTTGACAAAAGCATTTGCTCAAAATTTGAAAAAGCGCATAAAAAAAGTGAAGTTGCGAGAAGCTTGCAAACAATTATATTGCATGAATTATCTAACCTCAACTAAATCTCACTATAATCTGGCAACTTGTCCGAGTGGTTAAGGAGAAAGATTAGAAATCTTTTGGGCTTTGCCCGCGCAGGTTCGAGTCCTGCAGTTGTCGTTATCTTTTTGCCTGATTTAAGCATTCTATCTCGAAATTGAACTACTGTGGAGGCGTGTGCTAACAAGCTCTTTTTTTTTTTTTTTTTTTTGACACTATGGGCGTCGAATCCGACTGGAACAGTTTGGGGAAACGACTCATATCGTGCTACGCAAAGTGTACCCTCGAGAACGCAGTCAAGCTTGACAGTAAAGGTCCCCAAAGATTGACTGATCAACGAGATGCTCGTTTGGCAAATACCATCAACTCATTGGTTCACAAGATGGACCGCTACAAAAACGAAGCCGATGCTGAAAAGGCGTTAGATGCTGTGAATTTAGGCAAAATTTTCGAAAGGCTTGATTTGCGTGAACAATCCCAAAAAGATGATTCTTGGGGATACGAAGATCTTCTTGTACAAGAGACCCTTGCCTTTTTCAAAAATGACTTCTTTAAATGGGTCAATCAGCCGGAATGCACAAATTGTGGCAGTGAAGGCGACAAGATCGAATCGATAGGTGTGGCGGGCCCTCCTATTATCAACCCAGACGAGATAGGCATAATAGAACAGTACCAGTGCAAATCCTGCGATAGCAAACTTGAATTTCCCAGAATCAATAACCCAGCGAGGCTCTTGGAAACCAAATGCGGCCGTTGTGGAGAATGGGTCAATTGCTTCATGCTAGTGCTACAATCTGTGCTTGGTCCGGAGGCTCAGCTTAGATACATTTGGAACATGGAAGACCACGTCTGGTGTGAATACTATAGTAAGAAGCAGAAACGATGGGTTCACCTTGATCCTTGTGAAAATGTTTTCGATGAGCCGTCGCTATACTGCGAGAATTGGGGCAAAAAGATGAGCTATGTCATCGGTGTCGGCAACAACTATATAATCGACCTCAGCGATAAGTACATCACCGACGAGGCTAAGCGCATACCGAAACTGACTGTCGTTTCAAGTGAACAGACGATTCTGAAGTACATCAAAAGACTTAATGCTCGTCTCATGATCATTTTCTGGCACCACATCATGGAGTCAAATGACGAGGACGAAAAACTCGACAAGTTGTATGAGGAGCTCATTCTTGTCCATAATAAGGAGCTTTCTTCTTTAGGGCAAGCTAACCATAACAGTGCAAGTAAGACAAGCATCCCACAGGGAAGGCAAACTGGCAGTGCCGAATGGACAAAAGCACGAGGTGAAGATGGCGCCTGAAAGTTATGTCTGTAAGCCTTTCGATTGTCTGAACAATTTTAGGCCGATCCAAGAAAACACAGCCCACCACCAGAAGACAACATATAGGCACCACATGCTCACCACGTAATAGTCTACAGTCAAGAACCATCTTTCAAGCTCCTTGTGTAGTGCACTAGTCTCTGAATGGAACTTCAAAGGGTAGATCACGAATCTCCATATTTCGAAGAAGCTGTTTACCGAGACTAGAAAAATCGCCCAGACAGAAAAGATTATGATGACACCGATCTGCTTCAAGCTCAAGTATCCTTCATACTCATCTGCTTCATAATAATCGGCATCGGGCACGATCAATTGAAGCGGCTCGTCATTGAACATGTAGTTACCCAGTGCACATTTCCTGCAATACTATCAAATGCACAAGTTACACCCGTGCACCTCGAATGGTTGCAAAATATCTATCAATCTATAGCTTGTATATCTAGATCTAATTATTCGTTGATGCTAACTTTGGCACCTCCAAGAAGATGAGGGGCAACTTCTTGAAGCCATGCAAGCTCGATAACAGAGCAGTTCCTTCCGTACGCCTTAGCCGTGTACACGAATTCGAGGTACATGATGGCATCGATATTGGCCTTACCAAATAGGTTAGATGAAGGGTGTATGCTGATAAGCTGACCAGTCGAGCATGTTCTGAATGATCTGTCGGGCATTCCGATAGCAGTGTTAAGAGCGAAACCCTTCACAAAGGATTTGAGAATCGAGGGTATGTCCAAGGACTTCGAAAGTTGTCCGAACTGATCTTCATCATCTCCATCAGTTTCGTTAGAGTCACTGCTTAGTTGGCTATGGAGCCTGCGAATCTGATTGTCTTTCTCGAGCTGTGTTATGGAGTCGTCCTGCTTGATTGTCGATATCATATAGTCGGTGATCTGTTTCCTAACCCTCATCACATTCTTGAATCCCTTGTAGCTAAGGAATAGCTCTTTACACCATGCTTTGAGCTCAGCAGTATTCTTGGAATCACTAAGCTCCTTAAAATGGTTGAAGTATTCTTTAAGGGCAATTAAATCACCCAGTCTAGTACCCAAAGGACAGTATTGCCTCCGTTTGTAATTGATTTCATCTCTGAGATCGCCGTTTCCAGTGACGTTAAGAATCAAATTCTCCACTGATATACATGAAACAATGTCGATCACTTCTTGAAGCACACCGTAATCAAATGCTGAGATAAGCACTGCCGAAAGTGAAGGAGGTAACGGCAAGACGGCCATCTTATAGCCAAGTGGGGTTATCTTTCCGCCTTCATCAAGAGCACCCAAGAAATGCAATGTGTGAAGAGCACCAAGAATTGCTTCCTTACCAGGGTGCTCAAGCCAAGTCCAATTCAAGAGATCTTCAACTCCCATCTTCTTGAGGGTCAAGACAGGAAGAATAATATCATTTCTGACAATCTCTGATTCTTGCTGTTTCGGTAATTTATTGAGAAAGAGCTTCTCTGAATAGAGTCTGAACACTTTTCCTTCGCTTTCTCTGCCTGCTCTACCTGCTCTTTGTTTCGCTGAAGCTTGAGAAATGGGTGTAGTAAGCAATGTCGACAAACCAAGCAGATGTCTCCAGACTTTGACTTTTCTCAATCCGGAATCTATGACATACTTTACACCACTGACAGTGATGGATGTTTCAGCGATATTGGTAGCCAAGATAACCTTTCTCTTCCTGGGGCCTAGCTTTTCGAATATTTTTATCTGTTGAGCGGGCGATAATGCAGCGTAGAGCGGTAAGGCAACAATCATGGGGGCTTCCTTAGGAAGCTGTGGTGCCAATGTGTTCAAGATAGTCACGCAATTGTCGATCTCCTCTTGACCAGGAAGAAAACACAAAAAGTCACCTTCTTGTTCTGACATATTGACTTGGACTATAGTTCTCACCATAGTGTCGACGATATCCTCAGAAGACCCACTGAGATACTGTTTTGTCACAGGGTACATCCTACCCTCAACGTATAAGATAGGTGCGTGGTCAAAGAATTTGCTGAATAAATCAGCATTCAATGTAGCCGACATGACAATGACCTTAAGGTCTTTTCTCCTTCCACTCACGATTAGCTGCTTCAAGAATCCTAGCGTGAGATCGGTCAAAACTGTTCTTTCGTGGGCTTCATCAATGATAATTGTGCTGTATTTCGAGAGTTTATCGTCCAACATGAGCTCTCTGATCAACATACCATCGGTGAGGTAAGTGACCTTGGTGTTGTGAGAGGTGAGGTTAGAGAAACGAACCTGATAACCAATTTCTTCACCCAAATGACAACCATACTCTTCACTGACTCTTGTAGCCAAGGAAGCCGCGGCCACTCGACGAGGTTGGGTAACTGCAATTCTCTTCTTGTTGAGGGGCATCAAAAACTGAGGTATCTGAGTAGATTTACCAGAACCAGTTTCACCGATGACGACCACGACTGGGTTATTCTGCACATATGAGGTTATTTTGTCCTTGTGGTGGTAAATTGGGAGGGTTTTCCTACTTTCGAGGAGGTTTTGTGCTTTCTCTTTGAGGACTGCTTTTGAAGTTGATCGGCTTCTTTGGAAAGTCTCATTGTCATCCTCATCGTCGCTTCCATCGTCGTAGAACACAGCCCGTTTTGCCTTGGATTTCTTCGGCTTCTCTTTGAAGTGCTGATCTTTTTTGGGTTTTGCAATCTCAGCAGCATTGCCAACTTTCTTGTCAGGTAGTTCAGTCTTAGCGGTCTCATCCAGCCCATACTGCTCAGCCGGTGAATCTTTATGTGGAATCTTTGTGGGCTTCTCCTCCTGTCCCAAATTTGAATCTTCTGCCTTTGGCTCATTAAAGTTCTCCTCGGTAGTATGAGTGGTTTCACTGGGTACGGTGGATTCGTCTTCATCGAACTTGGTCTTCTTATTAACTCTAACGGGGTGGACATCAGCAGATATTTGCTCGGGCTCTGTGTGAGACTTTTTAGATCTCTTTCTCTTTCTTTTCTTGGAACCGGAGCCATCCAGCCCTAGCGGTGCTGGTCCAGAAGACATGGTTGTGATAGCTCTGTAATGAGATGAGATGCGCGATGATAGTAGAGGAAGATGTGGGGGCCAAAGCATAATACATTTTCATAAAATCCACAAAATCATGCTAATTATTCCCTTTTTAAATATTCTCAGCCAACAGCATACTTCTTCCAACATTCTGGAAAAACACCGCAGGATGTATGTTCTGATATTCACTGTATCTCACACCATACTACCAAATCATATCGCGAACATTCAACTTCGACAGCATGCTTAGACTACTCAATAGAAGAGGGCTTCGTTTCACAAGAGGCCTGAAACAGCTTCCAGTTCAGAGCTGGATCAACATCAGTCAAAGGTCACAGTCCAATGTTGCCACTGTGGAGCCCCCTCCAAAGACAATTTCCATTGTGCCCTCTGTTGCAGAACTCACGAAACCAGAATTCTACAAAGCTGACTTGGAAGGTTCTCTCGTGGGCCACTTGCTTAACAGAGGCCTTGTTGAGTCCCTCACTAGTGACGATTTATACCGCCTAACAGAGGCCAATGCAAGCAAGATGAAGCTTTACTGCGGTGCTGATCCAACGGCCGAGTCCCTACACCTTGGGAACTTGCTTCCTCTCATGGTCCTCCTCCATTTTGTTTTGAGAGGTCATGATGCTGTTGGTCTTGTTGGCGGTGCCACTGGTGCAGTTGGTGATCCTAGTGGAAGAAGCACCGAGAGAACCATGATCGACAGTGAGGAGAGAAAAAACAACGTAGAAAACATCCAGCTACAGATAAAAAACTTTTTGAAGAATGGTGTCAAATATGCTGAGTCTAGACAGGTGGATTCAAGTAACATTGGAAACATATCCAGTGCTAACAACGCCACATGGTGGAAATCAATATCCTTCCTCGATTTCTTGTCAACCTACGGAACACACATTAGAGTTTCCCAAATGCTCGCAAGAGACTCAATACTGTCTCGCTTGAAGTCTCAACAGGGTATTGGCTTTAACGAATTTGCCTATCAGGTGTTGCAAGCCTACGATTTCTGGCACCTTTTCAAGAATGAAGGTGTGAACGTTCAATTAGGAGGCAATGACCAGTGGGGCAATATTACAGCCGGTGTTGACTTCATCTCCAGAATTCAACGTCACTCGGGTGGAGTTGGAAAAAATGGCAAGGAGTTGTCTGCGTATGGAATGACCGTTCCTTTGTTGACTACCTCCTCCGGAGAGAAGTTTGGTAAATCTGCCGGTAATGCTGTGTTTATCAGCAGCAAGCTAACCACCCCATACCAGCTTTACCAGTACTTCATCAATGCCCCGGACGATCTTGTGAGCAAGCTTCTTAGAGCACTTACGTTGTTACCCACCGAAGCTATTGATTCAGTGGTGTTAGCAAAACATGAAAAAGACCCAGGTAACAGAATTGCTCAGAGAGTGCTCGCTCGTGAGGTTGTTGACATGATTCATGGCCCAGGGATTGGTGATGAAATGGCTTACATTACCAGCTTT
The DNA here is from genome assembly GCA_003708405.2 of Candidozyma heveicola. Classification (NCBI taxonomy): domain Eukaryota; kingdom Fungi; phylum Ascomycota; class Pichiomycetes; order Serinales; family Metschnikowiaceae; genus Candidozyma; species Candidozyma heveicola. The sequence continues at coordinate 283,673 of PPOB02000003.1, forward strand.
TTGTTTCCCACCCCTGATCAGCCTTTCGACGACGACATCACCGCTGACAAGTTGATTTCAAAATTCAAAAACTCGGGCATCTTGCAAAGAATCCTGCTTAGCAAATCATTTTCCAATCCAGATGATTTGAAGATGAGTACATTACTAGCTAAGATTCTTGACAGGTCGAAAAATGAAACCAAGAATCTCATAAAAGGCGGTGGAATCTATTTCGGCGTCAACAGGGACCAGTTTGTTGACCCAGATGATGTCGTCCTTTTTGATAAGGATAATCATTTGATGGATGGAAAATTGTTCCTTGTCAGAGCCGGGAAACAAAACTACCATGTTGTCGAGGTGACGAAATAAGATTATTGGCAATTACATGTACATAGATCAAGCATCTTTGCTTAAGACACTCTTCACTGCCTCAATCACTTTAGGGTATATAGCCTTGTTGGCAGCAATGACACCTTTAGAGCTCAAGTGCCTACCCCTACCAAAGTCGAGGGCTTCACCCGTGATGTCGCCGACCTGGCCACCACTCTCATAAATCAATACATTACCAGCTGCGTGATCCCAGATCTTTTCTCTGTATGTGTCACTAACAGGTAAACGCAAGTAGATATCTGCCTGGCCCTTGGCCAAAACACAGTATTTGACTTGAGAGTCCAAATTGATAGTCTGTTTGGACACTGTGTCTTCGCTGAATCCCAATTTCTCTTTGATTTGTGACTGAGTAGAATGAGACGAGTGGCCCTTCTCTACACCCTCGACAACCTTCAATGTTGCAGGCGATGTTTCTGAAGTCATGTGGATCTGCTCCTGGTCCTTCAAAGGCACGAACTCATCGGTGGTGAAAAGAGGCGTGTAGAATGCACCTACTCCCTTGACAGCGGAGAACAAACCTCCCTTAGTACCTGTCTGGATTTCGTTCAGAGAGATGTGCTCAGGCAAGTTGGGACAGCCAATGACTCCAAGAACGACCTTGCCGTCTTCAACAAGAGCCAAACACACGGCAAACTGATCACCTCTCAAAAATCCCTTAGTGCCGTCAATAGGGTCGAGTGCCCAGAACCTGCCTTTCGATCCACCCTCGTAGTTTCCGAAGTCGATGCTCTCGTAGACCTCGCTCAAGTCCTTGAGTTCACCAAGTTCGCCAGATGATGCGTTAGTCTTTTGCTGAGTTTCGTATAAAAGGTCCAAAATACGCTTGCTGAGTGCATTGGCTTCTTCAGAACCATCTTTCAAGGACAGGGAGTCCTCCTCGCCCACGATATTGTCCGAAGGAAAGTTGAGTTTAATGGCCTTGTTAATCAAAGCCTGTGATGCATAATCACCCACAGTAACAGGCGATTTGTCGTTTTTAATCTGAGTTCCACTTTTGGACAATTCAACGATGGAGTCGCTGAGGCCTTTGGTGAGTACTGAAGCCCTCTTAACGGCAAGAGAAGCAATCCTCAATTCTTTCGCGTACGGGTGGTCTGTGGCAACCATTTTCAGTGATTGTGAAATTTTAATAAAACGAGATAACCACAAGGCGGCAATGGCGAGTGCTATATAGGAGAGATATCTCTGTCTGACCATAGCATTTAGTAGGCGTGCGGGCACGTGAGAGTACTTGATAGTAGATGCGTACTATATTCTATAGACGCCGTTTGGCAACCTTAGTGATAGCAGAATGGTGTATCTTGATCTATTGAATCTAATAAATAGGCATTTTTACCTTGGTCGTGGAACATTAAGCCTGACTACTGAACAACGAAGTCAGTGACGTTGAATTTTTTGGAGGAAATACCCATCAGGCTGATGTATTCCTTTGTCTCCTCAGACAATCTCTTGGTAGTCTCGTCATCCCACTGGAACTCGTTCTTCATGATTTCGACAACACCATCAACAGCACTCAAGGCCTCTCTGGCGTTCAAGAAAGCCAATCTGGTTCTTCTAGCCAAAAAGTCTAGAGGGTGTCTGATGTACTCGTACTTCAAAGAGTACTTCAACTCAGCGATGGTGAAGGGCTCGTCGAAAGACTGGTAGGTCAAGATAGTACCATCCGTTGCCTTTTCCTCATTAGGGGTGTACTGGTGGGTGGCAGCCAAGGTGATAGGCAACTTGTTGTAGTCGTTTTGCTGGTACAACTCCAAAATGAGAGAAGCTCTTGAGCCATAGTTATGACTCAAGTGCTTGGCCAACTTCAAGGGGATCTTGTACTCGTGGATCAAACGGGCGGAGTAGTTCTTGGAGTAGTCCTCACCACCGGCAAGCAAAATGTGGTTAGTCTGGCAAGGCTTCAAGTTCTTGCCGCCAAAGTCAAACTTCTTAATCAAGGTGTCAACAGTCTCCTCAGCCATCTCTCTGTAGGTAGTCCACTTACCACCGGAAATGGTGACCAAGTTCGATTCGGAAGTGTGGATCAAGTGGGAACGCACCAAGCCCTGGGTACCAGACTTGGCATCCTTACCCTTTGGAATCTTGGATGGGTCCTGAACCAATGGTCTGATACCGGACCAGGCAGACAAGACATCCTCTCTGTCAACAGGGAACACAATGTACTTTTGCAACTCGCCCAAAATGTCAGTGATTTCCTCCTCGGTAGGGACAGGGTTATTGGGAACCTTCTTCAAAGGAGTGTCAGTAGTTCCGGCAAGAACCTTTCCTTGCCATGGCAAAAAGAACATAACTCTACCGTCAGAAGTAGCTGGGTCCAACAAACCCATGGAGGCAGGACCGTAATACTCAGGCAACACAATGTGGACACCAGAAGAAGGAATGACCATTCTTGGAGGCTGCTCCTGCTTAGGAGGCAAGCCCTGAGGGTCTTCATCCATTTCCAAAATCTTGTCAGCGAAAGGTCCAGTGGCATTAACAGTGGCGGTAGCCTTGATCTTGTACTCCTCGCCAGTCTCCTTGTCGACAGCAAGAGCACCAACCAACTTGCCGTCTTCCTTGAGCAATTGCTTGACTTCCATGTAGTTCAAGACGGTTGCACCGTGGTCCACAGCGGTAACAGCCAAAGTAGCATTGAATCTAGCATCGTTGAAAGTACCGTCATGGTACACACAGGCAGCCTTGATGTTGGCAGTGTCAATCATAGGAGCAATGGCACCGAAGGTCTCGGCGGAAAACACAGTGGAGGATCTCAAGTTCTGGTGGCCAGCAAACCAATCGTACATCTTACAACCAATGAAAAAGTAGGGCACCTGCCACCACTTGTAGACAGGGATCATGATAGGGAGAACGGAACACAAGTGAGGAGCGGTTCTAAGCATGTTACCTCTCTCGTTCAAGGCTTCGATAACCAAGTCCAACTGGTCCTTGGAAAGCTGGAAAATGGCCTTTTCCAAGTATCTGACACCACCGTGGGCCATCTTGGTGGACTTGGAGGAAGTACCGGAGGCAAAGTCATACTTCTCCAAAAGACACACGTCAAGACCACGAGTGGCAGCGTCAAGAGCGGTACCGGTACCGGTAGCACCACCGCCAATGATCAACACGTCAAAGTTTTTGGTTTTCTTGACGTTGTTCAAGAGCTCCTCTCTGGAAGGAGGAACATCGAGCTTCTTGCGGAGAGGCTCATAGCTGTTCTTGAAGTTAGTGGGGTTTGGGGATTTGATGAAATCGAGATAGATAACGCCAACACCAACCACAGAAGCCGAGGCGGCAGCGGTCTTGAAGAATGTTGACTTGAAAAAGCGAGACATTCTTTTTGAAGAAAAAGAGTGGTGTGTTCGAAAAAAAAAGATGTGGCAGGCAAGAAAAAAAAGAGCCGAGCCAGCAACGGTGAGTGAAAAGTCGAGGGTAGTGGGGCAGGAAAATTAGAGCAACGACACCGGCCCACGAACCCGGATGGAGGAATGGAAAACGGTGCTGCACATCGCGGAGGCCCATGGCCCGCCGAAGCTTGAGACAATCAAAAAGAAAAAAACCTGCTTTGCTCCAGCGTGACCAAGCACTTTCGCCCGATTCTCCAAGTCGCTGTTTCTTGTTAAGCGAACTGGGCCAATGGCTGCGAAAAATGCCCCGAGGATGCTAGTGCGCAGCTGGGCATATGCTCCCACTCCATTGGCATGGGGCGTGAGAGACGTTTTCTCATTTTTCCGGCCGCGAGGGCAAAGCAAGCGAGCAGCCGTATGGCGGGGGAGGGGCACCGGATCAACTGCCACCGTATATAATGAAAAAGCGGTTTGGGGGCAGAATTAGTTGGCCACGGTTTTGGCGGTAATTTCCAATAGTTTCAAGCGTATCTTGTTAGCGGTTCCGGCCGTGGTCCTCGGTGCCGCACCAACGGAGCCCCAGGTTGCCCAGACGCCTTTGATCCGCACCGTCATGTGATTGGGCCCGGGTGCCTCTGCTCCAGTGCATCTGGGGTACAGACTTGATTGGTTAGATGAAGGAGGTGTCTTAGATCGCGAGGCGGCGGTGATTTTTTTTTTTTTTTTTTTTAATTGGTGTGATTGCGTGATGGTGCGACCGGGCCGGTGTAGGCAATGTAGGGATTTGCCGTGGGTGGTGAAGTGGTTCAGATGCTAGCGGGTATTTGCGGTTGACTTTTTTCCGTTGTTTTTCCGTCGAAGGCTCTTTTCTGCGTTTTTTTCTTCTTTTTTTTTTTTTTTGTTTCATCGGCGGTGTTGGTGGTGGATATTCATCTGGGTGAGGTTGCAAATTAACACCGTTTACGCGAAAGCGCGCCCGAAACGAGAACCGTTGCTTCACCGGAATTCCCTTTGTAATCTGGAAGAAGCAAGAAAGATTAGAGAGAAACATGGGCCAGAGGAGCAAGGTAAATTGGAGTTTTTGTGACCCTAACCGTTCAGACTGTAGTTTCAGGGTCGGCGACATCATTTCTTGAGGCGGCCCCATACATGAGACTACAGGGAATGAGTGCACGGGAGTTGTCAAGTACTCAAATTTTGAAGGCCGAGAAATCGATACCGCCCAATCATACAGCAGCACGTAATTTTCTGAGTCAACCAGCCCAGAGCTCTAAATATCTTTCGAAGAAATTTCTGTTGGATAAGCTAGATTTTTATGACCAGTTTTGGAAGCTGCTCTTTGCCCAATTGTGATGGGTGGTAGTCTATCTCTCCACCAAAATAGATCTCAGTACTGCGGAAGCCCTGAGTAGGATCACATCTGGTTGGCTTGGTTCGCAGGACATAGGCAATTGCTGCAAGATGAGCTGGAGGGATTACTGCTCATTACACTACTTTCTCCCCGTTAAAAAAAGTGATAGAGTAGATTTGGTGGCGGAACCCTCCATTTCGATTGATGCTGAATACTGTAGTTCCTGATTTCTCAGGCCTGGTACACTGCGGTATCTGGTACTAAGAATTCAAAACCTTAGTGGACACATGGAGACACTAGAGGTCCCAGGAGAATGATATTGCTGGCTGAGTTTCTCATCCATTTGGCCTGTTTCAAGAGAGGATACTATGGTAACCGAAGTAACGCTCTGAGCTTTGCTGAAGACAAGGCGTCAAGTGTACCTGAACCGTTCCGCTGTTGCACCGTTCGTCTACGGCCCTCGCTTCGGTAAAGCAAAACCAAAGAATTAAGGACTATTTGATGTGAAATAGTCTCAAAAGTAATACACTGAATCGCCTTCATATGTGGGTGCAAAACAGCAGACTGTACTTGGGAGATGCTCACGCCTTGGCTTGATTACCAAAATCGACTCATTTGATGTCAGATTTCAAACAGCAATAATTTAAGAGTCATTTTGATCGACAACTACTTCGCTTAATTTCTTCCACGAATTACCCATCCCGAAAATGCCCCTTTTCTGGCCACCCTTCTCACCAGACTTAGGAGTTAAGCCCCGCACCTGCAGTCCATATAATCTTTAGAGTCAACCTCACCACGTCAACCAACATGGATTCTTTGACAGACGAACAGAAAAGTGTGCTCGACGAATTCGTGGCAATCACGAATGTATCACTAGATGACGAAGAAAAGTCAGAGAAGAGTGTGATTTTGCTTCAAAACCATAGCTTCAACTTGAATAATGCTGTACTATCGTTCTTTGAAAGCGGACTAGATAACGTGCTGAGGAACCCAACACCGATCGAGGAGCCAATATCGCTGGATCCGCTGGCGTCGGGATTCGAAAGATTTGAGTCCAGCGCTGTGCATAGAAATCTTCATGAAGATTTTGCCATGGATCACTTATTGCCAAAACTACCCAAAGCTCCTAAGATTAGTAACCACTGGCAATTCGACCTTGGCATCCACATGTCTCGGAGAGCGTTGATGTCTAATGAGAAGACTGCGGAGGAAACGCAGGCCACCACTCCGAAGAAGCCCTCCATCTTGTGGATAATTCTTCTTATCATACCCAGAGCATTCTCCATGCTCTTCTCTTTTCTTAAATTCATGTTAGGCTGGAACACATCTCCATTGCACAGAGCAATCCCTAATCTGTTTGCATGGGACGATTACGACGAGACATATGACATCACTAGTATCGCCCAAGGTGTCAATGCCCAGGAACTCCACATACGAACCACGGATTTCAACAAATGCCACGATGAAAGTCAAAAAGATTTTAAGTTCCTAACGACCGTTTTAGTTGATGACTCAACCATTGAATTTGCTCGTCAATTTCTTGAATCGCCTCAATTGAAGCTGCTTCTAGACGAGTGTCCCGACAACGAGATTTACTTGGCCAACATAGACAAGAGTCCCGAAGCATTTGAGGTCGCACACACATATAAAATCAGAAGGCTTCCATATGTCATGCTTTTGGGTAATGTGACAAGAAACCCCCTGGTCATGTCTTCCATGTCTATTATCTTTAAATCCAACCTTTTATACGACAAGGACGATGCAGATCAGCAGGTTGTCAATAAAGTGCTCAGAAGTTTGAAGAAGAGCGTCAACCACTTCAACCCCCAGCTTGTGTCCAAGCGCTATGACAAGCAGGAGATGGAGTTGAGCCGCCTCCTCAAGGAAAAGCAAGACGAAGCCTACTTGGAATCACTTGCACAAGACAGAGAGAAGAAGCAGGAGAAGGAGAGAAAGAAGATGGAGGAAGATCTGAAGAAGGAGTTGGAGCAGATAAGGAGAAGATTCATCGCTACCTTGGTGGAAAAAGCATGGTTCGATGAAAAGGCAAAGGACACAACACCTAAGGACCTGGTAAGGATGTCGTTCAAGATTCCCGATGGTCGTCGTGTGATCCAGAAGTTTCCCAAGAGTATGCCAGTAGTGGCCATCTACCTATTTGTTGAGACCCAGCTTTTCCAGAGGGACGAGGATGAAGAATACGAGGAGTCGGACTTGACACTAGAAGAGTTTTGTGAGAAATATGAGTTCGAGTTCGAGCTCTTCAAGCCTTTTCCCAAGGTTGTATTGCCATGTGTTCAACAGACAATTGAGGAGTTTGATGAGTTGAAGCTGGGTGACAATATCATGGTGGAGTATCTCGGAGAAAGTGAAGACGACGATGAGGCGTAGACAGCGAGGGGTGCAAACAAAAAAGACGTTATCACGGCGGGTCTACGAAACTTTCACCAAGTTCAATAATTATTAGTCAAGAAGGTGGTGAACCATACTTGATAGAATTATGGCGAACGATAAACGGCCACTTGTAATGACCGGAATGCATAATTACGGTGAGCTCAGTGCGACTGGTATCTAATATGCGGGGCTTGGCACATAGTAAAAATCAATTGAGGCTGCGACAATCGACAACTCCTCTTTTCTATAATCTCAACACTTTCCAGTAAACACTACAATGGCCAGCCGTCAATCCAGACACGAGGCCGAGAAGTTGGCTATCATTCAGAAATCGATGTCTAGGGGTCGTTCGAACTCCCCTTCAAACAGCAACAGCAGGTCCTCGTCAACCCTGAATGACGAATTCAACAATAAGGACATCAAATGGTCTATTACCAACCACGACCCGCTGGAACGGTTGAGAGACCCCTCAGAGCAGGATACCGACGCAGACGGTGCCAACGCTCTTTGGGATAACGAGATGTCTGAGGAAGAGCACATCAGTGATGATGACGATAACGAGAAGTTCCAATACGACGGCACGGGCAACATCTTGCCCAATTACGCCTGCCAGGATGAGAAGATTCTGGAAATCTCTACGATATTGCAGAATTCAAACTTAAACGACAGGCAGACTATCAAGAAGCTTGAAGAGTTGACTGCCACAGAACGTGCCGTAGCAAATGCACGCAATATTGGCAAAGATGTCGACCTTGGTGTTGTCGAGAAACTCACGCAGAACAAGCACGCTCTCACAGGCAAGGATGGCTTGGATTTGTCCAATTTGGACCAGGATGCAGAAGCCAGGAGGCAGAAGTTGGAGACTTACCAAGCTTACAGGCGGAAGATCATTGACCAGGAGAATGAGCAATTGAGAGGCCCTCATGGAGGCAATGCCACAAAGGACGAGGAAAATGCCGACGGCGAGGGTTTTATGGCTCCATACACCTCGGCTGTAGAGGACAAGTTGGACTCCGAATTTGCATCGCAGTTGAATGAGACTATCAAGGAAGGCGAGGTGGATTCCAGTCTTGCACACTCGCGTGTTATTCAGACAATCACCCGTGGTAACTTCTTCCAGCTCATAAATCCCAAGGTGAAGCCAAAGATGTTCCTTCTTTGTATGGACTTCAGTCCAGAATCCATCTTTGCTCTCGAATGGTGTTTGGGAACGGTTTTGGTGGACGGCTCTGTTTTGTTCATCGTTTGCGTCATCGAAGAGAACGACTCTAACCACAACTTGAAGAACAACTCGCCCAATGAGAGAGAATCAGCCCGACTCAACATGCTTAATCGTGCTAAACAACAAGTTTTGAACTTGTTGAAGTTGACCAAACTTCAGATCCATGTTGTCATTGAAATCATCCACCACCCCATCCCACGTCATCTTATTTTGGAGTTTATCGACAACCTACAACCCACTTTGGTGGTGGTAGGCTCCAAGGGTCTGAGTGCCATCAAAGGTGTTCTTTTGGGATCGTTGTCGAATTACTTGGTGACAAAGTCCACGGTGCCAGTTATGGTTGTCAGAGAAAAATTGAAGAAGATCAACAGATTCAAGACGGGCTCCTCTATCTTCTCCAACAACATCAAACCATTGACGTTGTCCGAGGCTAGAGTCGACTAACCCAGGTGTGTTCATTTCTTCGCTTTGCTCAAATTTATACTTATCATAAACGAAATTACGAGGTCTATATCCATTCCACTTATACCATCCCTAAAACCCAAACCATAAATGATCGTCAAAAAACCTACCTTAGAGGAAGAGCTCTGTAAATGCACGTTTACCACGAGAAAATTGATGTGAGCAGCCTTCAGCTGGGCACTTCCGTGGAGCACTTATGAGAGGATTGTCAGTCGTCACCTCCTGGTCTCTCTTCTTAGAGCGGCGCCTAGGCGCCCTGTTTCCAATGTTCTTGATACATCTTCCACAAAATACGTGACCGCATTTACTCACAAAGACACGTTTAGATAGAGCACGGTCGCTATCAAGGCACTGTGTTATACAGAACCAAGGAGCTTGCACTCTAAAGTCCGCGGCATACTTTTCCAAGGAATCGTTATATCTGGGGTTAGCAACAAAATCCTCTGGAATGCCTTCTCCGAGTTGGATTCCACAGAGCTCGCATAGAAGGTTTTCCTCAGGAGTTATGTTTGTGGTATGCAGATTGTCTTCTTCTGTGGCTTCTTTCCTCTTCTTGCGAAGCATGTCTCTGTTATAAATCTTCTCCTTTTCGATCTTACGGTCGAGAGCCAGCTCGTCTTCTCTTTCTAGTCGGGCTAGGATTGCGCCGGATATCTGGTCGCTGGTATCATTAACATGCAAGTAGTTAAAAAACGATCGTTGCTGGTCGTCAGTGAGATTGAAGAAGCTCAAAGGGACATTCAAGTTAAGCCCTGCCATGAACTCTTGAGCTCCTCGTTCTCGAGGATTTTGTCTGGGGTTTCGCCTTGCGTTTCTTCCAAAGAAAGACGGTTGGCGAGGTGGGGGTCTTGCGGACGGCTGGGGTGTTGGCGGAGTTTGTGTCGATCTCCTTACTTCGTGCTCAACCACGGGGATAGCTTCCATGGGAGCACCTGGATATTGGAGTAGCGGAGACCTCATTTCGTTCTGGCCGGTTATTTGTATATCGTCATCGTCCACAGGTGGAGCAGAAGCTTCACCAACAATCTCGAGCTCGTCATCCGAGCCTTCCAGGCCAACGTCACTCAAAACCTCTATAATGCTTTGTTCATGTTGTGGTCCAGTGAAACCTGCTTCTTCGCCATCGCTGGCAACCTCGATGATACTCGAACGCCGTCTTATCGACGGCTGTTTGGTACCTTGCTCACTCATCTTGTCGTAGTGAAAATGGGCTGGAAATGAATATCATGCAAAAGAAAAACTTCGGTTGCCGATAAAACGGAAATAAGTTAGCTGGATGTTTTCAGATCAAAAAAATTTGCGTGTCGTGTCTAGATGTACACTGGTCGCTGACACAACAGATGCCAATCGAGGTTAAATGCGTTGCAGCTGAGTCGCGCACGTGACATTACTTCAAGCGGAATGATTCCGAGATCATCGCCACAAGGATGGAAGTAAGGGGTAGGGCTATTTTTTTTATAAGTGATCGGATTTGCCATTCAGAAAAAAGCCACATTGTCTTCCCTATTCAACGTTTAAAAAGGCTACTGCTGCGTCCTATGGTCTTTTTTATTATCGATGCAAATCTGCCTAAAATACATGGTATGCCCGCTCAATGCTTCCCTATAATGCTTGCCACCGCTTACTTCTTCAAGCCACTTCTAACGTAACGACCGACAACAACACAGTGGTCTCTCTCATATGGCTCCAAAGTCAACTGCTCCAATGGCTTGATTCTCTCCTCTCTCAATTTCTGGACCTCTCTAGCAAAGACGGTCTCGGCATCGACGGTGGAGTCAATACAGTTGGCCTTGATAGAGATGACAACAGTTCCCTGATCCTTCAAGAACAAGTGGGAGTTCAAGGCGATAATACGGGCCTGGTCAGGCTGGGCCACATCGGCGAACACAGCGTCAACCATACCAATCAACATACGGTACTTCTGTGGGTGACGGGCATCGTCAATAATAGGAATCACGTTAGGTCTCTTCTTGGCCATGGAGATCAACTCTCTACCAGGACGGTGAGAGAACTCAACAGCGAAGACCAATCCGTCAGGACCGACAACATCGGAAACGTGGGACACGGAGGTACCGGAAGCAGCACCCAAGTACAAGACCTTCTTGCCTGGAGCAATACCCAATTCATCGATACCACCCATGATACCGGCAGCCAACTTGGATCTGAAAGGGTTCCACACACGGTACTCAATCTTGGTTGGAGCAGCTCCCTCCTCCTTGGCTGGCTCGTCAATGGCGATTCTCTTCTCACCATACACAGACTCACCTGGGGCCATGTTCTTGGTGACCAACAAGTCCTCCTTACCTCTAGCAATGAAGACACCGGCGTGTCTGTGGGGCTCAATCACAACCTTGGCACCGCCTCTAGCACCACCTCTGGCACCACCACGGCCGCCTCTAGCGCCACCACGGGCACCACCACGGGCACCACCTCTGGCACCACCTCTACCGCCTCTTGGAGCAAATCCTCCTCTGGCACCACCTCTGCCACCTCTTGGGGCAAAGCCGCCTCTAGATCCGCCTCTGGCGCCGCCACGGGCACCGCCTCTACCGCCTCTGAATGGGAAAGACATATTATGTGTGGATTTTTGTTGGTATGTTTGGTAGAGAGTGTGAGAAATGGGAAAAATTTTTCTACAGTAGAGTGCGCTCCACTGATGGTGTGCGGGTAACCCCCAAATCCGAAGACTCCAGCGACGTTTATACGGCTCCCAGGCTACGTCCCGACGGCTGTATGGCTCTTCAAAAAGCTTGAATGACTTAAAGAGAAGTTGCTTTCTACCTGGTACTTCTGTATCTGATAAAATCACAATGAAGGGAGGACTATTCCAAAAAGTCTACTAAATATCGGCTTTGATTTAGTCTCTACAGGTACATACGGACGTACAGAAAAGAAAAGACCCGAAAATGATATCAGTGAAAATCATAGATGTTTCTGATGCTCATTGAAGAAGAAATTATATCTTGTGTGGGTTCCTGGTGGAACTATAGGTTGGCGTCTTCCAGTGAAAACGATGCCCATCGTGCGGCACGAACTTTACTATGCGATTGCCTATTTGGGACTGGGATTGACGTATCTCGCCCCACAAACGTTCAATTATCTCCAAAACAGATACGAATACCGGAAAGGTCTACAATAATGTGATAGGCCATTTTTGAGCCAGAAAATGGACAAGAATACCCACTTTCACTATGAAGCCCAAGTTATCATGTGCCACCTGCACATACAGCTGTCTTTGCCTCGATTAGGCTGCCAATGGAACAGTAGAACCGGTGCCGCTTACATGTTAGGCTGCGACTGATTACAGACCCACTACACCATGTCTCTTCACACGATCGCCATAGTTGTTGGCACCATGGTGTGTGGGTGTCTCAACTCCCTCCTCACAAAGTACCAGGATAATCAATGTGTGAAGAATTGCTCCAATCCCGATGTGAGCACTCACAAGAACTTCGAACAGCCTGCCATTCAAACGCTTCAGATGTTCATAGGTGAACTCGGCATTTACATCGTTTACTATATTCTTTACAAGGCGCCATTTGCCAAAAGAGCTGAATACCAGCCTTTGGGCGAGCTCACCCCGCCAACGCTGAAAGGCAAGAGCTTACTTCTTGCTATTCCGTCCGTGTGCGATATGTTGGCTACTACTTGTATGAACGTGGGCTTGATCTACACGCCTGTTTCGATCTACCAGATGACAAGAGGAGCTATTGTGCTTTTTGTAGCAATACTCTCTGTATTGTTTCTTCAGAGGAGGATCAGACCCTTGGAATGGATTGCGTTGGTTATCGTCACTTTGGGTATTGGAATTGTGGGGTATTCGGGAAGTCGAGGTGGTCCAGACAAAACCAACGCGGAGGAACCGGCATTCGTTATTTTCGGCATGTGCTTGATCATATTGGCTGTCTCGCTTCAAGCGGTTCAGTTTGTGGTCGAGGAGAAAATCCTCGCTAAGTACCACTTCACGCCCTTGCGCTTGGTATACACCGAGGGCTTCTTTGGCGTGACTATTTTAACAGTTTGCATGGTTGTGCTCAATTTCATAATAGGCCTGCTACAGTCCAAAAAAGAGTTCGTCGACTCTCCCTTCAATTTAAGCGAATCGTTGTCCCAGACCTTCTCGCTGCGTCAAGTGCTTATATCCTCGGTTGCAATCATGATTTGCATCTCCACCTTTAACTTCTGTGGTGTATCGCTTACACAGAAGCTTTCTGCTACAGCTAGATCTACCATTGACAGTTGCAGAACGCTTTTGGTCTGGCTCACTGCCATGATCTTGGGCTGGGAGTCTTTTAGCTTCTTGCAATTCTTTGGCTTCGCGACCCTCTTGTTTGGCACGCTTTGCTTTAATGGAGTACTTCAGCCAGAGGAGTGGTCGTTTATTCCAGAATACCTTAAGGATAGAGCTCATAAGAATGAACGGGTGATAGATGTTGTGGATGAGCCCGTCGAGAGGATGTGAGTGTGGCTGCAAAACAGCGAGCTAGTGGCCACATCTCCCTCCGAGTATACACAAAAAGAAAAAGTTGAATAGTCAACATAGTCAGGCAACATATTTAGTCAAGATAGTCATTGATATATTTGGCACAAAAGCTATTTTCCGGAAGAGAACTTACTAGCTTTGGCTCGGAATAGTATGGGCGCACGTGACCAAATTGTCAACGATATGTCGCTCACCTACATAGCGGTATTGCCACCACTGAACTAAACAAGATGGTATGTCAATTGCTTAATTCGATTTAGGGTCTAAACTAACATTAGTCTTTGCGTGCAATTCCAGAAAACAAGAACCATGCTACTGTTTCCACAACCACGTTTGGGGAGGCATCTGAGAACACGCCGGCTTTACAAGATACGTTAAGAGCACAAGAGGGTCCATTAAACATCGCCTCCCAACTTAATAACCGTCATCCATTAGAATCGAGAATCCAAAACTGGGAAAAAACCCAGGAAGAGACCAGAATGGAAACCTACAGACGTGTGTTTGGTGCAGGTGAACCAATTCGTAGAACCATGGAGTTGAACCTTGTGGAGGCCACCGATTTCAAGCCCCAGGTTCTTGGTGGCTCTGACACGTTGCATACGGACATTTTGAATAACAGAGAGAGCACGGTCGACTGGGAGGACATCTACAAGGGCGGCTTTGAGGCTGGTAGAAACGTGCCTGACTTCCACACTGAAATGGAGAAGAGGCTTGGATTTTGAGGCACAGGAAATATAAGAATGTCTACGAATAAATATTTTACGAAAGAGAAGCATCGTGAAGTGGTTTGTTTGGCTATTGGTTAAAGTGCTTTGTGTGTAAATGAGCGCCGTGGCCAAGTCGAACTGCCAGCTTGTAGATTGTCATTCTCTTAAACTGGATAGGTATCTCAGCTTGCCTTGACACTATTTCGACCTTCCTCTCATTTCGTAGATATTAATGAAATGGATTTATGCTTCATGGTATAAGAAGATTTGATCTGATCTGGTCCGTGATTTAAGTTGCAATCAATGCAGACTCATCTAATGAGTCTAATCTTGTTCATTGGATTTGCTCTTATCCAAAGACATAATCTTTATGGTCCAGTGACTTTACTCGGCAAGGACGTTGAAAAGCCCTAACACTAAATAATCAAACAAGTATAGCCTTGACCAAACAATTGCTGCCAGAGGTTCCGCCCCACTACTCCTATAGCCATGGGCGAATGTAGCCGTGCTCAGATTTGATAGCCAAAGATACTATCCAAGTTCTATCTATTCCCATGATCGAGAACTCATAAGTGATGTGCAAGGAGCTCTTGCGTTAGATTGCTCGATTACTTGCAAACTTCAAGTGATTTTGAAAGAAACTCAGTGAATAAGCTTTGCTTACTTAAATATGGGGGAATCTACACTTTTGTGAGTAGAGGACTACGCAAACGTGGTGGCAATGCCGTTTCCAATCTTACGGAAACCAGTAATCCGATCCAACCAATCGAATCTGCCCGGCAAGTAGATCAAAAACACATAGGTAGCGCAATACCATTCAAAGAAATCTTTCTGGTTTCAATTCTAAAGAAATATTCTGCAAACTGTTCAGTAGTTACAAGCTCTGAAGAAACGCAGTGCGTCAAAGGCACGAACCGAGAAGTCGCTCGGGCCGCCCAATTTGCCAATTATTTGATTACTTTAAAAACACAGTAAAAATCGCCCAGATAATTTCCACCCAGATTTCCTAATTGCTAAATCTCAAGACAGCCTTTATTCAACACTGGTAAAATTTCGAAACATCAGCGCGGCACTAAAAAACTGCCGCATCAAAATTTTCCATACTATACTTCCCACACATATACTTTTGCGTTAACTTTTCCTCAGCAAAAGCCACGTATCCCCCCAAAGCTCGCCATTCTAGCATAAATTCCAAAGCTTGTCTAAAAACTGTTCCAATGCAAACCGACTCGCATACCAACATGTATGTTTCTCGTCAAAGTGAAACCACCTCTTCCCCAGGTCGTACCAACGATCAGAGGTTACGCAAGGAGCATTCAAGCAATGACGGATCGGCGCCTTCCGAAGGTGCTTCTGCCTCCTCCCAGTCTTTTAACATCCCCGCCAACAAAGGCTCCAAGAGGTATCCTATTCAAGATGTCTTCAACGTATGGTATGAGGTGAAGGACCAAGTGCTCAACCAATCCGCTGCGTCCAAACCCCATGAGAACTACAAGCACTCCGTTCCCAAGGAGATTCATCACTTGAATTTGCAGAAACAGGCTCAGGGTGGCATGCGAATCCAGCCTGTGGACACCTCAAGCCAGCTGGACAACCTCAATGAACAAAGTCAGTCGCTGACCCAGTCTATTCCAGGACAGATCCCTTCATTGGAGGACCAAATGGCCCAGCTAGGTGTTGGAAAGAAGCTGGCGCCGCCTCCCAATCTTGTTCCTCCAGAAAGGTCTCATTCGGCGGATCCAGCATTGGTTCAACCAGAAAACCTCTTTTGGCTCTATCTTGATCCATCTGGCAATGAGCAGGGCCCGTTTCTGGGTGTTGTTATGCAAGAATGGCTCTCGGATGGATATTTGGATTTCGAATTGCGTATTCGTCGTGCTGAAGAGTCTAACTTCTATACTTTGAAACTGTTTTGTGAGGGTGTAAAGAACTACGTCCAACCATTCAAAGTCCCATTGCCAGACTTAGATGGAGCTCAACAGACTCGTGATCCCCTGCAGATTCCAAACTCTGGCTTGATTGACAACGCCAACCAGCAATCTGCATTTGGACAGAAAAACTTGTACTCTTCTCTTTTGCCCAATGGGGGAGCACTGAACCTCGGTGCAGCCTCCATGAGAATGAGCAACTCGAACAACTTGTTCGACTTCATGGGCTCTCGTGACTATTCGTTGATGAACCAGCCAAACCAATTTTCGAACAATCAGTTTGGTATCGACCCTGTTGGCATGAACCTTGGCCAAAACTTGGGCCCCAATTTGGGCCCCAATTTGAGCCAAAGCATGGGACAGAATTTGGGCCAGAACTTGGGCCAGAATTTGTCTGGCAGCTTTGGCCAGTTGCATATGCCCTCTTTGCTCCAGCAGCAGATTCAGCAGCAGCAGCAGCCCAACTTGAGCAGAACTAACTCTGGCTGGGGCTTGGACTCTGCTTCCGGCTTGATGGGCGGAAGCCCCCAAACTCCCGGTGCTGTGAACACGAATCTTCCTGGAATCGGCAATCAGGGCCCCATGTCTCCTTGGCTCTCTGGTGTTCAATCAGTTTCCCGAGTGAGCTCACCATTTGTACCCTCATCTTCATTAACAGGTTCAGTTTCTGCTGAGGGCTCTGATATCATCAAGCCCACTACAGATGATCCTGTTCTTCATGACATCCACAACTCGATGGTGACTGGTATCTTAAATGATGATGATCACCGTCGCAAGTCTGTGGATGATCCACCTGCGCCAAAACAGGAACCCACTGAAACTCCTGCTGAGGACCCAACCGCCAAAATGCCTGGTGCTTTCATTCCAGTGCCCGAAGTGGAAGAGCCTCAACCTGCATCACCCCAAAAATCTGCCGTGGAACAACCACCTGCTCCACAAGCCAAGCCTGTTGAAGAGAAGATCCCTGACCCTCAACCGGAACAGCCTGCTCCTAAGGAGCCTACCAAGCCTGAGATCAAGCAAGAGAAACCTGCCTTGGCTCCATGGGCGAAACCCGCAAATTCTTCTGCTGAACAGACCAAGCCTGCCATGACATTAAAGGAAATCCAGGCTTTGGACGCTGCTCGTTTGCGTGAAGAGCAACAGCTCAAGGCTGAAAAGAGACAGCAGGCTGCTTTGGCCGAGGCTATCGCTCTCTCCAAGGAGGAGGCCGCTGCTGCTGAAAAGCCTACCTTCAACTGGGCCAGCAACCCCTCGCAGCCTGTTGTCAGCAAGAAGTCTTTGGCTGAGATTCAAAAGGAAGAGTCTGAGGCTGCTAAGAACAAACTTGCTGCTGCTAAAGCTGCAGCTCCCGCTAAGACTTCTCTTGCTAGCTCTTTGGCTGCCGCTCCTCCAAAGGAGGACAAGGCATGGACCACTGTTGTGAGCAAGAAAGCTCCTCCTGCTAAGAAGCCTGCTGCTGCTCCTGTGTCATATTCCACAGCTGCTGGTGCCTCGTCCAGCACCATCTCGCCCCATGTCTTGCGTGCTGCTTCGTCTACGAACACCAACTCTCTGTCTATCAACGGAAATGCTGTGAGAGAGGACTTCTTGGTCTGGGCCCGTTCTGCCATGACTAACTTGTATCCTTCTGTTTCCAAGAATGACTTACTTGAGATTTTCACCACCTTGCCTATGCACCCTGACTCCAGCCAGTTGATCTCCGAGACCATCTACAGCTCCTCCGCCACAATGGATGGCCGCAGGTTTGCTCAAGAGTTTATGAAGAGAAGACAGGCCGTAGAGAAACAAGTCGGCTCTGGTACAGGTGAGAACTGGTCTGCTGCTATTGTTTCAAGTGCCGATAAGATCCCTAGTGTGGACGACGAAGGCTGGAGCACTAGCAAGACCAAGAAGAAGGGCAAAAAGAATTAAACTTCGTATATACAAGCTGAATGGACGGGGCAATAAATCACTCTCTGTAGTTGATACTGTTAACCACCTGTGCAACAGAACTCAAGTTTTCCTCAGGAATCATCACCACACCAGACCGAGCCATAGATAGGTAGCTCATCTCGATACTTGCTTCGCATGAACTCAAAATTCTCCCAGCAAGACCAGCTACAATACCCGTCAAGTCAAGGGGTAGCATTCGCAAGTCAATAGGAATTGGTAGAATGATGTCCAGGGCCGAGCCTATGATCGATTTGAAGTCATAGCCCATTGCAGCACGCTTACGAGCTGATCCGGGCAAAATGAGTGAGAGCTCGTTGATAGAGGTTCTTGTTAGTACGAAGTATTCTGGAAGAAACCCCGATCCAATGCACATGGCTGCTTTCTCAATTGCATCCTTAACTTTTCCGGGCCGAGCTCCTGTTAGTAGGAGCTTTTTGTTTTTGCTGATCTTAGGATGAATTCCGTTCTCTTGGAATAGCTTTACCGTCTTTTCTTCCAATCCCCTGCTGTTGGAGTCATTTCCCTCGTCTTCGCTTTTGGTTACCACATCACTATTCACCAAGTAGCTGTTCGAAACATCCGAAAATTCAAATGACTTGCTTGTGAGAATGCGGACAACTTCCTCCTTGTGCATATGGGGGATCAAAACGATATCTGTGAAATGGCTTGACAAAAAGAACAAAGGAATATCATTTTCCGAAAGAGGACGGGTCAACTCCAATATCTTCGAGTTGTTGGATTCGCCATCACTGTCTACCTGAAGATTGATGAAAGGTTTATCGACCACCACCACATCGTCATATTTCAATTCTTTGCATACAATTAACAGCTCCTGAAAAGCTTCTTCGAAAATTGTAGATGAGCATATGACAGTGCACTCAGTTGGCGTCAACGCAAAATGGAAAAACACGGCCTCTTCATCCTCTTCAGTAGAGGAATCTGTTTCTGCTGCACTTACAGGCCCATTTGGCTGACGGGGTTTGCTTGTGTTATCAACGCCATTCTCTGCTTTCTGGTGATGCAAGCTTCTAGTCATGGAATCACTGGCAGCAGAGCTAGACGAATCATCACTTAGATCATCTTGTGACCATTCATTCTCAGAATCTTGGTCAGTCTCCGAATCTTGACTGCTGAGTGAGTTTTTGAGCGACTCCTGGCGTAAAAGTTTAAGTATCGGAGCAGTAAAAAGCCACACTTTATCTCTCGGTATCGATAGTATCGATAGTTTTATAGGGCTTAGATGCACCTGGTTACTCATAATTTGGGTTTTCAGGAAAAAAGGTTCTTTTAGAAAAGAAGCGGTGTTGATTGATTTGGAAGATTTGAATTGAGTCAGGGTCTCATTGTCTGTAGATCTAAGCAGGACATGAATCATCCCTCTACGTTCCTGCCGATGCGCGCGGTTACGCAGCGCTGATGATTCATACATTGGTCCGCCCAATTATTCAATAAGCCCGAGACGCCTATATCTGGTCTAGATGTTGTCTCTCGTAGAAAGTTTCCCAAAGCTCGATGGCTTCTTTTTGAGACTCAATTGAGCTCTCAATATAGATTTCGACGCTGTTTCTGAAGTCGTCTACTCTCTCCATCTCGAAATTATCCATCTCTTCCTTGATCGTCTCGCTGATAGCGTTAAAGCTCTTCTCGAACTGGGTAGTTTTTTGCCTAAGATTGTCCACTTCGAACTTCAACATGTTGTACTTTTCGGATTTGGCCTTGTGGCTCGCCTTGTTCAACGACTCCTCCTTTTTGATTAAATCCTGCTGGAAGGTGAAGAATTGATTGTACGTCTTGGTCCGCGTCTCAAAAATGTACTTGACCGAGCCTATTATTCTCAAGTATTCTTCGATAGTGAATCCAAGCGTGAGCTGGTCTTGCAAGTTGACCCTATCGAGATTCTCCTTGAGTTTGACGTGGATGTCCGCAAAAGCTTTGAGCAATTCCGTAGTGGCCTTCAGAATTTCGAGATCCGCCAACTCGTCAATAATTGTAGCAATTTCCTCCGTTACAGCGACAATCTCGATCCTTTGCCCAGCAATTAGTTCAAGCGATCTGTGGAACGTCTTGAGATTGTGTTCCAAATCCTCTATGTATGCTTTCTTGCGAGAAAAATATGGCTCTGGTTCCGGTAGCTTTGTGGGGATAGAAAAGAGCGAGCTCATAAAGCCACCAGTGCCTGAGCCAGTTACCACAGATGTCGACAGTATACTATCGGTCTCGGGCTCCCCGGATTCGTCGAGAGCGACACCACCAGTGCGTTCTCTCTCTTTAGAATCCCTCGCAAAATCATCTGAAGTCAAGAATATCACAAAGCTAGGATCATTCATGAATGCCTCGATCTTGCTGATTTTCTGAAGCATCTTCTCAAGCGACAATCGCCTGTTTTCTATAAAGTTCTCGTTGAACCGACCAATATATGTCTTCTTTGATGGAGGGGGAGGAATGATTCTACCTGGATGGCTGATCTGAAGTTGCTTGTAAACCCAGCAAAAGTCACGATAACGCCTTGAAACGGTGTAGCGATTCTGTTGGGCCTCCTCAGAGGACAGAAGCTGTAGGTTTCTCGTCTCAATGGAGTATACTATGTGGGCGTTAGTGATATCACCAACCTTGATTGGATTACCAACCGAGATATCAGTTCCCGGTAAAGACGGTCTTCTTTTATGCTTAGACTCAGAGGAGGCATCTGCGGTATTCGACAAGACAACATCTTCGTCTTTGGTGGACTCTGGCTGTATATCATACAAAGGAGCATTCGACTCTTTGACGAGGTCGTTTGCTTTATTCTGGGGGCTCGTGGACCGTTCAGTAGCCTCTGATGGAGGTTGACTGGCCATGGCACTTAATGGGTCACTGACACCGGAGTCCTCCTTCAATTGCTTCACAACGGTACTTGAAGGATACTTCCTGGAGCGGTGGGCCCGAAACAGCGAGCCTTTTAATTGCAGAGTCTTCTTTGGCGACTGAATGTGGTCAGCTGGGTGTTCAGTGGCATTGCTTTCAGCGAGCACCTTTCCCTTGTCGCCGAACAATGGATCTGAGGAGGTCACTTTCGAGGGGCTAGCTACCGATGTTTCCATGTCATCAAATGCTGAGCCTTCTGTGAGCTCGGACATCAATGCAGACTTCTGTTCCTTTAGTTCCTCCCTTCTCATTTCGTGTATCTGGTCTAACTCAGCTTGATGTTGTTGCTGGGTACCGACACCAAACGAGGACGACCCGTATGTATTGCTGCCTGAAAACTCGTTGTTATCATTGTTGTCTTCATCTTCCTCTTCCTCGTCTTCATCATCGTCTTTGCTGTCTTCCTCGTGGAGACCCAAGTCAGCGAACTGGTTCCCCAAATGGGAGGGGAATGCGGACGTTTTATTATAGTTGGTAGAGGGCAGTAGGACGTCATCCCAGTGGGATGCAGTCAAATCGCTATCCATTATGGCGGTGTATTGAGTATTTACTCAGATGAATCGGAGGTTAGGTGTCTGAGCGGAGGTGTGCAGGACAGCCCCATATTACCAAGTTTACATCACTTCTACATCAATTCTACATCAGTCAAACGCCGGACAGAATGTTCATATTTATGGGGCGGTGTAGCCGCCGTCTACCAAAATGTCTGTGCCTGTGGTGTACGAGGAAGCATCGGAAGCAAGGTACAAGTAGGCACCCACCAACTCCTTGGGCTGGCCCTGTCTGCCCAAAGGAATAAGCAGGTTCCAAAGGCCTGCCCTCTCGGCGTCGGCACCCTTGGTAATGTCCGTAGCAATGTATCCAGGAGACACGGTGTTGACTCTGGCGAAAGGAGCCCACTCCACAGCAAGCGACTTGGCAAGCATGAGAGTACCAGCCTTAGCCACGTTGTAAGCTGCCTGCTGCTGGGGAACGTTCACAATGTGGCCAGACATCGATGCAGTGATGACGAAGGAGCCCTTGCCCTTCTCTCTGAAAATCCTGCCCACGGGCTTGGCACAGTAGTACACAGCGTTCAAGTCCAAGTCAATCATCTTCTTCCAGTCTTCCACACCGTCGACATCAATGGCAGCACCCTTGGTCCACGCCACGCCTGCATTGGCAACGAAGATGTCAATGCCACCAAAATCCTTCTCGATTTGGTGCACAACCTTTTCTACATCGGCAGCATCCGAAAGGTTGCACTTGTAGGCCTTGGCCCTGACGCCATACTGCTCGGCCAAGTGCTTGACCTTGTCTTCAATTGGATGGGAGTTGTACCATAGAGCCACGTCAGCACCAGCCTGGGCATAACCTTCAGCCACGGCCCAACCGATTCCTCCGGAAGAGCCGGTCACTGAAGCTACCTTTCCCTTCAAAGAGAAGAGGTCGAGGATGTTGCCGAGTGCCTGTGGAGCCTTGGTTGGCAATTTGCCGAGAGCAGTGTTGATGATAGATCCACCCATTATGAATATTTGGTTTCGCCTCTTCGCGGTGAGGATATGTGCTTCTTCTTATAGACTGTAGACAAGGTTGCTAGTAACCTTGGAAGCAAGAGGTTCCTTGTGGGGATAGTATGCAGGCGGTGCTAAAGTCTATTCGGTCATACGTTGGTCAACTCGAGTCATGGGCACCTGAAGTAGGTTCAATGCTCGTATACGAGTGGGATTTATGGGTTCAGGTTTTTATTTCGACCCGTAGAAGCAAGAAGGACTACGGGTTTCTTCGTGGTGCATAGCTGCACTTCCAGAAGCTGCAGGTTCTCGCAATTGCGGTTCGGACTTTTTCCATGCTTTGACTAAACACTAATGGCACTTTCAAAACAAGTGATCGGCCATGAGTTCACAAGTGCTTTGACGCGCGTCATGACGAGGGGTTCTGCTTGTGACACAATCACAAGGTTCGGTTTCGTCCTGTTACATGTAGAATAGACTTCCGGCCAAATGCGGCCGGTAATGACGTGATCATATTACCATATACTGCCGCCTTGACCAAAACCCATGTGGTTCAACAGGCCCGGAATAGAGCCTGGTAGCTGAAAACCGTTGGTTTTGAGGCTGTCACTCTCTTCCTGTTGTTTGGGTGGGGCATTGTTGACAGACTTCATTGACTGCGGCTGTTGCGGTACGCTCGGCAAATTCTGGTGGAAAGGTTGACCCTGGAAATGGCCTTGGCTTGGGTTCGGAAGACCAAACTGTAGGTGAGGATTGAGTGGCTGCAGCATACCTTGTTGCATGGGAGCTGGTACTTGCGAATGGGACCCATTGGCGTGGTTTTGCGTCACTTTGATGTGCGTAGCATTGCCCCGGTCGTCATGAATAAGGTCGAAGTGATACCTTCCAGGCACTTTCAAAATGTTGAGGAATTCAGACATGCCCATAGTAGAATTGCCCGAGAGACCTTTCACCACTTGGAACATATTGGTGACAGGTGCCAGGTCAAAGGAGAGTTGATTATTTGCCAGCATGAGGGTGTAGGCGTCGAATGCTGCTTTCTGGACAGCCTCAGCATCGACCATTGGCTTCTGATCAGAAAGCGAAAAACGCAGTCCAACTGGGAGCATCCCGCTGTTGAGTGGCTGCGGTGTAGTGTTGTTCCAGATGCCATGCGGCGTCTCAGCATTCGAAGGGTTCCAGATCGAGTTGTTTCTCGAGGCGTTGTTGGACCACAAGAAGCTATTGCTCTGTTGAACGCTCGGTCTGGTGTTGCTGCCAATAGAAGAGCCCCCAAACACATCAACAGATGGAGGTTGCTGCAATTGGTCCAAGACAGCGTGCGAGTTGAACGGACTGAACTGAGTGTTTTGGTTTCCGCTCATACCCTGCTGGCTCTGGTGATTGGGGAATCCACTATTGCCGTTACGCCATTCCATCGCTCTAAACCCATCAAGTTGTGAGTTGAATTCGGAGCTCTTGTTGGGCGAAACATATTGTGGTGCCTGCTCTGGTAGACCGAAGTGATTAAGCTCGGCTCGTTTGCCGTGTGGAGTCGACGCAGTGGTTGACGAAAGAGACTGTGGTTTAGCACGGTAAAGCTGTTCCAAAAGGTGGTTTTTAGGTGGAGAAGTAGTCGGGACCTCTGAGTGCATCTTCAATTCATCGAGAGGCATCAACGGATTGTTGGGATCAAGACTCAAGCTGTTAGCTTTCTCAAGAAGTTCCTGCTGTTGCTTGTTCAAGAAATCTTCTGTCTCGTTGATGTTGTCATGGCCCATTGGAGCCTGAGAGAGGAATGGCACGGTTGGATTGGTGTCACCCACGTCACGAATACTGGTTCTCCTCTGCTCAAGGTCAAGCTGCTCGGCTCTCCTTTCCTCTGATTTCTTCTCTTCGAGTCGTTTCTCCTCTAGTCGTGCCTCTTCGTGGCGTTTTTCTTCGAGTCTCTTTTCATCGCTCAACTTTTGCTCCCGCTTCTTTTCCACGAGCTTCTTCCGTTCAAGTACTCTCTTTTCCTCTTGCTTCTTTTCATTCTCTCTCTTGAGGTCTTCCTGCTGTTTCCTCTTTTTGTCAGCGGCTTGTTGCTGTTCAAGCTCCTTTTTTTGAAGCGCCTCGATTCGCTTTCTTTTCTCCTCTTCCTTTTTGAGTCTAGCTTCCTCCTTTTTCTTCAACTGAGAGGCACGAATAGCCTCCTGTTTTCTTTCTTCCTCTTCTTTCCGAGCGGACTCCTCAGCTTCTTTGCGTTTCTTCTCTTCCTCCTTGGCTAGCTGCTGCAAACGCTTCTTCTCTTTCTGCTTCTCCTTCGCCCTGAGCTTCTTAGCCTCTCTCTCTTTCTTGGCATTCTCTTCCGCCTCGAGCTCTGCGATAAACTTCTGAGTTCTGTCCTCCGATAGCTTGCGTTCGTAAGCTTCCATGAATCTTTCCCGAATCATGTTGACGGCCTGAATCATTACAAATCCACGGATCTCTTGAGACCGACCACGTTGAGCTTCCTCGTCATCTAGATCGCCATCATCGTAGTCTTGGTTACTGTCATCGTCGTCCAAGTCGTCGTCTTGATCATAATCATCGTGATGGCATTCGTGATCACACTCTTGACCATGAGAGCACTCGTGGTCGCAAACATATTCATGGCCATCTTCATAGTCCTCATGATCTCCCCTGTCGTATTGACCATGATATTCTTCCTCGTGATTAGTATTGTAGGCCAGCTCAGGTTCAGGTGCAGCGAAATCCATTTCATTTTCGGCGGTATCAGTCAAATTGAGTGGAGACCGAAGAACCTGCTCGTGTGCCGCATCTGACTCCCCCTCTTGAATTTGCTGGATCTTGGAGTCCACGAGGTTCATGCGGGCATTTCTGGCGTCGGTGAGGGACTCAAGCATGTCAACGAAAGACTTGCCATCGTTCTTCATTATCAAGTCAGCGAAGTTGGATAAGAATTGCAGCACATCATTAAATTGGTCGTTAGACTCTTTGTATAGGCGGCTGCAACACCTTATAAACTCAACTGCTTTTGCAAGTCCATTTGCGTCATCCTTCTTGATATTGGCGAAAATCTCGGTGAGGTTCTTGGCTGACTCGTCAATTGCCGCTTCAGGTTTTATGTTTCGTTGTAGAAGCTCATACTTGACAAGCTCTTGAATGGTATTGGGATTGATGAGCTCCAGAACCTTCTTGGCCTTTCCAAGTATATCTAGCATCTCCTGTGGCTCTAAATTCATCAAGAGTTTCTCGTCTGCATGAGGATGGTCGGTTTCGGCTTCTTCATCGTGATGTGGTTCTGGGGCCTCTTGCGTTGAGATTTCCTCATATGAAACCGGTGGGTAAGACGCCAGTACGTCTTCGGGGTGCGTAGAGGCCGGAAGCCTGGGGGAAGCCTGCTCTGCCGGAAGATCCATGGGGTACTGGTCGTGGTATGAAATGCCCGGATGGAAGCGAGGCTCTGCTATATTGCGAGGAAACTCAGCCCTAGCATTCATGCAACTTTCTAGATAATTAGCAATCACGTCGAGGTGCTGGCTGTATGCTATGGCTATCTCGTCCTCAATGTAGCGACTATTTCTTCCACAGTAGGCACAGCTGCATTGATCATTATCATGAGTGTGATGCTCGCCAGTGCCATATTGGTTGAATGGCATGCCCTTGTTAGGATTGTTGCGTCTGAGATTTCGTAGGTTCTCCATAAGGTGCTCCTTGTCCACACGTAGTATGTCCCTCTTGTCTTCATCGGACAAGTTTGCCCAAAATGCACGTTCGTCTTCGCTGTGGAAATGGAATAGTGAGAAATCTAGAAGCTCCCTGCTTTGTTGGTCTGGGTACTTCGGCGCTGATGCTTCATCCGCCTGAGGATATTCGTCATCCAAGCTCTCCACAACCAAGTCTCCAGATGGCCCCACCTTTATCACCCTGGATGTGGGGTAATCGGCCTCAGGATCATGAATTCGGGCATCGTCTATGGAGAACATTGGATCTTCAGTTGGATGCTGCTCCTCTGATTGGGGATCATCATTTGCAGACTTGGACTTCTTTTTCTTCTTTTTCTTCTTCTTTTTGGCAGCCCCGCTGGCAGAGCCTGGATCTATGTTCAGTATACTGGGATCGTTCAGCTCATGCGAGTAATTAAACTGGACGTTGGTGCCGTTCTTGTATTGTGTGGCATCCGTCATGTTGACGCTTAGTCGTAGTTCTTGTGCTTGAGAATTGATTTTGTTAGGCATTTCTCGCGAAGCCTGCCACCATAGAATGGCTGACGAACATATACATTTAGTTTGCAAATACTGCTACACGGATGATGAGAAAAAGAATCGTACAATATCTTTTCATGAATACAACATTTAGGTCATTTTGCTGTTTTCGGGGTCGGAACCTGGGCAGACCGAGGTTCTAAGTCGCTGTCTCAGACCTGGTACTTTTCGCACCCAAGCATTTCTTCAGTCTCATCCCCTCTCCAGATCCATTTTCTTGTCTAGCTTCTCTCTTAGTGTCTTGTTCTCCTCCACTAGATTGCTCACAACGCTGGACAAGTGGTCGAGTTTTTCGTACAAGGCGTACTGGTCCCATCTGATGCCCTTGTCGGTGGCCTTTTCGACTGGCGGAATCGCTTCGTCGATATCTTTCTTTAGTGAAGCAAAGTCTGCAGCAAACTCTGGGTCCTTGTTCTCTGCAATACGCTGTTCTCTCACTGCATCGTTCACCTCGTCGTCTCTTGTCTCAATTCCGCTGTCTCCTAAGACCAACAAGTCAACATCAAAACCATCGGTGAGATCCCATTCGGTGTCGATCTCGTTGGCATCGTCAGGAAGACCCTTGAATCGATTGTACTGAACCCTCCTTGCATTTCCAAGCTCATCCATGGTGATGTACAAGAGCATTGGCGAGTAGATGACAGTCATGACAACACGGTTGATGTACTTGTAGGAGCGCCTTGAAACCACGTAATATAAGGGAAAAATGATCCACTCTATCAAATTGAACGGTGGAACATATAAGTCGGTGTCTGGCGCACGGATGTACCGTAATGTCTTCTGGGCCACCAAAGCAAAGTATTCATCGGTAGCGTTCTCCACAATCGCCGCATAAGCCGTAGAGTACAACGCAATAAGAATGTTCATCAATATGACTTGAAGAACAAACGAATAGATGTAGAAGAGAATCAGCGCATATGGTGGGACTAGATTCTCAACATCATTGAAGCCTGATGCGCCGATTACAGCGTTCACCAAAGACGTCAAGATGTGTTTAGTAGCCTCACTTTTACCGTCCGACGCATCAAGCCCCAAGAATCCTTGCAAAAAGCCCAAAATGACCACACCAAGCAAGAAAAAGAATAGAATGGACTCCTTCATCATTGTTTTGATGACAACAATCATGGCACCAACAAACTGTTGTGCGTCCAAATACAAGAGGAGACGAGACCACATCATGGGAGAAGCGCAAGAAAGCACCCGGAAACTGATCTCGTCGTACCTCTCTCTTTTCGCTCCAACTTGTTGCAACGATGTAAAACGGAAGCCTATCGCGACCACGATGATTGAGTACATCACGTCATTGAAAGCATTCCAAAAACCAAAGTAGTTCCACCCGACGTGATAAAGTTTCGTAAGCTCGTCAATGATGGATCCCAAGGTGAATGCATAGAAGAGGCCCTCGAACACATCGATGTCGGTGGTGATTATTTCGTGAGTATTGAGAATGATCGTGAAAAAGATCAAATACAACACACTGAAGGCAATTTCAATCTTATTCTGGTACGCTGGAGTCTTGATCCTGTCGGGGTCAAAGTGGGTCCTGATCGACTGCGAGGCCACACCCTTATAAAGCACGTAGGAATGGGGATCAGTTGACGATTGCATGATCCAGCCTCGCCACAACCACTTGACACATCTCTGATAGCCAGAACAGCCAATCACAATGGTCAGGTGCATGTCCACAGCCAACTCTAACGCACTCACGGGGTCACAGTCCTCTCCTCCAACTTTCATCAGGTAGCGGTGACAAAGCATACCTAAGAATAAGTACTCGTCATCTTTCGTCTCATCAATGATCCTCACAGCCAAAGACTGGGCCGCAATGGCCCGAATGGAGTACAATTCGTTGTCTGAAAGACGAAACTCGGCTTGTTGCCAATACCAATCAGTAACCTTCAACAAGGCAAAAATAAGTGCACCACGGTACTTGTAAGACGAGGTTCCCGCAGCACCGTTGCCTTTTCCTCCAGCACATCGGTAAATAAGGCGAAGAACCTTGGGATTGAGCACAGCCAGGTGAGAATGAACAATCTCTTTTTCATCAAAAATGGTTGGAATGACTCTGTCAATGACCGACTTTATATTCAATGCAATTCGAAAGGTCTGTCTGGAATCCGCACATCGATCATTTCCTGAACTTGTGGCATTGGGGAAGAAAGGATCCTCCTCAATTGACATGGCTGGAGTTGTTGATATCTCTGATCTCCACTCCGCAATGATCTCGCGGACAGGCACGCATGAGTACGGAATGCCGGAGCTACAATGCAAAGAAGGCTTATTCCATAGAGTCTCTAGATTAAAATTCTAGAGATTCTACAATCTTCTGCTTGACTATTCATATTCACCGATTCCCTACAAATACGCAAGACTATATTGACACTTCTAGCCGCGCATCATTAGATAGATAGGCGCAGGTAGATAAGGAAGGTGCTATTTTTGGATCCCTAACATAAACATTTCATGATATATTTATAAATAGATGAACAAAAGTCCATGATGTGTCATTATCCACGTTCATTGTCATTGGTTTAATTTGCAGCCCTTAGAGCTTCTTCCACCGCTTCTGTATCTCTTGATCGTAGGCTAACGCCGTTGTAGTGCCCACCGCCAAATCAAACATGCCTTCTATGTCAAAAAGCGCCTTGTCTTCAAACACCGTGACCCAGCCGAGCTTGAAATGGTGATCTGGGTCGTCATCTTTCGGATGAGGCTCCCCATATAGCCCATCTTCGCATTTGAAGTACGCCTTCTGCTCAGAAAATGGGTCTATCTGGGCCAGTTGGGGGTCAATTTTGCTCTCCTCGAGCTTCGATAGCCTGTTGATCGACTGAATGGCACGTTTTCTTATTTTCGACTCACAGGGCCGGAATAACGCTGTGACAGGGGGAAACTTCTCATCTTGCATTTGTAGGTTTTTGGTTTTAAAATTACGGTGGAAGTAAACATTTTGTTTGCCAACGTACTTCGGCGCTTCAGAACCCTTCAATGACCATTTTTGCTTCACTCGAGGAATTGCACCCAAGTCCCACATCGATCCGTCGATGGCCTGAACGTCATAATTTTTCATCAGAAAAGGTGGCGGAATTGGGTAGTACTGTGGTTCTATTCGCTTCGGGTTGATGGTGCCCTCGTGCACTAGGTTGTAATCGTCCAGCGAGACGATCTCGCCGTCAACGACTCTTCTTGTTCTTCTCACCTTGTATCTGAAACTGCCGTCCGGTAGTTTTTTGAACCGCATTATCAGGATTCCCGACTCGAATTCCTCAAAGTTGATCGTGAAACCTTCCTGCTCCTTACTCACAGACATAAAGTAACCAGGAAGGCTACGGCACTGCAAGTGCCTCATAGTTGGGTTTGTGCTCAAGTACATGTCATCACCAAAGCATTGGATGTGAAATTTCCAGAAATTTTGGCTTCCAGCGGCATCCTCTCTAGTTTTTGTCTGCTGAGTGGGCGGCCTCTCTGGCAATGGGGGTCTTCTTCGGGTCGAACGACGAGGAAGTGGTGGTGGGAACTCTTGTAGAAGCCGCGCACCATCCTGGGGGTGTTCGTGTTCCTGGTATTGTAATTGTGCTTCTTCGTAAGAAGGTAGGTCGGGGTCCACAAAAGAAGACATATGCTGAGTGACGTTTTTTCAGAGTTGGCACTGAACAGGAAGGATCATCTTCCATGGCTAGAGGCTGTACATTGCAACTTCATCACGTGCTAGACGTTGCATTTGGACGGTAAGGGACACCACAACTGCTCCGGGGTTAACATGTAAATTGGGTTTTGGTGCTTGGAGCCCAACTTATGAGTGCATTAGAGATTGCTGGCATTTTGATTTTTCATTTTTCATTCGAACCAAGATCCGATGCTTTGTAGCTGTCAGACCCTGTTGATGGAGTAATTTTCCATCGATTCGACAGATCCGAAACCTCGCTATATTTCTCTGAGTATCGATACAAATCGGTGACTTGATTCCGTATGGTGTTTCTCAGCGCACGTGGATAGGGGTGCCATAGTGGATGTAACTTGGAATAGCCAGTGTTGATAAGAGCCAAAATGTAACATTTGGTTGCTTTCCTCTACTGGAATAACGTTTTTCGGAAAAGTTCATAAAAGACATGAATATTCAGAGACATTTGTAAGCGGTGCGCTAAGAACCTGTTAGGTTGCCTCATTTATGGTGTGTGCTAACAGACGCACAATGGCTGCAAATTACACCAACTTACAAACAAATAGCTTGATCTCTGGATGAGCCAAAAGTAAACCTACAAACTATTGCTAAACACGTCTTCAGAAAATAATTCCAATTTCTCATATTAATCATCGATTGCTCGATTGTGGACAGTGTCTGACAATCCGGTTCTATGCTTGAGCAGCGCGCCTTGAAAATGTCGAATCTCAAACAGCACCACTCGTTGCACATACAGTTATCAAATCAAAGCTATGAGTGAAGAGGTCACACCGGCTCCTATTGTATGTTTCTCGCTACTGATCGGGGAAATCTGACACGGTGAAGTTTTGAATCATAAGATATCACCAAAGGGCTCCAGAGGCCCGATGTGTCGAAGACGTCCACAACGAATGATACTAACCAACAGAATGGGTTCTCCCCGTCAATAGAGAATAACCTCAAGAAGTACTTCGCTCCAGACACGAAACCAAAAATCGATGTGGATGACACCGTCAAGAAGTTCAAGTACTTACTAGGCTTGACGAACTTATTTCAGCACTTCATTGATTCCAAGGCCAGAAAGGACCCTGTTTTCGCCCAGGTCTTACACAAGATGAACGAAACACAACCTAAGGGCAACGCGGGTGCTGCCAGGAGAAGAAAGACCGAGAAGGAAGAGGATGCAGAGTTGTTGGATGATGAGCAAGACACACCAACGATAACCGAGTTCACCGAAAGTCCCAGTTACGTGCATGGCGAGCTCCGTCCGTACCAAATTCAAGGCTTGAACTGGTTAGTATCGCTATACGAGAATAATCTCTCCGGTATCTTAGCCGATGAAATGGGATTGGGTAAGACCTTGCAGACCATTTCTTTCTTGGGATATTTGCGTTATATGCGTGGGATCAATGGACCTCATTTAGTCGTGGCACCAAAATCTACTCTTGATAATTGGGCCCGAGAGTTCGCCAGGTGGACCCCAGAAGTGAATGTCTTCGTCTTACAAGGTGACAAGGACCAGAGACTGGACTTGATCCAGAACCGTTTGCTCAAGTGCGATTTCGACGTCGCCATCAGCTCCTACGAAATCGTCATCCGTGAAAAGGCATCTTTCAGGAAGTTCGACTGGGAATACATTGTGATCGATGAGGCTCATAGAATCAAGAACGAAGAGTCGTTGCTCTCCCAGATCATCCGTCTTTTCCACTCCAAAAACAGACTTTTGATTACCGGTACTCCTTTGCAGAATAATTTGCACGAATTGTGGGCTTTGCTTAACTTTATTTTGCCTGATGTCTTTGGCGACTCTGATGCCTTCGATCAATGGTTTAGTGCCACAGATGATCCTTCACAACAGCAAGATGATAACGTCGTTGCCCAGTTACACAAGGTGCTTAAACCATTCTTGTTGCGTCGTATCAAGTCTGATGTCGAAAAGTCCCTCTTACCAAAGCAAGAGCTCAACGTTTACGTCAAGATGACAGACATGCAGAGGAAGTGGTACCAGAAACTTCTCGAGAAAGATATCGATGCCGTCAATGGCGCTAACGGTAAAAAAGAGTCGAAGACCAGATTGCTCAATATCGTCATGCAGCTTAGAAAGTGCTGCAATCATCCATATTTGTTCGAGGGCGCCGAACCTGGACCACCGTATACCACAGACGAACATTTGGTCTACAATGCCCAAAAGATGCTCATTTTGGACAAACTTTTGAAACAATACCAGAAAGAAGGCTCTAGAGTGTTGATCTTCTCACAGATGTCCAGAATGCTAGATATTCTCGAGGACTATTGTTTGTTCCGCTCTTTCGAGTATTGCAGAATTGATGGTCAGACTGACCATGCTGACCGTGTCAATGCAATCGATGAATACAACAAGCCCGGTTCTTCCAAGTTTGTTTTCTTGTTGACTACTAGAGCAGGTGGATTGGGAATTAACTTGACCACTGCGGACATTGTCGTCTTGTTCGACAGTGACTGGAATCCGCAAGCTGATTTGCAAGCCATGGACAGAGCTCACAGAATTGGCCAAACCAAACAGGTCAATGTGTTCAGATTTGTCACCGAGAATGCAATTGAGGAAAAAGTCCTTGAGAGAGCAGCACAAAAATTGAGATTGGATCAATTGGTCATTCAACAGGGCAGAAACAGTGGTGGTGCCCAACAGAGCGGTAAGTCTTCTTCTAAGGATCAGTTGTTGGATATGATTCAGCATGGAGCTGCAGAAATTTTCAAGGCTAAAGATGGCGATGATGCAAGCAACGCTGATGTTGACATCGATGCCTTGCTCGCTGACTCGGAGAGGAAAACGCAAGAACTCAACAAGAAGTACGCCAAGTTGGATTTGAACGCATTGCAAAACTTCACGAACGATGAATCAGTCTATGAATGGAACGGTGAGAACTTCAAGAAGAAGGAACCCACTGCAATCACGAATATTGGCCATGCCTGGATTAACCCCGGCAAGAGAGAGCGTAAAGAAAACTACTCGATCGACATGTACTACAAGGATGTTTTGAAGTCAGGTAGCAGGTCAACACCGAGAACAGGACCCAAACCACCCAAGCAGTTGAACATCTACGATCATCAGTTCTTCCCACCCAAGTTAATGGAGCTTCATGACTTGGAGAGGAACTATTACAAGAAGCAAACTGGTTACAAGGCGCCTCTCAAGAAGGGTTCAGCAAAAGATTTGGAGAAGCGAGAGTTGGAGCAGAAGCTAGAACAGGAAGAAATTGAGAATTCTCGTCCATTGACTGAAGAGGAGAAGGCACTCAAGGAGGAGCTTTTGACACAAGGTTTCACGAATTGGAATCGTAAAGACTTCATTCATTTCATCGCTGTATCGACGAAATATGGCCGTAACGCTATCTCGATGATTGCTGCTGAATTTGAGGACAAGACAATTGATGAGATCAGAGAATATGCTCGCAAGTTCTGGCTGAGCTACAAGGAGATTGATGGTTTCGAAAAGTACATCAACCAGATAGAACTTGGAGAGGAGAAGGTGGTCCGTGTGAAATTGCAGAAGGAGAGCATCCGTCGGAAAGTGTCGAGCTACAAGTACCCACTTCAAGAGCTCGTCTTGAAATACCCACCAGCCGCGACTAACAAGCGGACATTCACTGATGAGGAAGACAGGTTCTTGATCGTTCAGATGTACAGATTCGGGCTCGATAGACCGGACCTTTATGATAGGATTAGAGATGTGATCCGAATGAGTCCTCTTTTCAGATTCGACTTCTTCCTTCAATCCAGGTCCACAGCCGAGATCTCGAGAAGATGCAGCACTTTGATACAATGCGTCTACAAGGAGATTCATCCCAACGAATCAAAGACGTCTGCGCCCAAGACTGGAGCCAGTAATAGCACGAAGAGAAAGGAAGAAACGAAGAGCACGGCCAACAAGAAGCGCAAGAGGTAAGCGCAACTGCGTACGAGATTTGATTTCGACGCTTTATATATTATAAACTAGATGTACATGGAGATCAAGCGTCCTCGAGTAATGATACAATGACAGGCTCTAACTGAAGAGGGCTGACAGCGGAGACAAACCTATGCCTCACTTCTCCACTTCTATCAACCAAGAACTTCTCGAAGTTCCATCGTAAACCCCTAAACCCGAGGGGTCCCTCTTTCTTCAGTTTCAAATATTTGTAGACAGGGTTGGTGTCGTCACCATTGACAAAGGTCTTTTGCATGATTGGGAAAGTGCACTTGAATTTCTCTCTTATGAGTGCTTCGAGAGTGCTGTCAGACTCGGGCTCCTGGCCACCAAACTGGTTACAAGGGAACGCTATTATTTCTAGCCCCTGATCCTTGTACTTATTATAAAGTAATTCCAAGTCATCGTACTGATGGGAGAACCCACATAGGGACGCGACATTAACGACCATGACAACCTTCCCCTTGAAGCATTCAAAATTAAAGGGCCGCAGCAGACCATCTAACGTGGTCAATTCATAAAATGCCAGCATTTCCGCTATCTACCTTTAGGGTGGGCAGGTCAATAGAGCATGAATTGCTTGGGGCGTTCGGAGTTGATTGGTGCCTAACCTTACATGGTGCACCCGTACATATGGTCACCTTCAAGTCGAACTAGCTTAGCTGAACATCTGTCGAAATTTCGAACAAAATTCAAAAAGCAGCGTAGAAAAACAAAGCCAACTACTCGGCGATAATGAGCCTTGCTGCTCTATATGATTATTATGAAAGAGCCCGAAGCACAGATTTGCCCCGCTGGGAAATGTCCTACAGAACCCAGAAATGGTCCTGCACATAGGGCGCGATTAATCCCTTCCGGTTTTTACCGCTCCGGGCCGCATCAATCACACGATTTTTATTGTTCTGAGAGGGACGGGTGTGCTGCGATTTAAAGGCAACATAGGGCTGGCAGGCACAGAGTTTACATTTTTTCCTTCCTCACTTCCCCATATTTTGGTATTAGAGATCTTCATCACTTAACACCGAACCTTCTGAATATTGTCTGCCTGGATTTTGCAATTTCACCTCGGCGTTACTCCCAATCAGTTTCACTTCCAAGCGTTTACAAGCCCCTTCGGACTTTGGATCTCATCCTCAAAAACTCGTTCGACTCCACATGTTATATAACCCGCCATGTCTTTTAAAGTAAACTGGAATACTCTAGAAACAGACTCATTGAGGTCCTGGACCACAGAGTTGCTCACTGACGCTCTTAACTCAGGCAAGAGACCAAACATCTTGGCCTCAGACATCCAGATAAAAGAC
This sequence comes from Candidozyma heveicola, assembly GCA_003708405.2. Lineage (NCBI taxonomy): Eukaryota > Fungi > Ascomycota > Pichiomycetes > Serinales > Metschnikowiaceae > Candidozyma > Candidozyma heveicola. Next base: position 319,384 of record PPOB02000003.1, read on the forward strand.
TTGAACTTCGGCAAAGTTGCCCCCGACTTCGAGATTTTGGAGATTGGCGAGCTTGACAAAGATCGTTTTAGAGGTATTTTCAAGATCAGCTACTCTGGTGACTTCCATCTCACACTACACACCAAGGTGCAAGCAAATCCGCTCAAGATATACGGTGATAACTCACACGAGAAAGAGGTTTCTCCTTCCCAGTCATTTATCACTCCCGACTTTTTGCTTTCTGTGGAGCCATTCAATCTTCCGCTTGACCTTAAGTTGAGCGACATCAAGATTTCTGGTATTGGAATCATCGTTTTCTCAAAGAGCAAGGGTCTCACGTTAGTGTTCCGCAATGATCCTCTAGACTCCATTAAAGTCAGCTCCACTTTCGACACAGTCCAGGTGTTGGCCAACTTTTTACAGAAGCAAATCGAGACCCAAATCAGAGACTTGTTCAGGGAAACCCTTCCCACACTTCTTCACAAACTCAGTTTGAAGTACGTCTCGGCACTAACGCCTAACGAAGTCATGAACAACTTGAAGGATCACTTGAACTCGCCTCAATATGTCAACAGCTTGGACCTTTCCGAATCGCAAATGATTTCGTCTAGCAACTTGAGAAGACTTGCGACTCTCTACAAAACCAGAGAGACCCTTGACCTCAGAGTACCCAAGTTCAAGCGGGTCGTGCAAAGAAACAGTTTGGAGAAATTCAACAAGCACTTGTATCCAAACTTAGTCAACTCGTTGTACTCTAAGTTGGACATTGCCACCCCATCGACATCTTCCAACAACAACAGTGTTCCTATAGAGCTTTTTACACAAAAAGACTTCTCCAACGTGGAAAGCATAGTCAAAGAGATCTCAAGCATTCAGGGAAAGACATTCAAGTCCGTCAATAACAATGACAAGACGTCGCCAAAGAGAAGAACGATCAAGATCGGGCACAAGTTGAACAAGAAGAAGGCTCCAGCTGAGGCGTCACTTCCCTCGCCGAAGCTTGAAAATGCTCCAGCGAGAGCGACTAATATGGATAAAAACACAACTGTGGACTCGTCTTCCGATACATTCGTGGAGGAAGATTCTGTCGTGGAGCATCCTAAGCCTTTACAGCACGGCAAGCGCCCTCCTATAGTCACCAACTACGGCCACCTCACGCACACGAGCCTCAGTGGCTGTCCTTCACCATTGAGTTCGAATTCTTCCTTCATTGGCGGCGTTGGAATTGGCAACTTTACCATTGCAAACGCACCTCCTATTTCCGCATCTCCAGTGAGTATCCGGGAGATTGGAGAGAAAGAAAACGATGCCAAGACTCACCAGCTTAAAGTCAAGAAGTCCCTCAACCATATCGATATTGGGCGGATTAACGAGAAACTCATGCGTCTTAACGAGCCTAAAGCCACCAAGGGCACTATAAAGCACGAAGAGGTGGAGGCGCCACCACCACCATACCACCACGTCACGCTGAGCATATAATGATTATGAGATAACGGGATTACGTACATAGCTATGAATATTTATTAACCATCGTGGGTCGCTAGGCCCCCTGATGAGATTGCACCTTGATCCGCGATTGCACACTGTAATTTGGCCATTTTCGGTCTAGATAAAAATAGGCGCGACGATTTCGTTTACATTTTTTAACGTGCGCTTCATTTACATCTTTAAAACACACTAAGCACTCTAAAAAACTCCGTTTTTTCATATTCCTTCGCTTGTCTCGTTGGCTGTCTCAGTTTTATCCGCTTATTCTAAACGAACAAATCATCAAACCCCTTGACTTTCTGCTGCATCATCCCTGTTGGATCAAAGACATCATTCAATCATGACTTTCGGAAAGTTTGATGTTCTCTGCAACAACACTATGCTCCCGCTATGTTCGGTGGTGGGTTCGCTTAATACAACTTCCATATTCGAGAAAGGTATAGTTCCAGAATGCTACCCTCGCCCTGTTGAGTTGGCCAACACCATGATCTTCAATCTAGGCGCAGCATTTATCCATTTTGGTGCCATTATTGTGGTGCTTATCATCATTTTCAACGTGAGAAACAAGTATACAGCTATTGGAAGGTCGGAACTTCTCCACTTCTTCTACATATACTTAGCGTTGACCATTAGCTCTCTTGTTGTGGACTGTGGTGTGACTCCTCCAGGATCTGGCAGTTACCCTTGGTTCGTAGCGCTCCAACTAGGTTTAATTAGCGCTTTGTGTATATCCTTGCTATTTAACGGGTTTGTGTGTTTCCAGTTCTGGGAAGACGGACTGACGCGGTCTATGTGGAGCTTAAGGGTTATCAGTTTTGTGTGGGGCATAATCACTTTTGTGGTTGCCATGGCTACATTCAACGCCTGGGGATCAGCTTTGGATGACAGGCGTACGACAGCGCTATTCGTCGTGGCCTACGTCATCAACGCAATCATCTTGGCAGTTTATGTCGTTTCACAACTAGTGCTTGTTTTCTTCGCTCTTGACTCGTGGTGGCACTTGGGCGCTATCGTGTTATTCTGCTTCTTCTTTGTTGCTGGGCAGGTTATCATGTACGTTTTCAACAACCAGATCTGTCTGGGCACGAAGCATTATGTGGATGGTGTGTTCTTCGCTACCGCTTGCAATTTGTTCGCTGTCATGATGATCTACAAGTTCTGGGACATGATTACTTTGGATGACCTTGAGTTCTCTGTCGCTAATGTTGAACAAGGTGTTACCGCTTTTGGAGAGCAGGAGAAGAGGTACAGCACGCTCTTCTGAGCTGCTAATATCACTGTGCATACTTTCATGCTAGAGAAGCAATTGGTTGTCATCTCTGGCTCCCACAATTCAAATAGAATAAAAGACTTGGATTCATATTGTGTTCCTCCGGGGGTGCGGCGCACTTTCAGGTACCTCTTAGTTAATCCGAAGGGACAAGAGCCCTTTCAGATTTTCACGTAAAAAACTTTCTCCTCAAATCATATATTGCTCTTTAAAAAACGGTTCTTGGTCCAGATTCTATTTTCACGTTTTGTTTATATACACATGCCTAACAGGTCAAACGCAACAGACCTTTACAATGCAACTAAATCTCGCGAACCGCGCCTGGTAGTGATCAACTTTTACTACCTTCAGTACCACACTGTGTTTGAGAAATCATGAGCAATCAAGACTCCCAAGAGCAAACCGAGGGCGCCAGGCTCTTGGAGCTGGAGACCATCAAGACATTCATGAACACTGATGGGGCCCTCGAAGTGCTTTTGGCCAGGCTTAAGAGGTCTATTGGCACTGGTGACGAGATCGCAAAGTACGTCAAGAGAAAAGCCCAAATCGAAGATGATCACTATAATCAGCTTAAGAAGTATGCGGGCAATGTGCGTGGATCGTTGAAGAATACGAAGAACAAGAACGATCTGTTTTCCTCAAAGTTGGACCAAATCATCGAGTTTGACGAGAGGCTCTACTCAGTCGGTTCTTCCTACGTCAAGGCCTTGAACACCATGCACGACGAGATCGTGTCATTGGTGAGTACCGTCAGCCGAACGCGGAAGAATATCAAGGATGAGGCCAAGAGGAAGGAGAAAGAGTGTGCCGATTCCATTCAAATGGCCGAGAAGGCGAAGCAGAAGTACTACCACTGCTGTGACGACTTGGAGCGCTTGAAGATGTCCGACCCAAATAAGAAGTCTTTCCTTAAAAGTAAGCCAGAGGAGGAAGAGTTACAAAGGAAGGTGGACTTGGCTGACCAAGACTACAAGACCAAGGTCTCCGCGTGCAAAAAGTTGAAGGACGAGATGTTGATGATTTACAGGCCAACCAACACCAAGAAGTTGAAAAACTTGATCTTGGAGATGGACATTGCCTTGAATGTGCAGTTGCAGAAGTTTGCCACTTGGAGTGAAACTCTCATAATGAACTCGGGTGTCTTGATCAGCCCATTGCAGGCCGACAAACCATCCATGAAAGCTATTGCTGCTAGCATTGACAATGAGCTTGACTTATACAACTACATCACCAAGAACTCGAACAACCCAACTAACAAGCTGTTGACACCAGTGGAATACACCCCACATCCTTCATTCGCCAAGCACACAAAGCCAGCAAAGCCATTCTTCAACAACGCTGCCAGCTCTAACAATGTTAATTCCAACAACGGCAACAACGCTCCTAGTAAATCAGTCAGCTCAGGAACCTTGGCCCCTACTCAGTCCCTGCAATCTCAAAACCAGAAGAGTAGCGGTCAAAACTCAAACGTGAACGAGCATTCGAAGGCGCCAGCTACACCTGCTGAGAGTACAGCAAGCACATTCACTTATAACTCGTTGGATCCTAGCTCACATCCTAGCGATTTGACTGGACCAAAGTCTTTGAGTCAAGTGAACCAATACGCTCAGCCCACTTTCGGCGCATCTATCGAGGACGTGATTCAGTACGCTGGTATCGATAATGTTCCTCTTGTTGTTAAACGTTGTATTGATGTCATTGAAAACTATGGTCTCGACATCGAGGGCATTTATCGCACGAGTGGTAACAAAACGACAGTTCAACAGCTCAAGGAGTCTATTGATTCCAACTTTGCTAATTATTTATTGATTGGCAATAATATCGATCCAAATAATGTGTTGGACGCAGAGATTTACTGTACCGCTTCGCTTATGAAAATCTACTTTGCGTCCTTGCCGGAGCCGCTCTTGACTTCCGCTTGTTACCAGTCCTTCATTGAGACTGTAAAGTCTACTGACGAAACATTCATTGCTAAGAAGTTACACCATTTGGTTTATAACTTGCCCGATGGCGCTTACTTTACCTTGCGGGCCTTGATCTTCCATTTGAACAAGGTGACTGCCCACCAACACAACAACCGTATGTCGGCCAAGTCCCTAGCTATTATCTGGGGCCCTGCTCTCCTTAACGACAACTCAATGTCTCCACAGGACTTGAGCCACAAGACGAAGGTGGTGGAGGAGTTAATGCTTATTGCTAATGAGATTTTTGATGCTGATGAATGATTTATGTTATGGCCTGATAATCGCTCGCTACGATTACAAAATAAACGAAACTGAAAAAACTTTATTAGTAGTATTAATACATCATATGGCCGGTAGAAGGCTTCCCATTACGGTCATCGTGAGACCATTGCAGATTGGAACCGGGTCTCTCATACCTATCTGTATGTCTCCCACTGCTGGCTCTCCCACGGTAACTATCTCTTTCACGGGTTGGTAAATTGAAACGTGGTGGCCTAGCTTGTCTGGGGGGTGCTGCTAGCTGCTTCACCTTGAAGTTGTTCTTGTATGCTAACTCTTTCTCGGCCTGTTCTCTTTGTTTCTTCTCGGCCTCCTCCTTCTCAACTCTCGCCTCTTCTTCTAGCTGCTTGGCATAGTCTTCGTCGCTTATGCCTAATGCCTTACGTCGTATGTCTTTGAGTTCGACCTTGAGTTTGTCATGAAACTCAGGCGAATCGATAATCTTCTCCTGGATATCCTTGTCAACAATATCTAGGATGTTTGAGCCCGAGTTATTACTTATGATCTCTCCTTGTATCAATGCAGCCATTTTTCCTTTGTTCTTCATTAAGAGGGAGGGGTCTGCTTTCACCTTCGACTCCACCATTAGCTTGAGCTTGAGTAGAAGGTTGGAGTGTGTTTGGGAGGTCTTGAAGTTTTCAAGCAATCTCTTTCGCTGCTTATCAAACGATCCATTCTTCTTGTATATCAGTGTGAGGTATTTGTTGTCGATTTTCTGGGGTAGGTCTGCATGCTTTGGCATATTCGTGGTCGTGTTGTGAGAACTAGGGTATTTGATTATGGATGCGATTTACTTATCGCGCTCTCATATCTACATTTCGAACCCTACCATAAATGGACAAGGTGCTACACTTTGGCAACACTCACGCCACTGATAAATTTGAGGGAATGGAATCCCATTTGGGATCCGGTGTTACGCCATCCCTGCAGAGGAATGTTTTGGAGTCCAGAGGGAAGAGGCATAAGAGTACGAGAACATCCGATCATGACAATTCGAAGCACCAGCAGCAGTTAGAGGAACTAAGAGCATCGCTAGAGCACGTTATAGACACAGTGATACTGGGAAGTGAAGAGAAGTTTTCATTCTCGCGTGTGAACAGAGAAGTCATTGCATTATCCACATACAAGCATTCTGAACAAGCACGGCTCAGTGACTACATACTCAAAAGATTGAAACAAGAATTTGAGGATGTTCATGCCAAGCGCATTTCAAGTCATTTGCAGCTGGAAGATTTGGCCAGCAGTTTCCTCCTTGAGCTAAATGCGTGGGAAGCGAAGTTGAAATTGTTACTGAGGCTCTTTATCTTTCTAGACAGGGTATACCTATTTGAGCACTCGAAGAAGAAACCTATCCATGAATACGGATCACGGCTTTTCGCAGAAAGCTTTTTCGAGTCACCACTCCGATGTTCTTTGCTCGATAGCGTGTTGAAGAACTTGCATCTCAATATCATACATCCTTCTAAGCCCAAGCGACCCGAGTGGGACAATTATAAAACTTTGAGGCAATTTGCAAACTTCTACGAACAATTGATCTTTGAAAAGCACTCCGAGTACTACTTCATCGCCGACATATTCCTATCTAATTACGATGCTTGTCGAGATGATTGGTGGGAGAGTCCAAGTACCTTTGTTGGTATGATCTTCGAAAATATGAGAAACGACATTGCTTTCATGAAACTTTTGGGCCTAAATGAAATGGCTGCTGGTTTTGCCAGGGAAGTTTTGCGCAAGACAATTACTCCAGAACTCTCTGAAGTGTTGGACGCATCTGTGCCAGCACTAATGGAAAACCATATGGAGACTGAATTGGGGATTTTGACAAAGCTTCTACAGATCGAAGAGGTACACATTAACTGCAATTATGTGAAACAGGTGACGTTTCATTTCCGAAAATACATCACTACTAAGGCTGCAGAGTTAATCAATTCAACTGAGATTCAAAGCAAGGATCTCTTGCCTGCAATTGTCAAATATAGGCTTGAAGTGTCCGACGCATGTTGCAAGGCCGATAAATATACCCCAGGTTGTTTTGATTTCGAGGCAAGAGCTGCGTTCTCTAATGTTTTGTCGCTGCCAGAATACCAAAGCAATTCCCTTATGATGTTCTCCAAATACTGCGACGCTTTTTTCAAGCTGAAAGATGCTAGCGTTCTGGAATTCGAATCCAATACTCGAGTCTTTTTCAAGTTGGTGCAGAACAAGAGTAAATTCATCAAGACATACGAGAGAGATCTTTCCAAGAGATTGCTTTTAGGCAAAAATTTCAACTATCCGTTGGAATTTAGTCTTGTGGATAATTTACTCCGTGAAGTGGGAGACAATCTTGATGGCACCAACCTCAAAGCAATGATTCATGATGTGAAACGATCAGACTCTGAGTTCCGACATGATCATCATGGTGCCGAGATCTTTCCTCTCGTATTGAAAAAGGCGAACTGGCCTGTCATCCCAAAGCAAGCAACTGAATTGAAGATGCCACCCGAACTAGATAAGATTTTGAACTCATTCACAGAGGAATTTCGCAACAAGGATGTAAAGGGCCAATACAAAAACCTTGATTGGAGCAACTATCTTTTGCATCAGCTTACAATACTGGTAACCTTTGATAAGGGTCCTAAAGATCTTCAGGTCAATCTTCTTCAAGCAGTTCTCATTCTTCTTTTCTCGGAGAATGACAGCTTATCTTTCGAACAGTTTATTGAAAGGACTGGAATGGAGCTGAAGCTACTTAAAAGAGTCATTGCATCGGTTAGCTCTAATAAGTACCCACTTTTGCTGCACGAGAATGGGATCTATACGTTCAACTACGCATTTTGGGATAAGTCTGCGAAGATTCGACCACCCATGTCAAGAGAGAAGGAGACAGTGGTGGAAGAAGCGATTAAAAAGGCGGACAGACGTGACAGGGACGATGAAATCGCAGGAGCTGTTTGCAATATCTTGAAACAGAAGGAGTCGATGTTGTATCCGGAACTAATGGGGCAGGTCTTGATGAAACTCAAACCACGTGGAGAGGTTCTGATAACTGACATCAAAAGAAGAGTGGAGTACTTGATCAATCAACACTACGTCAGGCGGTCTGAAGATGGGCAGACACTTCACTATGTTCCATAAATCAGTATGCTTTTCATTTAGTTATGTGTGTCTAGTTTAAATTGGAATGTCCTCGGGGTCTGGGTTAGAGATCCAGTGCTCACCGAAGTATGGGATCTTGGCGTAAAAGGTTTGCTGGAACAAAGGCCAGTTGTCAGTGAAGGTGGCCACAGCAGCACCAGCAGCACCACCCCAAATTGCCAAGTCCTTGCCGTAAGACTTAGCAGCAGCGAAATTGAATGGGATCTTAGAAACCTTGTAAGCTGGACCTCTGAGGTACTTGGCTGTTAGTATATTATTGGGTTTGGAAATGGCGTTTTGATTGTACGTACCGAAATCATTGTTGTATAAGGTGTTTAGCAGATTATGATCATCAACAGATTTTCTCGCACACTTATTGGATACAGTGGGACACTGCTTACTTTGAAGCATTATATACAGTATCAACCAACACCTACCCTGAATTGCTTCAATTCTGCCAAAATTTGGAATGGCTATTATGTATTTAAATGAAGTATTTCACCTCTATCACTTTCTACTCGGTTGATTTGCACTTGATGGCTCGCCTAGGCGATTCTACTGGGCGTACTTGTACCTCATTACTCATAAACTCCATGATCTAGGGAATGAAAGTATTCGATAGCTTGCTTGCAATTCAACTTAACTGTCTTATCGATGCTTACAATTTAATATATTCAGTGATATGCCGCTGGGAAAGTCCCAGTATTTGTTATGTATGAACGTATGTATAGTTGGCAATCCAGGCTATAGCCCTCGCTTAACAAGCATCAGGCTGGGAAAGAATATAGTCAACAGTTTGGCCAACAGTCTTCAAGGAGTCAGCTTCGTGGTCGGGGATCTGGATGTTGAACTCGTGCTCAACCTCCATCACAACCTCAACAACGTCCAAAGAGTCCAAGCCCAAATCAGTGACAAAGTTAGACTTTTCGGAAATGTCCTTGGTGGTGACCTTGTCGTAACCCTCCAATAATTCAATAATTCTCTCTCTGGCGATATCTCTAGTCAAAGCAGGGAAACCAGCGTAGGATCTGGAGGCCTGGGCGAATTGGGGAATCGCAAGTTTTGGTACGGCAGCAATACGCTGTGTGCTCAAAGGCACAGTATTGAGTCTCAAAGTCCTGGCCAAGGCCGTTCTAAACATAGTTGAAGATGTGCTTATAAGCTCTGAATTCTTACTGGAGAATACCCTCACTGGTAATGGTGTATGCACGACTAAACCAAGCTAGAGTTCTTCAGGCACGATTAACGTCTTTTCGATACCGTAGAAGAATAGAATTAACTAAGGTTACCGTACTGACTCTAAAATGAATCTGTATCCCTGTTGCATTTGTGTCGGCATCTCTTTTAACCAAGGACTATCCATAGCACTGTCTGCAGTACGTACACAATTTTTCAGTACATCTATTCTCACTAGACTCGGAGATCAACTTTAGCTATGCTTAAATCGTTATTCGGTCGCGGCCTAGCTGCGGTAACCAAGCCCTCTATGAGGTTGCAACCTATGACTCCATACTTTGCCTCCATACGCTCCAACATCCAACAGACAAAGACATCCATACCATCCGTGGTGACCCAGTGTCAGAAAAGATATGCCACGTTAAATCAGATAAGAAGCGGCAAGCAGGGCTTTCCTACCAAACCCAACGTCCCCAAGGCTCCTCATTTACAAGGAAACCCATTCAAGAAGGGTGTTGTGGTCAGAGTCATGATCTTGAAACCAAAGAAACCTAACTCGGCCCAGAGAAAGTGCTGTAGAGTCAGACTTTCGACTGGTAATGTCATTTCCGCCTTGATTCCCGGAGAAGGCCACAATGTGCAAGAGCACCACGTTGTTCTCGTAAGAGGAGGAAGAGTCCAGGATCTTCCGGGTGTGAAGTATAGATTGGTGAGAGGTGCATTGGACTTGGCTGGTGTGGCCAATAGAACCACATCGCGGTCTAAATACGGTGTCAAGAAGCCCAAGGATTAGGGTTTGTCTCCTTGTAAATACATAGCATAATATAAAAGCTCCAAGACGTTTTCTAATTGCGTTACAAAATTTATACATGGCTACCGCACTCCAAAAAAGTAGCCTAGGCCCTTCCTGCTTCGAACTTACGGCCACTAGCCGTCTTTCTGTTGTCAATGGTCTTTCCATCATCGTCAACATTCTCCGGCTTGGCTCTGTTCAAGACCTTCAAGAATCCTCTCACTCTGTGTCTCATTCTCGTGTGCATGTACGCCTTAGCACATTTGATGTGGTAGTGGAAGTAATTACGGAAGAACTGGATGTAGGATATACAGTTTTCTCTGCGTTCTCCCTTGGTCAAGTGTCTAGGAAACAACACAAAGGTGACGTAACCCTTGTTGTCGTTGTCCCGGCGTTTAGGCACAGCATTCTGAATGTCCAAAGGAGGCTCTTTCTGAGTGAACATAACCTGAGGAGCAGTCTGGACTGATCTCTTACGGGCGTCCACAAACTCCTGCAAGAAGACCTTACCGAAAATCTTATCGGTTTCGTCCTTGAAGATAGTGGAGAAGATAACTGTCACACGGTCAAATGAAGGTTTGATGTAGATACACTCATCCTCGCCTCTGTACTTGATGACAAGAACCTCCTCCCTTGTCAATTCACCCTTAATCTCCTCTGCATAGGTGTCCTGGTCCTTGAATTGCTCGGCGAGCTGGTCGTAACGGCTGAAAGCTTTCTCAAAGGCAGAAGCAATGGCATGTCTCTTCAACAAAGCCAACTCCTCGATCAATTCCTGCTTGACCTCATCCGACTGAGAAGACAAGGCTCCAGTGTCCAAGACGAAACTAAAGTTGTATCCTGCCTCCACATCGTCCACAGTGGTCAAGAACTGGGAGAACTTCTGGTACTTCAGCTTCAAGTATTCAGCCACACCATATTTTGTCAAGTCGTTCCAGCACTGCAAGTACACAGAGAGCAAGAGTAACTGCCTGTCCTCCAAGGTGGAAACATGGTAGTTGGTGAAGTCGAAGTCACTGATAATTCTGTCCAAGGATTTCAATTGGGCCTCCGGATCAGGGAAGATCCGCTCGGTCAACGTCTTTTTTATCAAAAGATTGCTTTTATCGATTTGCAACATGTCGCTGACAGTTTCTGCGAAGACAGTTGGTATTATACCTTGAACAGCGGTGTCCTAGGTTCGGTTGTGCGATACTGCAGAGATCTCCGGTGGTAAATGCGTGCAAGCTACAGCCCAGGACTATTGCGATACGGAGTTGGATAATTAAGCAAATATGCTGATAAGAGAGCAAAAGGAAATGGTTTGCAAATCGCCCTTTCAGAGGAACTTTAGATTAAAATTAGTTCGAGCTCGAATTTATTTTGTTAGATAAGGTGTTCAATAGGGTGTATTCATGTTACGCGCATTTTACTGGCCCCAGATTGCAAATACAAGGGAGCTCATGGACTTGTTCAGAATTTCAAATATATGATAAAAATCAAGTAATGTGGTAAATTTAACTCACTCTCTGTTAAGAACAGCGACATATCTTACCAATAATTAGCGAGAGTAGTGTCTAGGGGATTTGCCGGTGGTTGTAGTGACCACAGGTAAGTCTTAAAGGGCACTGGTCTCAAGACAGATACATGGTTTGTCACTTAGTTTGGATATATAAGTTTTCCATAGTGATCAGATGAATCAAGCAAAAAAGCAAAAAGAAAAAATCAAATCTCTGATCTACCAATACCTAAATGCCGAGGATACTTCATGAGTAAATTATATTCTATAATACACAATGATGATGCGAAATGAACCGAGTATGATGGTGTTAATGATGATTATGATGATGATGCAACAGACATCATGTAGCGGGGCCTGTCGTGAGATGCTTGAGTTCCACGATCATCGCCTGAACCGCTGCGTGGGTAATCCACCTCTATGAAGAGCAGGTGCGTTGACCTTGTTCTTGAGCAAGGATGAAACATTTTCTCTTCCCATGACCAGAGCTGCGCCTGCGTTGGCAACATTGGCCCCAGGCCTCAGCAGGTTCTTGGAGTCTGACTTGGCTTCTTTGCGGGCCTTCAAGCTCTCCTGGACTACTCGGTCCATGTGTGGGTCTGCCCCTCTGAGATGAGTCAACCATGGGGATTCGAGAAGAACATCATATGGCGGACGGAGCTCTGGGTTTTTGTTGAGACAGGATTTGACAAAAAACTGGGCTTCCTTGGAGAAGAGGGCTCCGTCAAGTTTGGGAGGCTCCCCATCAACAATGGCGCTCAATTGGGAGAAGATGTTGTCGAAAGTTTCCGGTGGGTAAGGATAACTTCCCGCTGCAATCTCCAAAATGGTGAGACCCAAAGACCAAATGTCGGACTGGACCGAGTAGGTTGCGTCGTCTGGGTTCATGGTCTTGATACGCTCTGGGGCCATGTAAGACTGACAGCCGATGTTTGTTTTCGCCAACGAGGCAACCAAGTTGCCAGAAACACCGAAATCACAGAGCTTCACCTTGCCCAAGGAGTTGACCAAGATGTTGGTGGGTTTGACATCTCTGTGAATGATGTTGTGCTTGTCTTTAAGCTCCTTTAGACCACGAATGACGCACTCGGTGATGTAGGCTAAACAAGCTTCGTCGCGAACACCGTTACCATAACACTTGTCGAGAGACCCGCCGTCCATAAACTCCATGCACATGTAGACCGCACCCTCGACGAAAAAGGCGCCGTAGAAGTCGACAATGTAGGGCGAGTCGCACTTGTGGAGCACTTCAAGCTCCATGAGGATCTGGGTGAACTTGTTCTCCTCCAATTCAAGGCGGACCTCTTTCATGGCCATGAGCACACCAGTAGGCTTGTGGAGCACCTTGGAGACCACACCGTAGTTACCACGGCCGAGCTCCTCGAGAAATTGCAACTCGTCTAGGGAAATATGGAAGGACAGACCGGAGGAGAAGTCAATGCCGTCCAGATGCAAAGACGCCTTTCCTGCGAAGTTGAGCGAGCCCAGCTTGATGTCTACGTATTTGGAATAGTTAGCGAAAAGGCCCTTGAGCTCCTGGGGCGCAGGCTGGTTGGACTCGACGGAGCTGACATCCGATGTGGGAGCCTCAGAGCTGGCGGAAGAAGACTGGTCGTTGAGGTTGAGCTTGAAGTCGGGGCGCTTCTTTCTCTCGGAAAGGCGTCTGGCAAGCTCGCCCGTGGAGTTGAGGTGAGGTGGGTGGGGCGGCTCGGGCGTGGGGGTGGAGCCGAGATTCTTCATGTTGAGTTTCATGCCGCGTCTTTGCGAGAGGGACGGCTTCTTCGACAAGTCGAACGGAGCATTCTGGGATGGCAGCATGGGGCCCTTGGGGGTGTCGTGGGAAGGCAGGTCGAAGGACGGAGAAGCCACAAGGCCCACCAGGTTCTCCGAGTGGTTTTTGTAAGGCAAAGGGGGCAAGGCTTCAGAGGGCAAGTTCATCAGCACCGACGCCGAAGGCAGGCGGCCCTCCTGGGGAGACTCTTTGATCGACTGAGACGCTCTCTTCTGCTGGAAAGCAAGGATACGGGCATGGACGTCGCTGCTCAAGGGCCCATGGGCCGTGGCCACAGGTGGAGAGCTCTGGCCATCGTAGGGTTTTGGGGTCTGAACGGAGAGTTTCAGTAGTCTGGCGGTGACGTCTTCCAGGTCAGAATTGTCGGCCATGCTGGGTTGGTGGGAAAGGAAAGTGTGCCAGCAAGAAGATGAAAACCGATGTGGTGAGACGATTGGGGATATTGGCGCGACGGCGCACAGCGTATAAGCAGTAGCCGCGTAAATACAGTCTTCAGGCGGGCACAAGCAACTCCAGGAAATCCCAGGGAGGTGGCGGGGGGACGTGGTGGGGTGCACAGGGCGTGGGACAGGAAGATGGAGAGAGGGTTCAATTTTGTAGTACTCGAAAATTTTGCCGAATTTTTGTGCTTTTTTCGAAGGGTCGGTGCCTTTGATGGGGTATCTGGGGCAGAAGCTGCCGGACAGGATAATGAGCACTGGTACGCAGCAACAGGCGCCACGGGGCTGCACCAATGCGGCCCTTTCTAGGCAGACAATAGCGTAGAGATAAGAGAGGACGAATATGGCAATTTAGGAAACTCGAGATTTTACTGCCGCAGAAAACAAAGAAGAAGGGCGGTCACTTTGGGCATTGAGCGTGCTGAGGGTGCTTGCCTGGTTGCGAGTAGGAATCCCGGTGGACTGGTGCAGGGCGGCTCAGCGCCATCCCACCACCTGAGTCGTCTCCTTTCTTGTGAAATGGCTTTGTTCCGCTGGCCTTGCGATGTTTTCAGACACCGTTCGTCCCGGCAAAATGCCCTTTTAGCAATGCTTCCTCTGCAGGGCTTTTCAGCTGGGCACTTGTTGGGTGCGTTGCCTGCTGCCAGATTTGCACCCACAAGTGCCGAAGAGCCAGGAGGCGCCAAACGCAGAGACAACAAGCGAAGCACAGCCTCTAAAGAGCCCCAGCGAAACCCAAGCGGATTTTTCAAAGTAGCGGTTTTATTACCTCAACCAGGTTGTTATTCCCTGCGCAAAACCGCTCTTCCGCCGCTTCAACGGCACTCCCGTCGGACCTTCCGGTTTCCTCCACCCGGGCCCGAGAGCTTGCCTCATGCCGAACGGCTCTCATCACCACCGTGTTGAGCTCTGCGAAACAAACCAAAAATAACCACTGTTTTTTAGCCACTATTTTTAAACCCCTATTTTTACACCTGCGCCAGAGTAGAATTGGCTCGAGCACTTCCCTTTTTGTTCATGGTTGGATAGACCTCTTTCCTAAGTTGCCTGCCCACGCCGCGCAATACCGCGATGTCCTTTGCCTCTACTGCTACCACTCTGAATGGACCATGCCTTGCAAATCCAGATTTGTGACCTCGACTCATACCAACACGTAGCTACGCCGTTGGACCAGCTCCACGGACTCGCTGTCAAGGTTCCTTTTGTCCGTGTTTACGGTGCTTTGAAGGTGGAGGCCGCCTCCAACCTCGCCTATAACGTCTTGCTTCATGTCCACAATTACTACCCGTACGTGTACATCGACTGCCCCGCCCGGCAGCTTGACGAAGCGTACTTGGCCGGGCTCAAGGACCACTTCAATAGAAAAATCCACGATTCGTTCCAGAGGAAACCCGTGGAAGAGGACGACCTGGACAGTGACATCGAGGACGAACCAACCCTGAACTTCGTGGCTGCGGTCGAGTATTGTCGAGGCTCACCTGTTTACGGTTACCATCTAGGCTATAAGCAGGTGCTCAAGGTGCTGCTTCTCCTGCCGCTTGACAAAACCAGGCTAGTGAAGCTCATCACGTCTCAGAAGATAGATGTGTGGAACTTTGACGGCAAGCTCAAAAGCACCCACGGCACTCCCAACCTCTATGAAGCCCATATTCCATATACTTCCCAGTTCCTCGCGGACTTCAACTTATATGGATGCGGCTACCTCAACGTAGAGAAGTGCCATTTCCGGCTGCCCTTAGTTCGACCTTCCAGCCTCGACTTAACCCCCCTTAAGGAGTACCTCCTGAACTTTATTACGAAAAGCAATGTCCTCAACTCTAAGAGGTACCCTAGAATCGGCCGCTGCATTCTTGAACTAGATATCTCAGCAGGAGACATTCTCAATCGGGCTAATCTCGTGGAAAGGACGAATCACAACGATCTATCTGAAGTCAACAACACTACTTCAGGTGAACGAATATATCTATCTTCCTTGAAGTTCACCTTCCAGGACCTCAAGTACCAATGTGCTCTACGAAACATGGACGATACTTCCCAACTCCTACACAGCCTGTACTCTCAGGTGTTCCCCAAAATATACCAGGATGGCTACCAGGAGTGGGAGACTTCGGCTCGCTACCGAGAGCTCATAGCCTATGTCGCTAAACTTAACGCCGCAACGAAATTCAATGACGCTAACGACTATTACGACCACATTATTAAACCTGCATTACCTAAATCTGTGCCGACATGTTTTGAATCCGTCGATAGAGATGCTGAACCAGCCCGGTTTCAGAAACTTCCCTTACTTAATTACCGTGACGATTTGGTCCAGTGGACCACATATGACTCCTTGTTTACCGCTGAAGACACCGAACTCCATGCGGACACTCCCCAGCCCAGCATCACCACTAATGATGAAAATCAGAATGGCGGCCCAGATCATGACAGCCTATCTGCTTCACAAACTCCCCAACCCCTTGACCTCGACATTTCGTCTCCAGATTTGCTGATGGAGACATCTAATCCCTCTGAAAGTCAATCAAATTTCGTTCGAGCTACTATGGATCCTAAATTAACTCAACGAAAGCGCCCATTCTCGCAAGTCGACTCAAGTGAGTCCAATTCGCTGCATTCGACCCTCACACAAACACTGCATTGCATAGTCAGAAATCCAATGAATCTTTACGAACTTTCTATTCCATTCTTCCTCAAAAAATCCTCATTTATGAAGACATTAAGTCAGTCAGGGTTGATGGATATTGAATACAGTGACCCTTCTTACTATAAGAAAGAGGACGTACATCAAAAGCCTCTAATATTTGCAAACAGAAAGATCATAGTTCCATACGTGGGCGACGACTCTTTGCCTCCATACGAGTTTGGAGGTCTTGACTGTGGCGTAAGAGAAGTTGAAGAAACGCTGAGGCCAGACATTACGGCCAGTAAACCTCAGAGTTGGCAATACAAGGTTGAACCTCCCTCAAAGAAATCCGTGCGAGATTGGATTGGAAAGATTGAGAAAAACATTCAATTCAAGAAAGAAAGATTCAGATCGCAAATTGAACCGGCTGTGACACAAGCATACGATTTTAAGTACTCTTACAGATCTAACAAAGTGGCCAGGAATCCTAGTGGATTTCTCAACATGACAAATTTCCATATGGAGCTTCATGCCAATGCAGACTCTCAGAAACGACCAGATCCAAAGACTGACGCTGTTTGGGCTATTTTCTACCATTTTGATGATGCCAATACCATGCACCGTGATGACTCAGGTACCACAGCCATTTTGATTTGCCTCGAAGGGCTTGACTTTTTTATCTTCCTGAAATTGTTTGCGGAAGTAGAAAAAGTTCTAAAAATCCCTATCAAAATTTACACATCCGAGAAAGAGATGATCACATCTTTTTTGGAATCCTTCGATGGGTTTGATCCTGATATTCTCTCGGGTTATGAGATCAATGCCGCCAGTTGGGGATACTTGGCCGAACGAGTCTTCGAAACTTACGAGACAAATCTTTTGGCTCGACTCAGTAGGTCCACATTCAAAAGCAACGGCAAATTTGGTGATCGCTGGGGATATACTCATACCTCAGCTCTCAAAATCAATGGTCGCCATTTACTTAATATTTGGAGAGTGCTTCGCTCAGAATTGAGCTTAACCGCCTACTCTCTTGAAAATGTGTGCTTCCATCTCCTCCATCAGACGCTTCCTCGAATACTGATATTTAATCTCAGTAAGTGGTTTATGAGCGGTAACTTCAACAAGACACTCATGTTCTGCAAGTATCATATTCATCGGCTCGGTCTCACATTGAAGATTATGAATGTCCAAGAGATCATCTTGAGAAACGTCGAACAATCAAGATTGATCGGTGTTGACTTCAATTCAAACTTTTATCGTGGGTCTCAATTCAAGGTTGAGTCGATATTGTTACGTATTGCAAAAGAGGAGAACATGCTTCTCAACTCACCATCAAAGAATCAAGTACATGATATGCGTGCTTTGGACTCGATCCCGCTCATTATGGAACCTGAATCCAACTTCTATAAGTCACCATTAGTCGTCTTGGATTTTCAATCTTTGTATCCATCGATCATGATAGCCTACAATTACTGCTACTCGACATTGCTTGGTCCAATCGAAGGCTTTCAACAAAAGAAAAACCCCGTTGGATACCTTCCCCACTTCGAGATTCCTTCAGGTATTGTCGATATATTGCTCAAAAATAAGGGAATCAACGTTTCTCCTAATGGCATGATGTTTGTGTCAACCAAGTTCAGAAAGTCCATCTTATCTAGAATGCTCCAAGAGATTTTGAACATGAGAATCAATGTGAAGGCAGTAGCCGGTGCATTCCGTGAAGATATTGAACTTGCAAAGCTCTACAATCTGAAACAACTTGCTTTAAAGTTGATCGCCAATGTCACCTATGGGTACACTTCGGCAAGCTTCAGTGGCCGAATGCCCAACTCCGATATTGCGGACGCTATTGTTTCCACGGGACGCGAGATTCTCAATAAATCCATTGAGATTATAGAGAGTAGTCCGTTCGAAGCAAAAGTTGTCTATGGCGACACTGATTCATTGTTTGTCTATTTCCCTGGGAGATCTAAGGAGAAGGCCTTTCAATACGGGAAGCAGCTTGCCAAAGAGGTGACTGACTTCTTCCCCGATCCAATTAAGCTTAAATTCGAAAAGGTGTACCATCCTTGCGTCCTTCTTGCCAAAAAAAGATACGTGGGACATTGCTTTGAATTTGAGGATCAGGTTGTGCCAAAATTCGAGGCAAAAGGAATAGAGACCATTCGAAGAGATGGGATACCAGCTCAGCTGAAGATGGTGGGAAAAACCTTGAGGATTCTTTTCGAAACAAAGGACCTTTCCAAAGTAAAACTCTACACCATGGAACAATTTCAGAAAATATTCTTCAACAAGGTGAATGTTAAAGACTTTTGCTTCGCCAAAGAGGTCAGGTACGGTTCCTATAAAAATGAACAGTATCTACCACCGGGAGCGATAATAGCCCAGAAAAACGCTCTGAAGGATCCCAGAAGCGAGCCTCAATACCGTGAACGTATTCCCTATTTAGTCATCCGTGACTCCAGAAAAGAGAGAATCAAAGACAGGGCAGTTTCTCCAGATGAGTACGTTTCATCCTACAGCACTGACAACCCACTCGAACTTGATTTTGAGTACTACATCAGCAGAGTGTTGATTCCACCTTTAGAAAGAGTCTTCAACTTGATGGGTGTAAACATCCAGGAGTGGTATAGGGATATGCCCAAGTCGACGAGACAGCTTGCGATTAAAAAAAGGGACATAACCAAAATCGGTGACTTTGTTCAAACAGAGCAGTGTTATCTATGCGAGGGAAGTTTGAAGGAGTCTTCCTCCAGATACTTATGTCGTCTGTGTCTTGGACAGGAACTTGGTCTAGTAACAGATGTAATCTCCATTGTGAAGCAGAAGGAAGCTCAAAAGATGAACTATGAAAGCATCTGTGTTGCTTGCAATAAGCGTAACTTCGACAACACTTCCAGTATAGAGTATGTTCCATATTGCTCTAATAGCGACTGTGAAATCTACTATGGACGAGTGAAAGCATCGAGGGAATTTGACCATTTACTGGCTGGCAGTAATCGGGTGTTAGAGGAACTTCATCTACAATGGTAATTTAAATGAGATCATGTTTTGAGAGTGAATATACTACCTTATAAGCTTCATTGATTGAAGTCGCTTCGACTCTGTTGAGGAGCGCCCTCATCCAACTAGCTTCCGTCTGGATAATCCTCACCAAAAACTCAGCATGTCACTAATAAGCTCACTAAAGCCAGAAACTCAATCCAAAAAAAGATCAAACAATCCCAAAATCAGCTTATTTTTTTGGGTTTTTTTTTTTTTTTTTTTTTTTTTTTTTTTTTTTTTTTTGACTTTTTTGGTGGTTTAAATTAATGTCAGCAAGTTTTGAATCTCATATCGGTATTTTCTGATTTTTTTTCGTTTTTTTTTTTCTTTTTTTTTCCTTTCTCGTTGTTAATCCCCTATAGTTTATCCCAATAAATTTGTTTACCTTCCTAAACCGCCCTGAAATATATGTCACAAGGAGCGACCCATGATATCAAGTACTTATAAGTACAAGAACTCGTCGATATCAAGAGAAGTAGGATCCTGGCCGTGTTCTAGATTGACGCCACTGTTGATGTCCATCCCGCCCAAAAGATCGAACTCGTCCATTTTATTGCCGATAGTCAATGAGGATCCATGTACAACAGGATCGACTGGTGCTGCGGACCAAATGGTTATGCGTGAGAATGAGGGTGTATGCAAGAACACCCAGGCTGTTACTTCTATGCTATAAATCGACCCTGCACTGCAAAAAGCTAGGAAATATCTCACGCATATTAAACTTCCATCAATGACCGCCTGGCCACGTATGGTAGTTTAATATACGTCTTTCCTTAACTCGTTGCAGGAGCCATCGTGAGCTGGAGACGGTGCGACAAGCAGAGAACAATCTGAGGTTTGCATGACCACTCAAGCCACGATTAACCTTGGAGACAAAATCGCTGCTGGATTTTGCGCCATGATTTCGAAAGCTGAGGTAGCTGAATCCATCATTGAGACTTCGTTGTGTTGCATGGACATGTCCGGGGTGCTGGGCATGGAGCCGGAGGTGGTGGAGCCCGAGTAGGACTCGGCGAGGTCCACAGACTCGCTCATCTTCAATTGTAAGTCGATGGGCGAGTTCATTGGGGAATTTATGGAGACAGGCAGGCGGTAGTTGAAGTAGCCTGCGGGAGAGGCAGCCAAAAGGTTCAGTGGAGACTCTTCGACCTTGATTGAGGTCTTGGAGTCTTTTGAGACAGGTTCCTGAACGTCTTCGGACTCTTCTTTCTTCACCTGGATGTCGGGGGAATTTTCGGCGGTAAAGTCACCGTTGGGCGCCATGTCGTCGCCGTCGTTGTCATCGTCAAACAGGACCGAGCCCATTGTGGAGGGCTTGGTGGAGGTGACAAGGGACATGTTGGCGTGGATCTGGTTCTTCAAAGACGTCAAGTCCTGGAGAGCGGGCAAGTTGAGGCTGTCGATCTTGTCTTGTGAGAGGAGGTTGGCCACCGCGGCGTAGTTATCCGACAATGTGGCGAGGTTGGACTCCAACAGAAAAACATAAGACTCCAAATACTCAACGTGTTTCCGCTTCTTCTCCCTGGAGGCGTGGGCGGCCCGTCTGTTTCTGAGGATCCGCTCCACCCGGCGTTGTTCCTTCTCCTCCTGGGTTCTGGCTCTCTTGCGTGGGGGCAAGGACGACTTGAAGTTTGGGTCCACGGCGACGGTCATGATTCCTGACAAAGGCGCAAGATGTTGGTGAGAAATAGCAAAAGCTGAGGAATTAAAAGAGGGTTGACCTGAGGAAAAAGGTGTGTCTGCGGGCGGGAGGCAAGATATATATATAGTTACTCCTCAAAGGCCGAATCGGGCACTGCATGCGCGGTGGTTCGACGACTAAGAAAAATTCAAATAGAGGCGGAGGTGCAGGCACTGAATCCAGACCCTGTTATTTCCACAGTTGAGAGGCGAAGTTAATAGGGGAAAAATAAATGGCAGTAGGATCCTGAGTAATTTGGTCGTCGGCGGAATCGGCGTACATTTCCTCCTATTCTTTCCTTGCAATCGCGGTTGACAGGAAGGGGGTGGCGCCAAGCAGAAATTACTTGTTTCATCACCGTGGGAGGGGGAAGCAGGATTGCGGTCGAAAACTTCGAAAGAGGCTCAGAATGCAAAGTGAGCCGCGAATGAAAACAGGAGGCACCTCAGTGGCCGCAGGAGTAGGCAGTGATTTTGACAGGGATGACAGTTTCTCGTGCCCAAACGGAGTTAGGAATTGAAGGGGAATTGAAGGGATCTACATTTTCTAGCAAGTGGCCCCGGTCTCCGCTGCTTTGCCCACCGCTTCCCGCTTACCGCCCACTGCCTATCGCCTACCGCCTACCGCGCCACGGTTTAAACGCCTTATCATTCCACTCATTTTCCAGCACTGGTGAGAGCCCTGAGGCTTTGCTTTTTTGTGACCGTCAATTGGGGCTGTCTTAATTTTTGCCCTCCGCTTTTGTGTTTTATTTTTTGTCACCTCCAAACGCTACGATCTCGTCCCTCTCGGATCGGCACCCCACGGCTCGTCCATGCCCAGCGGTTATGTGGTGCTCTCCTATTGTCTACCCCAAAAGGTTGCTTCCGCTCGACACTGCAATTGTGCAAAACCAAGAACAATGGCGAAGTTATCGAATAGGGCTCCCTGCCAAGTGGGCATTGTGCGGCTCTGTTGGTCGGGTGATTCATGATTGGCGATGAAGTGGGTTGTCTGGGGCGAGTGAAAAATTCTTGTCCCTCTGCGGCAGTCTCGGTAGAAGAGCCGCTGGCATTCAGCCAATTGTAGCATGCTTTCATTTCTGTCAAGGATGCATGAGCAAAGCTGGACGTCTACTGACGAAATTATCTTTTTCATCTTGGACAAGGTTCTTTTCTGGGCACTGTACGGACCCAATCCCAGTCCCAGTGCGATTCCTCAATGGTCTGCCTTCCGCCCGAGGGTCCGGCAAATCGCAATGTACACAGACGCTTCATGAGAGATTCCTCCAGTATTGACTACCGCTTTGCGGCCTTTCGTATCCAAGATGCTGAAACATCGTGGTTATGAGGTGCCGCGGCTCGTGGCCGCATACCATGTACATTACTTCTAGCGAATCGGTACGAGTTTCGGGCCGTGGGAGCAGCACCCGAAACGACCTTCTGGGTCTCTTGTTCTGTGACTGCCTGCTGGTTCATCCCTTAGTAGAGCGATGGTTTCGTGTTTGAAGTCCAGAAGCATTCTTTTCGCCAACTGTTTTTAGGTGTGACAGTAGAAACCTCTTGAGGTAGTGCTATACTGGCTGAATGGAGAAAAGGTTATCCAGAGTATCCTGCGAGTATTTTCCTGGAGATACTCGGTTTCAGAAAAAAAAAAAGAAAATACCCCCATCTGAAGGGATACTTCACAGACCAGTTGCATGAATTGCAGTGGCCTTCATAATTAGTTAAACAAAGACATCGAGGTTTGGGGGTTGTTTCTCAGGTTCTGGGAGACACCAGCTCAATTGCTTTTGCTCACGGTTTTTAATTTCTTCTAACTTTCAAGGATACCATGGTTCGGCTTATGTTTCATGCCGGGTTCACCTAGCCTGGGGATAAGCCACCAAGCAGGTTGACTTGAGAACCCCCAAAGAGACCCCAAAGCCGCATCCAATCGTTTCACTGACTTCATCAACAGTCTGACATGGATGGACCAACTTCAGGTGGCCCGGCTAGAGTTAGCTAAGCTTGCTACAGTCACCTCCAAGAGAAATCGATCCTCAAATTATTGATAGCTCAATGAAGACTGAGATTACAGTCATATATTTGTGAGATGAGGCTGGTCAGAACAAAACACTCACAGAAACATTAAACTCTCAAGAATCAGCTTACATAACCAGCATCTTAGCTGTTAACCACCAACACCAGGACCAATATTGAAGCACTCCAGATAGGAGTCACCTGCAGTATGAGCACTGGTGGTGAATCACGTGCGCGGAATACAGATGACTCCATCTCCAGATCTTTCTTCATCTCAAGAGGTGATCTCCACCAGATGAAAAAAGTTCTTTCTGTTCAGTCCCACGTTGTCCACGGCTACGTCGGTGGTAGAGCGGCCACTTTCCCTTTGCAGTTTCTCGGATGGGACGTCGACAATATCAACACCGTCAATTTCTCCAACCATACGGGCTATGGCCATGTTAGAGGCTCGGCGGTTACTGCTAGCGACATGTCCGCCTTGTTTCACGGTCTTGTCGATATAGAGTGTAGCTACGATGCTATCATTTCCGGCTACATTCCCTCAGCCGAGCTCATCGACATTTTGGCTGCAAACGTGATTCTGCTCAAAACGAATAACCCAGAGTCCACTTATGTGTGTGACCCAGTCATGGGCGACCAAGGGCACCTCTATGTTGATGATGCATGTGTGGAGGCCTACAGAAGACTTCTTAAAGAAGGGCATGTGGACGTGATCACGCCGAACCAGTTTGAGTTGGAGCTTCTCAGTGGGTCCGAGATCTCCAACGAAAGGGATCTCAGGGAAGCAACCGAGATTCTTCACGAGAGCTGCAATATCAAGCATATTGTGGTCACAAGCTTGGGTGACAGCTTTTCTTTCGGAAACAAAAGCGACCCCAGTTCGATCTACTGTGCTGTATCTTCCAAAGGTGCCTCATCCATGGTGTACTACAGAATCCCGGTGATCAAGTCCTACTTCACTGGAGTTGGCGATTTGTTCACTGCTCTTCTTCTAGACAAACTTCACAATAACCCGTCAAATATCGCCCTCGCCGTGAACCAAGTCCTTACCATCATGGCAGATGTGCTTAAGCTCACTCACAAATTGGGCCTTGAAGAATACTGCAAGCACAAAAAAATACCACTTTCCGACACCCTAGAAGGAAAAATGAATGATGCGGACTCGATGCGCTTTTTCGAGCTTCGGGTCATTCAAGCTAGAGAGTATTACAATTACAACGGTGGAGGTGTTTTTGAACAAATGGAATCCTAACGGCTACTTCCTATTTCGTTCGCAGCCTTTTATCGTAATGCTACCCCTCCTGCAGCCAGGCAGACAATATAAGAACGCTAAGCGAGCCTCCAGATTCTTCAAGATCTCAATAAAATGTCCAAACCTAGTGTTCTTGTGATTGGTTCAGGAGGCGTCGGTAGTATTGCGGCACTCGCGTTATCATTGAATAACAGATCCAACGTCACTTTGGTGGTGCGCTCTGCCTATGACAAGGCCTCCACTGAGGGTTTTGAAATTGACTCTGTCACCTACGGTCAGATCAAAAACTGGAAACCAGCTCACATCAGCAGAAGCGTTTCCAGTGCCGTTGAAGAAAACGGACCATTTGATTTTATCGTTGTCACAACCAAAAACATCCCAGATGGACCGCTGCCTTGCCATGAGATTATCAAGCCTGCGATCGTCGATGGCGTCAACACTGTGGTGCTTATCCAAAATGGAATTGGAAATGAAGAGCCTATCATAAAGGCTTATCCCAAAAATCCAGTACTTTCAGGTATCTCCATGATCGGTTCCACCAACATCAATTGCAAAGTTCACAATCTGCACAAAGATACCTTAAAGTTAGGTCCCTTCAACAACCCTAACATTCCCGGCGATGTGACAATGGAAAAGGTCAAAGAGTTTGCTCTGTTGTACCAGAACGAGAGCAAAAGCATCAATGAAGTGATTATAGAAGATAGTGCTTTGAGGTCACGCTGGGAGAAGTTGGTCTATAACATGGTATTGAACACCACATGCACCGTTGCAGGTTTAGATGTCAACAGATGCCAAATTGGAGGCGCTAACGCAAATATATTCAAACCAGCCATGAACGAGGTAATGGCTATCGCCAAGAGTGAAGGCGTGGATCTCCCGGATCTGACAAGTGACTTCTTCACCCACATCGGCGACGGTCTCTTCTATTCCCCATCGATGTTGGTAGATTCTAGAAAAAAACAGCTTTTTGAGCTTGAGGTAATCTTGGGTAACCCATTGAGAACGGCTGCTAAGAACGGAGTACCTACTCCAGTGCTCTCGACCTTGTACGGGTTGTTAAAGATGATACAGTTGAGAATCAAGGAAGAGATTGGCGTTGTTACGATTAATGAAGCAGATTACAAGGGGGTGAATAGCGACGATTACCCGCAACATTTCCTAGATTTGCAATCGAAGCACGAATAATCAGCACCATGTAAATACTGGTGGTTTTGTGTCAACCTTCTCCAATCGCTCGATAACGACAACCTTCGTGTTCGTTTCCTCGATATCTTCACCGACGAGCCGTTCGTCACCTTCATATGTCATGTTATAGTCAAAACCAGACATCCGCATAGGCTCGTCATCTCTTATAGCACTGTTCAAACTTCCAGCGTCTAAAGCTATGCTCTTTTGGACCTCGAGTAGTGGCGTTGTTTCGTCCTTCTTTCCGTTCAATTGGGGGTCTTTTGAAGTCACGTCGTAGATGCTTGTCTCCAAAGCATCGCTCATGACCCGGTTGTTAACTTGCGTTGGTACGTGCATTTCGTCATCCCAAATGAGCACTCGTTCTCTTCTCGTGAGTTCAAGAGGGCCGGCCAGTGGCAATTTCAAAACCTCCACAAGGTTGAATGCCTGTCCCTTCAAAACAGCGACTTGTTTGAGCCACATCCTTTCCTTGAAGTCTGCGTCTTGCTCAAACACACTTCGGAGCTTGATAATTGTCTGCTCCCACCAGAAAGTTGAGGTGAGAAGGGACAAGTAATGCTGCCTTGTTTTGTTCGAAAAAGGCTGGCCAATTATAGCGTATGGCAAGAACAACCATCCAAAGGGAAACGATCTCCACCCATCTGGATGTTTCCATGGGAAAGCAAGGCCAGAATCAATAGCGCCAATCTTGAGATAAGGGTACACCTTCCTCGATGGTCCATCATGGGAGAGTTCTCTCCATTCTAGCTTGATCATCCAATTGTCAGCGCCTCTGTCAGTATTTCTCATGATGTAGTCTAGAATGACCAACTTTTCGAGCTGCTCTTGGAACTGCTTAATGACTTCTTTCGTCCAGCGAAATTGTACTGGGAGCTCATCTAAGGGTTTGTTCAGTTCGATTTCGATGATCTTGCTAAGAGGCAACTTGTCGATATTAGTGGGCAATGGGTAAAGATTAAAGAATTGCTGAGCCTCGACATACCCATTCAAGAACATCTGGAACGACCCAATTTTGAACTTGGGTGGTTTCGACCGCACTCTCTCCCAGAAAGTGCAATAAAATGCTTGTGACTTCAAATAAATAATGTCTGTGTGAGGGACAATAAATGAGAGAAGCTGTCTGTCGAGAACACACGCTGCAGCTTCACTAACATAGCCCAAGTTGGGAATCAAACAGGCCCTTCCAAAGAAGCATGGGACGAACGTGCGGTGGAGCCATTTGGACCATTTTGGTGATAAAGGACCATAAGGCTCCTCGTCTTTGGGCTTGAAGATTCCTCTTTTATAGATTTCGAGGGAGTACTCTGAATTATCGTGTACCGCCCTCTCCCTCTTGCCAATTACGAAGTAGCTCCCCAGGGAACCCTGGCTGATTCTCAATGGACGTAAATCGGAATCGTGCTCTACGTCATGGGTCATAGAAGACACCAAGGCATCAAAATCAGCAGCGCTTACGTAGTTCTCAGGGGGCTGGTCGGTGCCTTCTGCATTCTCCTGTCGCAATATGTTAGCCAAATGCCTTTCGAGGTCTGCCTCCGATTTGATCTGAGGCAAGTAGTTGATTGGTCTAAAGACCGAGTATTCAATGCTGTAGGGCCCGTCGATGACTCTACTTTTTCTCTTCTTCCGCTTCGAGCTCGAGAACCATTTCTTGGGAGACAGAAGGTAACCCTTGGAAGAACGCTTGGACAAGTTTATCTCCGAGTTCCGTCTGGCAATTCGGGGCGTCAACCAGTGAGAGCCACCCATATTGGGCATACTCTGTGAGAGAACATCTTCATCGTCATCAAACTGTTTTCCCAGAAACGAAATCGGCTCGAGATTGGTTGCGTGAAAGCTTGTGATAGAATCCTCATCATGGGAAAAATGTGTTCTTGGAGGAGTCAATGGATCATCCCCAACTTCGTCTAAGACGCTGGCCCCAGTTCTAGGCCCATTTGGCGAAGTGCTGCTCGCACTGGGCATGGTCTAAAGTATTAGTGGTTGTCTCTAGATGGTTGATTCTACCGCGCATATTGATAAGACACACACAGCTAGACTACCAGTGAGCTGTTAGACTACTAGTGAGCAGGTAAACTGATGGTATAATTAATGATATAAACCGAAAGCGTGAATGGTAACGAAAGAAAAATTAAGGTCTTGGTCCACAAGACTAGAGCATAAGGATGCCGCCAAATAAGAACACCTGCAAGTACACCAAGAGCATAGACACACTCTTCATGTTACCGTCGGAGCCCTGAGTCACTTCTCTACGAGCAAGACCACCAGCGGAGGTTGAGCCGCCAAGGAAGCCCAAAATCTCATCGAGAGCACGGCCCCCGGTATTCGTTGAGGTTTCGTCGGCACCCTCCTCCACAGTGACTGTCACAATGGAGCTATAACTTCTGGAGGAACTTCTGGATGAGCTGGAGGTTCTCACGGTTGTGGTGGATACTGGCTCGGTATTGTCAACAGTTGAGGCTCCGAATGTTTCCAAAAACCTGCTCAAGCTGTCCACAGTAGAAGAAACTTCACTTTTTACGCTCTCACGGGTTCTGGAGCTCTCCTCGGTGTTTGCAGAACCGGTCTCGCTAGCTGGGGAAGCAGAGAGAAGGGAAAGAATCGAGGCGACCTCTGCTTCTGACTGCAGCTTGTCGAGGGTAGCAGTAGAGTCGTATGAGAAATCCGAGTCCACAGGCAAATCGGTAGAGCTGCTGTTTCTGGCAGTCGAGGTTGTTCTTGATGGAGATCTGGTAGCCTTAGAGCTGGAACTTTTGGTTGTGGTGGCACTTGCGTTGCCAAAGCCGCCAAGGCCAAAGCTGAAAGTGGCAGTTCTTGGAACAACAACGGTGCCGGTGAAAATGACAGGAGTCGAGACAGTGTGGCTTTCGGAGAAAACGTACTCGTTCAAGTCAGCGAAAGTGCCATTCTTCTCAACATCCTTGATGATGTCACTAACAGCGTCGGCGTACTTGCCCAAGCCACCAAGCTGAATGTTTCCAGAAAGCAACATTCCAACGGCACCGCTAATCACCTCAGGTCTGCTCAAAAGCTTCTCAGTGAGAGAAGTAACGTTAAGCGAGGTTCCGTCAAGGTTGATAGCGCCAGTGTTGAGAACATCAATGACGAGCTGAGCAGTCATGTTCTGGTAACCCTCGTCAGCAAGGAAGGTCTTGACAGTGTAAGTGAGGAATTGGGTATTGTTCAAAGCAGTAAGCACATCTTTGGCAACGTCAGCCACAAGAGTCGACGACAAGGCGGTGGAGATGATGTTGCCAATGAAAGTCTCGAGTGCACTGGTTTCGGCTCTCTTGCTGTTCTTCTTGCCAAAAACGTCCTTAACCAACCACAAGAATGTGTTTTTCTGGCTCTTCAACAATCTGGATACAAGATTGACGAGGTGTGGTCTGTAGCTTTTATCGAGCAAAATGCCGTCCAACAAGCTCAGGACAACACCAGACTCGGACACGGCATCAACAATAGCAGACACATTGACATCAGACAAGTCCAAAAGACCGCCTCCCAACATATCACCGATGCTTGAAAGATTGGCACCGCCAACAAGGCGAGCAGTACCGTTTGCAATCGTCTGAATACGCTTGGGGTAGTAAGCAACCTGGTCCAAAATTGACCAGAGTACTCCCGAGTCATTCACGACGTTTAAGAGACTCTCGACAGTGTGCTCGAACCCACTGTTGTCTCTCTTTTCGATGAAGCTGGTCAAGGCCTCGTAGTCATATGGGTCGAACCTCGCCTCGATGGTTTCCTCAATGAACGACAAGTCAAACTCGTCTCCTACTGGCAAAGCGACTGGAGTCGCTAGCGTGACCGCCAGAAAGATGCAAATGAGGGTTGAGACGAAAGCAAACTTCATTTGGGTTATGTATGGATGCTAGGGTAGTCAAGAAGAAGATTCCGGGATGTGAAATCAATGGGGCTGGGGAAACTATATAAAAAGAGGGCTAAGTGTCACGACAGTGGGCGGACCCCCCGTTTTGGGAAATTATATGGTGCACAAGAGATGGAAGAGCCCACACTGTTGTGCCTTGGTTGCAAAATTACTTCATTTGTTAATGTGCTACTGTAGGGAACAATATTTCTTTCCCAAACAGGAATTCATATTTGATATTATTTGCAGGTGCGTCTCAAGGGACTTGCCTAACTTGGTAATACCACTGCTAATTGTGACGCATGACTTTTTTTACTCGCCAAAAGCTTGGGTATTTTGATGAAAAGGGATCCAAATTTTGGCTTTTCACCCACCAAGTTGACCCACGAAACATGGTCTGTCCCTATGTTGCTTCACCAGAATTTGGAGAATCTGCACAATTATTAGCGCCACGCACCGCCCTCAATCTAAAAGCAGCACGCACCAGGTGGCTCTGAATCACTAGGCAGTCCTGCCTGGCGCATTGTAAACATCTCCTCAAATCATCGAAATGCAAGATGGCCAAATAAGGTAAAAAGAGACATTTTCAAGCGAATTTTATTCTGCAACGATATATATCACTCTTCTGCTCATCAGACGCCTTCTTAACTTTTGTCGCTACTGCTTCTTTTTGGTCCCGCCTTTAAAGCACCCTTAATCCCGCTCGTTCCACCGTCCACTGTGAGACCTGACCTGCTCGACAGTGCCACCGCACATTCATAACCACCAGATATGAGGCTCTTGAAATACGTTGCCGCCTTGCCCTTGGTGGCATCCACCGTCACGGCGTTGAAACCGCTAGCCGAGTTTGACGTTGATCCGGAGATAATGACCAGAGAGGCTGAAGTTGAAGACATGTCTCCGTCCTTTATTGAGTTGTACGAGTACGCCCTTGATTTCATGGACGAGCTTGAGAAGCACAATAGTGGTGACATCGTGAAGCGTGATACCTTGGAGGACACCTTGACTGGAATCCTCACGAACGTGAAGAACTCCCAACTCGTGGAGAACATCTTGCTAGAGGTTGCGGGCTCAAAGCAGCAGATAGATAACTTGTCCAGAGGCATCTACTCGCTTTTAGCCAACATAATGACTGGAAGCTCGCCCCTTGCGCTGCTTAACATCAGCATGAACACAAGCACCCTTTTGGATACTGTGATGGCTTCTGGCGTCGTCCTGGGTGTTGCTGACAGTTTACTTATCGACGACAAAAACAGAGAAAATTTGACCTACCATGTGGGTGACCTCTTGACCCAGCGCCCCTACATTGCCGAAATAATTAACAAGATTGGCCACGGCTCTGACCTTACGTTCGACATGATTTTCAACACGGTAAGGCATTTCGAAAGCAAGGCTCCAGAATTGCAGGACAACAGTACTACTTTCCTGAAACGTGCAGATAACGATTACCTGGGCTCCTTGGGCGCTTTTGTCAGCAATATTGTTTCCTCTGCCACTCTGGGTGACTTCTTTGACGAGTCGCTCGGCTCTATTCTTGGTGCGGTGAATAAGAGTGGCATTGTTACCCCCATTGTTTTGACCGCTGTGCAAAGACCCGTGATGAACATGGTGGGAAGAATTTTGAGTAATCTTTACGACTACGGCGTTTTCGACAGCATCCCTCTTAACGACTACTTTCAGACGGCGAAGAAAAACCATGTACTTGCCGACAGCACGCAGGATCTTTTAACGCACCCCAAGTACTCGCCGCCTGTTGCCAAAATATTCCAGCAGCTAGAGGATCAGGGTACTCTTGAAAATGTTAGACGCAGTTTGTATGGCTAACCGAGAAACCAGCGGTTCCCCACTCAATGACTCAAAACGACCTTCAGTTCTTCTACACCTGATACCACATTCGGTTTTATCTCCGATCCAAACTACTGTATTTATGCTCAATTCAATAATTCGCTCAACCAGGAAATGCAATTTAATATTTTTTTTCGACCCCAATACCCAGGAAATTTTTTAAAAGTCCAAACATGTCATGATGCCGTATCCGACAGAGATCGTAATGACATATGCAATAAGAGATGCTGGAACACCTCTCGTAATGAAAGTGTTGACTGTAATGTAACGCTGGCCCACCTCATCAGTCATACTGATAGCAGTGACATTTGGGAAACCAGACGTAGGCAACCCCATAGCTGCTGAGGCCATCAAAGCGGTACCCATAATCAAAAGCAAGGGGTGTGGCGTGCTCATGGAGTCGCCCACCTCCTTCACCAATGGCACAATGATAATGGTAGCCACAGTGTGGGAGACGAAAGTAGCCACAACCAAAACCAAAATACCGAAAATAGCCAAGACAACAAAGGCGTCGAAGTCGGCAACCTTCTTCTGCAAGGCTTTGGCAACAGTAGCCAAGAGACCCGAGCTTGTAACTGCGGAACCCAAAGCAAGACCACCCATAGCCAACAAAATGATGGTCCAGGGGAAGTTGTTCACATCGTCAACCTTCAAAAGACCTGTGCCGAAGAACAAAACAATTGGAATAACGGCAACTATACCAGATGAACCAAAAGTGTCCTCGATTTCACTCAACACACACCAGAGGAGAATAGTTGCAATGCACACAATGGTGATGTACCATTGTTTGGTGGTAAACTTTTCCTTAATTGGCTTGTAAGCCTTGACCTTATTTTCAGAAATTTTGAAAGTCAAAATCAACTCCATCCAAATACCACACATTGACAAGATAGCGACGGGAAGAGCAACGGCGAACCACTTACCCCAACCAGGGTTTGGGTTCATGTATTCAATGGCAATGACGTTCTGAGGCGACGCAATTGGAGAAGCCATACCGCCAAGGTTGGACGCTAAAGCAATTCCCAAAACCAACGCCTGAGAAAGGGGCGAGGTAGTTGGAAGAGTTCTCAAAACTGGCTGAATCAAGGAATATGCTAACACTGGTGCGGCGACGTTCGAAATCCACATAGACAAGAACAATGAAACCGACATAATTGCGAGAAGAATATTTCTGGGCTTCGTCCCCGCCAAAGCTAACATAAACGAAGACACAATCTTAGCAATGTTGTACTTCGACAAAGCTGCTGCCAATGTGAATCCACCAAGCAAGATCATAAGAGTTGAGGACCACATGGCTGACAAAATTTCCTTGGAAGCATCAGAAGCATCCATAGCATTACCATCATCATTCTTCAAGACCTTGCAAGTCACAACAAGCAAAGGTACTAAGAGAGAAGTAACCCATAATGGCAAAGCTTCAGAAGCCCATAACATAGCACAGGCCGCCAACACGGCCAAACAACGGGCCTCTTCCTTGTCATTCATGGTCTTGACTGTCAACAAAATGATAAAAACAGGGATGATGACGGCAAGCTTGATGATTTGAGTTGAAAAGAAAAACTCGGGAACCTTGAAGTAATCAAACCTACCGACTCTCCATCCAAATGGGAAATGAACCTTTCTCCATTTCATATGGAGCAAGGACTGGGAGTTGGCCTCCTCTCCCATTTTGCTGTTTCTTGCGGCACTCTCATCGAGGTTCAAATTGAACTGTTTCTTTTCAATCGACAACAAGTCTTTCCAGACAGTATTTCTTTCCCAGACAATATGGTCTCTCAAGTAGCTTCTGAGTTCGTCCTTAATGGGCTCCAAGTCCTCGGTGGACGCCAGGCTGACTGCTTTACCTGAAAGGAAAGCGTAAACACGAACCACATGGTCAATTCTGTAGTCAAGGATCTCGGAAGTCTCAGGATAAAAAGTCCTGGAGTTTTGAGGCAAGAAGTTCGTCACGAAATCCTCCTTGACGGCGTAGTTACACGTCTTGTCAAACTTCTTACAAATCTTGGTGAACCCGATTCTGTTCAACTCAATGAAGGACTTCAACTCACTCAAGGTGATGAACATGTGGATCGACCTCTGCTTCAAGGTGATTTGCTTCTGTCTCTTGATGTCGAAGTCCAGACGACCGAGCAAAGCAGAGTTGGACTGGCGGTCTTGGTCATGCTCCTCCTCTTCTTCGTCATCGTCGTCCTCCTCCATGAAGTCAGCCTTTTCGAGGTCCTCGTAGTCCAAGTGATTGACTGTGTCAAAAACTGAGGCGTTACTCAAAGTTCTCTCCAAGGTCGACTTGATGTGGAGATTGCGGTGCTCATTTTCATCATAGTCATCGGCACCGTAAGCAGCAGTGAAAAGGTACGACTCGACGTGCTGCTTGTTAGACTCCAAGTCCTTGATGAGGTTGTCGTACTGCTTGTACACTTCAACTTCCTTGGGCTTGAAGAACTTATCGATCTTCGTCACCTCATCCACCAAATGCTTGGCAAACACCGGAAGAGGGTCTGAGGACTCCGAAGAGATCTTGCCTGCTGCAGCTGTCATCGTTTCCAAATCGATGGAGCCGCGGTAGGTGGACTCATCGTTGTCGAACGAATAAGTAACCTGGATGTCATTCACATCGTCTTTTTCACCTGGAGTTTCGCCTTTTTCCAACTCGTTCACCGAGGGAACTGGGCTGGGAGTCTTCGCCGAAACGCCATTTTTTCTCTGCTTGAATTTATTCATCAACTTGGAGGTCTTGGACTTGTCCTCCTCTTCGGCCTTAGCTAAGGCCTCTCTACGGTCAGCGATGGCCTGGTTACGTCTGGCGATTCTGACCAACTCGGTGATGGTGGCGTTGTTCACCGCCAAAGAGCCATCTTGAGGCTGGCCATTCTCCAACTGGTCCTGCTGGGCCACATAAATGACCTTCTTGAGACTCGAGTAGTTAAGGTAGTTGTCCTGCCACTCGGGCACGGCGTTAAACTTGAGCGAGTGGGAAAATTTCATCGAGTTTCTTGGATCCGGGGCACAATGGTCTTGGCTTGGGAAGGAAAGTCTTGGAAGTCCTGGAAAGGCAGAAGGTCACACGAGAAAATCTGTCGGGCGATGCAAGGAAAAGAAAAAAAGCCAGGGCCAAGGAAAGTCCTGCGAGAAATGGGAAAGAACTCGTGTGACAGATTGCTGCAATAGAAATTGCTTGGTTCCGCCAGAAACCTCACTTTTTTAATTGCATCGGGTCAAGCTAATACAAGCGCACCCCACGTGGGTACCAGCGCTGCGATAAGACTGAATAGAAGATCTTTTCGGAGAAAAAATTATTTCCTCCATCGCATTGTCCACCGCTTTTCGGCCGATGGACTCTTGTGTATGGCGCGTTAGCTGCAGACGCAGATGGTTAGAGTTAACCGCTGATTCATGGCGATGGAAGTTTTTTAAAGTTGTGAGTTGATGGTGATTCTTTGGTGGGGGTTGAGGAATTCACCGTGGAATTACCGAGGCCGAGGGATGCATATCGTGAGGCTCGCTGGAGCTTCCCACTTGGTCTACTCACCCACCACGACAACCAAACCGATGACCTCTTTGGTGTAGTTTCCTTTCTTTGAGTGTTGTTTCTTCTTATTCTTTTATCTTTCTTTTACTTTAAAACAACTGTGTTTGCCAGAAATGCCAGTCATTCAAGCACCACACCGCCCTCGCTTCCGCTGCAATTATGTCTGTCGAAGTTCGCTTGTCTCTAGACCAAGCCAAAGAATATCACTGCGGTGAAGAAATCTCTCTCCTGTTGGAGGTGCATGTCAAAAACGACCTTTTGCTCAGAAATTTGGGCTTTAAGTTCGAAGGAGTAAGCACCGTTATAGCCTCCGCTAAGGATAAGCTGCTAGTGCCCAGAGGCACACGAGGCATCTCTGATAAAATAACTTCTACAAGGGATGTCCGAAAGGTGTTGTTTTCCCAATACGTAGTGGTGCACTCCAGAAAGGAGGTTCTTCAGAATCGAGTTTTAGCTGTGCAGAAGAAATTTCGCCTCCCATCCCCAGAAACTTCTTGCCAGAGGCAAGATATCCTTTCACCTAGTACCCTTCCTGCTCATCAAAGAGAGCAGAACTATCTGTTGCCTCCCACGTTTCTGTACGTGGGAAAAGATGGTGAGCTGGTGAGTGTTGTCTACAATTTCGTGCCGATATTGAATAGCGAAATCGAAGATTCCAAAAGAGTTGACGGAAAAGCTATAGCCATAAACTTCGACACCTACCCAAGAACAATACACCCTTCGCTAGTGCCTGCTTTGGGAAAGGCGAATGACTATGCCGCCATGGAGTACGAAAACCAGAGCATAGTGCAAAGCCAATGGCACCTGCCATTTCCAATTTACACGCACTCACAAACCATGACTTTGGGTGCTTCATTTAGTCAAGGAGGCTTTACCGAGATTGGTGAGTCAGCTCCACAGAGAGTTTTGGTGCCAGGGAAGCTGCTTACTCAATTCGTCACCTACGCTTTATTCATCTCCCTACCCAAAATACATGATGAGCTTAAGCACATCACAAGGATCACCAAAGCCCCCGAAACGATTCTAGCAGTTGTCAAAGGTTTGACGGTGACGTTGGTGAGAGTCATAAGGTACAAGGCAGTAACCCGAACTGTCTGCGAAGGCAGTTTTGAGCTGATGCAAGTTCAAAATAAGGAGGCGTGTGTCACTACGACGGCTGCAGTTTTGGTCCATATTACTGATACCCGAAACTTGGTGTTGAAAGGTGACCGCCCTCTTCATAATGACGGAACTCGTGGAGAAACGAAGTATGTCGCCTACATTCCTCCCTCATGGATTGATGCTGCTATTCCTGACTTGCCACCAGCTTTCAGTACTAGTGATATTTCCGTGGAGTACTATTTGGCTACCGAGTTGACATGTACGACTTTGAGTGGACCACCGCATCCCATTCATCTCGAGGTTCGTAGTCCTGTTCTTGTCAGCAGTCTGCAAAATATGTATCGCTTGTAATGAATATTGGAAAGTTTTCTTCGTATTGGCGCACTTTTCGTTTATACTGGAGAGTCTAATAAAATTGTGAGTTCACAAATTTTAACAGAGAAATCAGGAACATTCGTAGATTACGGTCCTAAATACATAACATGGGTAAAACTTTAAAATGCCTGTTAAAAAGTGAGATCTTCGCCCAATTTGATAAAAGTCAGACAGAAGACCGCCGAGTCACTAAACTACTGACGGGGACCCGGATCAAATTACAAATCTGCCACTCTGCCCCAAATTCAATAAAAGTGTCTCACATCACGCACAGCTTCCTAAGCGATCTTCTCTGTACTTGGTGCATCGTCACACAGTTATATGCACCACCTTTGAACAGTGACAGATCAATTCACTTTCATACTCTTAGCTTCCCTGTTTAACATCGAAATCAACAATTTTTTTTCGACCGACTTCCTTCTATTAGAAAAGCAGTACACATCTTCTTTTCTCTTTTCTACGGAAATGCCGTCAACGACACGTTCTTGTTCCATATACATCCACGTGACTCATTTGGCTCTCCAGAAATGTGGCTTCTCTTCTCTGCAGCATCAACCCACACTACCAGAACAGCTCCGAATCACATATGGGCTGTTTTAGCAACGGAAATATCCACGAAGGGGAATATGTGCTGATCCCCATGCGAAATCCCCTACCCATAAACTCCACAGCAAACTCAACTCCGCTGATAACAACACCCAAAAGAAATCAACTGCCCGGGCAGATTCGCCTGGAACACCAAGAGACTTACAGTACTCAAGATGGCTGCTTTTCGCTTCCCGACCATGTTTCTGAGGGCGATACTTCTGAAGGAGCCCTTCCCTTGATTCATAAATGGACACACACTCACTCCATTCTCTGTGTCACGCCGGCTCCTGAAAAAGAGTTGATCTTCTGTGGAACACAAGACTCCAGTATTTTGGTTTTCGACTTGAAGAGCTACAGCATAAAATACATCATAAACTGCGGACGCAATCACTTCGCCACGTCCGTTCTTTGTCTCACGATCAGTCCTGACGAACGGTTTTTGTTTAGCGCAGGCTCAGACTCGTTGGTCAAAGTGTGGGATTTGTCTCCTTTCGATGACCCCGATGCGTCTAGTTACACGATTTCTTGCACTCATATCATATACTCATCTATGGACATTGGCGATGTCTTCTCTATTTATTGGTCGGAAAGATTCTCAGCGTTGTTCATAGGCTCTCAGAATGCCTCGATCATGTGGTGTCGATTGGAATTGGATCGTGATGTCAAAAGCAATGAATCCAGATCCCTTGATCGTCTTCCACATTTCAGATACGACAAGTTTTTCGACTCTAAGGGCCCCGGCGGCTCCATCAACAAGATTCAATCTGCTCACCAGATGCTCAAGAACGACACTTCTTCTGAGTTGGGCCCATCTCTCGTTGAGATCCACAATTGTGACGTGATCCGCTTTGCCCACAATGGTTATGTCTACTGCTTGGATTTCCTCACGGAACTGAACGCTGCAGCCTTCTGTGACTTATACACCTCACTGTACAGCAGCTTCTTGGCAAGTTGTGGAGGTGACGGTGTCATTAAGGTTTGGGGTATCACTGCTGGAAGAGAAGGATCCATCAAGCTTTCTTTGATCAGTAAGCTTGAGAATGATGAGGCCATCTTGTCTATGCACGTAATCGACTCAACTATCTGCGTTGGTTTGGGCGACTCTACTATTAATGCTTGGGATTTGACCACTTGCCAGCTCACTCGTTCCTTTAAATTTATTTCATCTAGTGCCAGAACAGATGAAGTTCTTTCGTTGTGTATCCACAACGGCTGCATCTACAAGGCCACAAACATGGGAGGCCTTTGTAAATTTCCACTCAAAGGTGATATTCACAGTGATGTTACCGACGGAGACGATGAATCGAAATCGCATCCAGTTCGGAGCGCAGTCAACTTCAACACCCTTCCTCATGGGGATTTATCAAACGTTGATGAAGCTTCCGTCTTTGCCGTCCAGGCGTTCACATTTAGAAACTCAACATTCCTTCTTTCTGGAGGCGGTGGCTCTCTTTGCCTCTGGAATATCACCGATGTGGGAGACAAAACGACAACATCTTCCAACGAAACAAACGGATTCCTCAAATCCTCTAATGAAACTGACACCTCCAACGAACACTTACTTGAATCCTTGAGAAAGATTATTTCCTACAGAACCATATCCAAATACCCAAGCACCTATCTAGAAGACTCGAGAAGATGTGCACAGTTTTTGAATAAGCTTTTACGGTTGTTAGGAGCTTCTGAAGCCAAACTTTTGCCTGTTCCTAATTGCAACCCAGTTGTCATGGGTAGATTCACCAGAAATGACAAGTCTTGCCTTGATAAAGAGCGCAAGACCCTTTTATGGTACGGTCATTACGACGTGGTGGATGCAACAGCGGACAAAGAAAGCTGGTCCACTGATCCATTTCAGCTTGTGGCAAAGGATGGCAATTTGTATGCGAGAGGTGTTTCAGACAACAAAGGTCCCACCTTGGCCGCATTCTACGCTGTACTGGATCTCCATAGGAAGGGTGAGCTTCCAATCGACGTCGTGTTCGTCATAGAAGGAGAGGAAGAGTGTGGCTCAATTGGCTTCCAGGACGTTATAAACAAGAATAAGGAGGCAATTGGAGTGGTGGATTACATTTTGTTGTCGAATTCCTACTGGCTTGAAGATGAGGTTCCTTGTCTCAACTATGGGTTAAGAGGTGTTTTGAACGCATCACTCAGTGTCACCTCAGAGAAACCTGACCGTCACTCAGGAGTGGATGGAGGTGTTTCCAAGGAACCTACTATGGACTTGATCCAGATCTTGGGACAACTCACCTGTTCTGATCTGAATAAGATCAAGATTCCGGGCTTCTACGACGATGTATTGCCCATTGACGATACAGAGTTGAAACTCTACCAAAAGATCAAGGATATCTCTCGGTCGCGCAACATCTCAAATGCCGATCTTGATACCCTTCTTGCAAAGTGGAGGAATCCATCATTGACGATTCACAGGCTTGATGTTTCTGGACCTAAGAACAATACAGTCATATCGAAAAAGGCTCAGGCTTCGGTATCCATAAGAGTCGTTCCTAACCAAGATCTCCACAAAATAAAGGAGGTATTCACATCATACATGCAGAAGTGTTTCGATGCTTTAAGGACAGAGAATGAGCTCAAGATTGATATTTTTCACGAGGCAGAGCCTTGGTTGGGAAATCCAAACAATCTTGTGTTCAAAATTCTTTACAATAATATCAAGAAAGCTTGGGGACCTTCTTATCCGGATCCTTTGTTCATTAGAGAAGGAGGGTCAATTCCATCTATCCGTTTCTTGGAGAAGACATTTGATGCACCTGCTGCTCAGATTCCTTGTGGACAAGCTAGTGACAATGCACATTTGAAAGATGAAAAACTACGGAT
Source organism: Candidozyma heveicola (assembly GCA_003708405.2). Taxonomy (NCBI): domain Eukaryota; kingdom Fungi; phylum Ascomycota; class Pichiomycetes; order Serinales; family Metschnikowiaceae; genus Candidozyma; species Candidozyma heveicola. Next base: position 359,116 of record PPOB02000003.1, read on the forward strand.
CATCAATCTATTCAAACTCAGAAGTATTTTAGCGGACTCGTTCAGAGATTTGGGTCATCAACAACACAGTACATAACAGCATATTCGAACAAATGGTATATTAGTAATTAGATAATGCAGTTGTAATTATGTCGGTATGTTACTCATACCGCTTCAGAAACGCGCTTCTCCACGTGTGTCTCTGATCTAGGACTGGCTTCATATGGGGACTTTTCTGTGTTCTCGACATTCGAGCTGTCAGACGAGTTTTCGTTAATCTTCTCATTGTCTTTGAGCTCCTGCTCCTGTCCCTGTCCCTCAGCCTCCTCTCTAGCCTTCTTTTCGGCAGCAAGTCTCTTGAAGTGAGCCACATAACCGTACTTCGACTTTTGTCTGATAGTTGGACCCCATTTGTGGAAAGCGAATGGAATTGGGATCATAGCAACGGCAATGAAGGCAAATAGGGATGTTGCCCAGTCCACATGCAATCTCTCGTACATCTGGAAGATGAACAATGGGAAGACAGAAGCCAAGAGATAACGTAACAAGTTGTTTGCAGCCAATGCAGATGCCACGTACTGTGGTGGAAAGGCCATGGAGTAGTAAAGCACAATACCAAAGAAGACCCAGATTAAGCCGAATCCAAAGGGTACACCGGCAAGAGTGGGGGCAATCCAGTGAATGTCAGACCTAGCTGTCCATGCCAACCAGAACAATGCGACCGGCAAGAACAAGGAACCAACCTCGGCAACAAGTAATCTTGTCTCTGGGGCATCCCAGACTGGCTTACCGTCTTCGTCAAATTTACCTCTAGTTCCATCTGGGTTCTTGGGGAAATACTTGAAGTAGTCCAAGGCAATGTAGCCCGAGACGCCAAGGATCAAGCCGACGCCAACACCGATGAAAGGCAAGCCAGAGGGGCCAGGGCCCATTTGATAAACGCCTCTGAAAATGATTGGGAAGGCCTCGAAGAAACCGAATAAGACAGCGAAAACAAAGGCAATGTACAAGGAGGTCAAGCAGACAATGGGCTCAACGACCAACATCTCGGCTGGGGTGAAAAGAAAGACGCTGACGGCAAACTTGAAGAAATCCCATGTGATCTTCTGTTTCTCCAAACGAATACCTCTCTTCTTAGCTCTCTTTCTCAAGATCGTGCGTTTCTGCGTCTCGGGACAGAGGAGGAGAAGGGGAAGCACAGCACCTGAAAACATCAAAGAGACCCATTGGGTCCATTTCCAACCCTTGTGCTCGGCGGCAAAACCACCAATGATTGGGCCCACCACCGGACCTAAAAAGGCAGCTACACAAAAGAAAGCCATCGCAATGGACATCTCTGAAGGTGAATTGCCCCACATATCCGACATGGAGCCGCCGGCAATAGCCATTGGAGGGGAGCCGAAGTAACCGGCAAAGAATCTCAAGACAAGGACCGTTCTGATATTCTTCGACAACCCGACACCCATGGTGAAGAGCATGGAAATGGCCAAGGAAGAAATGTAAATGTATCTGCGACCAATCACCTCGGAAACAGGGGAGGCAATGACGGGGCCAAGGGCCAAACCGACCAAGTAGAAGGTCAAACCGGCGATACCGAGGGTCTGACTGATGCCCATTTCAACCTGCAATCCTGTCACACCCTCCACATAAAGCGAAGAGCCCAAAGAAACGCAAAGACAGTCCACGGCCACAGTCAAGGTGACAAACCACTTTTTCCATTTTGGCCAGTTCTGAGGATTGTCCTTATCGTGTGGGTCGTCCCAGTCTAAGTCTTTAGGGTCCACGAGGGATTGTATAGAGCGATGCGTAGCTTGTCTCTCCAAGTTGGAGAGTGTGTCGGAGGTGGTTGCAATTCTGTTGAGCTCGTTCTCTGTCATGTTCAGGAAGTCCGGGGCATTTTCAGTTGGGACCCTGTACGCTTTAATAGGGACATCATCATCTTCATCAATAGCCGTTCCCTGCGCAGAGGCCGGCCTGTCCTCGCTCGTGTTGTCATTCACAACAACCTCCGAGTAGCGGTCATGATTATCGTCAATGGTCGCTGGACCGTACAGGGCATCGTCGTTGGTGAATTCGGAGGCCGTTTCATAAGCAGAGGAGGCCAGACGGTGCAACGAAGAAGTGGATTCGCCCTTCAGAAGACCGCTTTGCTGGGCAGCAGCCCTCAATGCCTCCTCATCGGATTTGGAGGTGCCGAAGAACGCCATGGTGGGGAGAAGGGATAATGGGCTTCAAAAGGGTTCAGGGAGGGGCGCAAGCGCAAATATATATGGATGTCGGAGAAAAGAAATGCAAAAGCGTGAAAATCAGGAATGATGGCTCCATGCAAGATCAGACAATGAGGCGAGTAGGAAGCCAGCAGCGAGGGGAGCGGCTATTCTTTACGAAATTGGCATGCACAATAGCATTCGCGAATCTGAAACCCGCAGGCGACCGGCTGAGCCCAGAATTCAATAGCAGGGTCGGCCCAAATAGCAGCCGACTTTGTTCAGATGTCTTATGGTGGAGGTTCGAAGAACCGGAGTTAGTGAAAGTCCGGTACGACGCACGGAGCAACCACAGGGACCTTGCAGCTGAACCGAGGATCTAAGACGCAAAAGAGCCTATCGTGCTTTCGGGCTACCACCTGCCATTGGGCGAAATCGCAGCCGCTTCACTGTAACATCGGAAAATTACTGTTTTTCCGCGCGCCCAACTTTCTTCAACAACCTCGGTTCAGCCCCAGTACGTCCGGGCGCGCACATAACCGAAACCAAAGTTATACACGTAGACGAGGAAAACGGCGGCTGCGAAAACCGCTAGGGCTTTGAAGCTCAAAGGCTCCACCAACGAAGTGAGCACCATGCCGATGGTCTGTGCACCCAAAGAGCTTACATTGCCGCCGCGGGCGGGATCCTGAAGCATGCACTGTTCCCAGTAGGCGCACATTTGTTCTAGAGCAGGCACAATCTCGTCTGGAGAGCAGTGATTTTCTCGGTAGCTGCGTTCGCACAGGGCGATTTCCACCAAGAGGTTGTTGGCGTGGCGCGATAATTTGTGTGTTACGTCTCTGCGGATTGCTCCCACCACACTCCACACCAAGTGAAGAGCGTACGCCAGCACCACCAGGTTGACTGCTAGCTGGAGATACAGGGAGAGTAGGTAGGCTCGTTCTTCGGCGGGGGTCGAGCTGGCGTCCCACGGTAGCGGCAATTGTGTAGACTTGTTGCGGGCTTCTAGAAGCTGGACACTGGGCACCTCGAGCGGTTCTGACGTGCTGCTTCTTTGTCGAGGTTCCGGCCCTCCAGACTCGCTTCCGTTGAAGTAATAGTAGTGGTGATGCACTTGCACGGGGAAAGGCACAAAACGGTGGTTTTGCTGTTTTTGGTGCTGGTATTGGTACTGGTGTTGGTGAGCCTCTTCTTGGTCTGGCTGGTTGTATCGCTGGAAAACGTTCCTTCCACTGGCGAAAGAAGACTGGTTTTGGTGGGGTTCTTCCTGCGGCTCGTTGACTCGTTGAAAGACGTTCGTTCCAGTGGCAAACGACGACTGGTGTCGTTGAACAGGGTAAAAGCGGTTTTCGCTAGGCGTTGGCAGAGGCTGTTCTCCGTCATCTGATTGTTTATGCTGGTTGAGGGCAAACTGCGCTCCTAGATTAGTCGGACTGAGAAGCCTCACAAGCAGTCGCTCCAGCACCTCTTCAACTTGAGGCTCCTCCGGTTGTTGTTGTTCTTCTTCTTCCTCCAGTTCGTACACTGGAGGTTTTGGGGGCACTGGGGGCACCTCCAGGGGCATTGAAGGCTCCTCCGGGGGCCTTTGTGGCACATCCTCGGGCTCTGGAAAGGTGGGCTCCTCAATGTCTTCAAACTCAATGCTGTCAATGTCCATGGCGTCTTCCATATCCACAGGGTAATCGAGATCCATAGAGCCGCCCTTATCCGTGGGGTACTCGAACTTTTTCTTTGAACCGATTTGCCCCTCTCGTAGCGAGAGCAGCACCAAAACCTCGTCTAGCTCCATGATTGTTTCGGTGGGTGCGATTCTTGATCTCTGTTGACTCCACATATCCAGGCATCGCGCATCGCATACTGAAAATATCACCACCACCATGGGCTCCAAAAGAAAGAAGCAGGAGAAAAAGAAGGATTTCCAAAAGGCCAAGCTCAAAGTGGGCAAGACGGCCCGCAAACCCGATAATTACACAGACACCTCCTTCACGGCAAAGTCCATCTCTTTGCCTAACCAATCTGTGTCCAAGAAGACCTCAGCTGGACCAGCAGACTTGTCCCACCAGATCTCATTGACGAAACACCACAGTGCTCAAACGAGAAAAGAAGTGCTAGGATTTATCGAAAATCACCTCCCGTCCAACCCATCCTTGTACAAACAGATAGTCACCGCTACTATCCCGCTCATCACAGACCTGAATCCGGGTGTCAGGCTGGCCCTTGTTTCCTTGGTGAAGGCATGTGCTGAGAAGCAAAGCGGACTTCTTGAGCTTCACATGCGTGCTATTGTGCTTTTCTTGAACTCCGCCATGACACACATCCAGCCAGACATAAGAGCATCGTCCACCTCATTGCTAGAGGTGATTGTGGACCTAGCGCCCCAGCCTCTTGTGAAGGGGTATTTTGTCAAGATCATGAAAAGCTACTATTCGCTCATGTCCTGGCCTTTGACAGGAGACCGTAAAGCTGTCTCGCTAGCAGTGAACACCACTGGCTCTCTTGGTGGAGGAAAAAAGTCTCGGGCCAAGCATATCCGTGTGTTGGGCAAGTTTCTCGACGCTGCTTTGAATGAAGAGGCAGTCAGAACATCGGCTCTCACAACAGACTGGTCCCTGGTTATCTTGCCCCACCCACTGACTGGCAACTTCATGATCCCTCAGATTCCCCAGGCATATGCTTACATGAAGCTTTTTGTCGACGACATTCCATCTTCCACCTCCCAAGCAGCATCCGAAAACACCAAGGAAGGAGTTTACTCGCTACGAGAAGCGGAATCCTTGTCTACAGAGGATATTCAGGCAAGACAGAAAATCATGAACGATGTGTTCATCGACAGCCTTCTCAAGAATCTCGAGAATGCAGTGAAAGAAGGCGGCGAAGTTGGCAACGAGTCCAGTGGCTGTATCAGTACAATCAATTCTCTTAAAGAGGCCATGTCGAAGAAAGACCAATAAATAGACTTAATAGAGCACCCAGGGTTTTTCGCAGCCAACCTGTACTCACCAGTCGTAAGACTGCGAATTTTATAGATCTTGAACTAGTGCTCATGTTCAGAACGTTATTAAGGCCTAATATACTCCCGGGGCTCAGAGTCCCTGCCGTTCATTCCGTTAGAAACTTTCACGCCACCCCTTTGAGTTTAAAAAAAAGACTCAGCAAGAAAACTGTGGAAGTTGAGGAAAGCGATGCTGCCGTGGGTGCTGTAGACATCGACTTCAAGGAATTGGAGGCCAAGATGAGTGCCGTGGTTGACAGATTCGGCAAGCTTGCCAATGAGGCTAAGCTCGGGAAGAGCAATCCTCTGATTTTCGACAACCTTAGTGTGAAAACTGCTGATGGTGAACTTCCATTCACATCCACTGCACAGACGGCAGTCAAGGGACGTAACTTCATGATCACAGTTTTCGACCCTTCCAATACCAAGAACATCGTCAATTCTATCTTGGCCGCAAACCTTAACATGACTCCAATTGCGGACCCACAAAACAAGCAGCTGATTAAGGTTCCCTTACCTCCAGTGACGACAGACTCCAAGAAAGAAACCGTGAAACACTTGAAAGAGTCTTTCGAAAAGCTTCGTAACGGTCCTGGAGGTCACAGCAAAAACGCACACACCTTGGCTTCCATTAGAGGTGACATCAAAAAGAGATTGTCCAAGAAACAGAAGAAATCTGATGATGAGACGAAAGCCTGGAACGACTTCGAGAAGATTCATAGACAATATTGTGACAAGCTTCAAGAGGTCTTTAAGGTTGCCGAAAAGGCTATCATGAAATAGCCATGCATCTCCCAAACGTTTATATCCTAAAAAGTTAACCCATCGCCGACAAAAAGCCGCTTTTTGTACTTTTCTGCCCACTTGATAATCCTGAGGCTCTGCTCGATGATATCTTGTGCTTGAATAGAGCCCCCACAGAGACAGTAGAAGTCGTACTCCTTGTTTGAGAGTAAGAATCCAGTGATCCACCCATCTTTTCTTTGCCACCTTGTATAAGTTAGCTTTCTCCCTGCTGCATCTCCTTTCCTGACTGTCGTACTCCTCGCATTGTGCAACGTGGTGTAGAAGAATAAAATCTGGAGAAAAGTGGCAACGTTGTCATACTTGTCGTTTCCCTGGGTTAAAAAGTTGATGTCATCCATGAAGTACTGGTTCTCGTTTCTCCGCCTGTAGATGAAATGCTTAATAAAGGAGCAGTCTAGCTCTTTGACAAGCTTCATGGCGTCACTCATCCAAACAAGATCGGTGCTCAAAGCACTCTTGAGATGCTTGTTCTCCATGATTCGTTGTATGATGTACAGACCAGCCTGCTTCAAATCAAAAAAGCTATTTTTGTTGGCACCCAAAAGAATTAAAGACAACGGTTCACTATACCCCGTTATTTCAAATCTCCTCACATAGACATAGAGAAAACCTGAATCGTTAAAATTGGGCATGCACAACGGAATCCACAAATCTGCCAATTCTTGTTCGTTGGCTGTACCATAATGAAATGAAAGGATGGTCAAAAGCATATTGATATCCTCATTCAGAAGTTTATGCTGCGAGGGTCGAATATGGGTCAAAACCTTCTCCTTCACGCATATAAATCCAAAGAGCAAGTCACTTGCTAAGTTTCGCTTTGTTTCAGCCATGGAAGCCTTGCTGAGAATAGAAGCGGTATCAGAAACCCCCTCTTTAACCGCCAACTTTTTAGCCGAAAGTAAAATTGAGCCAAGTTTTGATCTCGTTGTATGGGTAGTTCTGACACACCTCAACGCGGATCCTAACAAGTGACTTATATAGTAGCTGCTATCTAGGTAGAAGTTGTCATTGTTCTGGACCGAGAAGCCGTAGGTCATTTTCATATTCATCGAGTCGAGAAATGCAAGATCTTGGTTCGACAATATTTTCCGAAGATCATAATTCATGCGTCGCTCATAGCTCCTTGTTATCACAGGGGCCGAGAGAACCGACTTAAGGTAAGTGTGAGTCGCCCGTAGTTGTCTTTCTAGTGTAGATTGCAGACTCTCACTCGATAAGCTTACTTCGTAAGCGACCTTCGTTATCAAAACAAGGATCAATGGGCTTTTATTGTAGACAATAAGCTTGAAGCCGTCTTGGGTGATATGGTTGAACTCAGTCTTCATGCTCTCTTGATAGGTGGAAACGATGGTGGTGATTAGACCCATATATCCCATGGTTGCCTCATCTGAGCCATTGAGTGAGTATATCGGTTTTCCGGCCGAGGATAAAACAAACAAGTGTTTCAATTTCTTGTGGAACACCTCAGACGAGTCCAGCTTGTCTGGGATGAACCTAGACTTGATGAATTCCTCGTCGACCTCGCCATCTTCGTCACACACAATGTTAGAAGGTTTTAGAGAAGAGGCACCGATGGTCCGAACCTTCCCTATATCGTGGGCCATGAGGTTCTGTAGTAGTTCAGTCAAGTGGTTTGTTTCGGTATCATCATCCTCACTTAACGGATTATCTTCCGCCTCGCTATGCAGATGGTCTAGGTTTTCTTCTCCCACAGTGGAAATATTCAGGTGAATTGGTCTAAGACCCGGACTCAATGATGGGGCTCTCTCGTTGTCTTCTATGGTGATCTCAGGCTGATCCATATTCTCCAAAGTTACTGCTGTTGTGGGATTAGCCACCAGCGCACCTGGTGCTTGTGAGGCTTGCGGGAGTAGCGCTATGGATGGCTGCCTCAGAATGACAGGTTCCTTCGCCATTGGCCGGTGACTCTCGCCATTGTCACTCATGGTAGTTCCTCTTAAGTGCGACTCAGTGCGTACATAGGATTAGAGTATGGAGAATGCTTATAAGTGAATACCGGGCATTTAAAAGACGTATATGTCCCAAATAATTAGTATACTTCTAACAAGCTCATTGTTCTACGTTCCAAATGCGTTTAGAAAGGGCTAGGCTGTGGCAGTGAAGCTCTAGGCGGCCGTGCTTCGAAGAATGAATAGTACCCACCTAACGACGGAGGAGCGTGTACCAAATGAAAAACACAAAGATTAATGCAGCACCAGCAATTGGAACGTACTGTCTGATCATGGCGTCAAAGTTGATCTTCTGAGCCTTCTTTCTATACTTGATGGAGTCGTTTCTCAACGACAGCGACAAGTCGCTCATTTTGTCCAAGGAGTCGCCTCTGTATAGCAAATCCTCGATGTTTCTGGTCATGACTTTCTTGACATCGGCCAAGTCGTTATTGAGCTGATCGAGATTGGACTGTGCCCTCTGATCCTGGTATATTTTCTTCGTTTTGCTCAAGAAGTTGTCAAACGAGCTGAAGCCAAATGGTCTAGCAGACGTGCTCAAGGCGTCATGACCGTGGGAATGCTCGAATTCATTGCTGATCTCGTGCAAGTACAGAAATGCAAGTTTCCTGGGATAGGATCTGTCACAGACAGTGATGTACACAATGTTGTTCTGAATTAAATAGTGGATGTTGTAGTTGCCGCTCTCAATGGTGGCCTGGGGCTCAGAGTTGGGCGTGATTCTGCTGATAATAATCTTACACTTCTTCTTCTGGTCGTTCAAGTTAGGATCAAGGTTGTCGTCGACAGATCCACAGAGCGGGAGAGCTAATGTTAGTGTTGATAGAGTCATAAGAATGCGATTTCACGTACCATCATAACGGTAGATTAGTGTCGATTTGACCATAGCTTGGCTCTTTGATGTACTAATCAGTGATCCCAAAAACACGAAGCATCTATCTCCAGTTGCGATTTGGGTCACATGACAAAGGTGCCCTTGGGACCACCCACCACAGAGCCATGTTGGGTGAAGATGTAGAGAAAATGAGAGGGTGATTAAAGTGCAATGAAAGGGTATTCTCCAAAATCCTTACAGAATCCTGTCTTGGATTGGCCATATAGAGATGTTGACAATAGTTGTACCTCATCTCGAAGCACGAATAACAGCTCGATTCTAAAATCATCGAATTATCAAGGTACCTTAAATCAGATAATTATTTTTAACTTAATCTTGTTTTTTGGATTTCCTTCAGTCAGCAAGGTGTGGTGGTTGCAAAAAGTCGTCTTCTGTCAAGGTGCGACATATGTCCCTGCTTCAATCGATGCACAACCACAATTACATCAACCACAACCTTATTTACAAAAACCAAACCAAAGATGGATATGTCCAACCTATCGAGCAACTTGCCTGCGACTAAAAACGTGGAGCAAGTTTCACTTCTCGAACTCAACAAAGAGTTGACCTCTGAGTTCAAAAATGCTGCCAAATCAGTTGCTGCTTTATACAACAGCACCGGAAATGCCGAACAGCTGAAGACAGAGTTTGCAAACGCAGCAAAATCAGTGGCTACTCTATATCGCTTGGGAAGTAATTCCAACGAAATACTGAGAAACAAAGGATACCTTGAATGCTTGGATGACTTGCTAGAAGTCATCACCAACGGAGAAGACATCGAAAACTGGGCACTTACGAAACGTGCCGAGATCACAAAAAAGTTCAACGCCAAAGAGAAGCCTGCTGTACCACAGGAGTCCGCACAGGATCAGGACTTCCACCTCCCGCAAGAATACGAATTTTCGCTTCCATCTGAACTAGCACTGTCATTAAGATTCAGACCCACATTTGCACCACTTTCCGTCAATTATAGGCGACCAAGGTCCAGAGATTCCCGTAAGCATGAGAGAAAGAATTATCGTAAACAGGCTGTCACAGCCAACTACGATGCAAGCCAGTCATCGGACAACGATAGTGAAACGAGCGACCTGGGCGAAGATATTGAAACAAGGAAGAGAAGAGCGCTACAGTCTCTACATGATGTGGTGAAACGGAGAAGAATGGACTCGTCTAGTGATAACGAATAGTCGTGGGCCCTATAGATAATTTTCGTATCAATTCATGCATAGTGATAGTGGGATGCTATCCATTATATCTACAGATTGTCTATCTAAATACCACCTTGTGTAGACATTAGTATGCAAATAATCCGTCGGAGTTGTCACCGTACTCGTATTCTTCGTCGATTTCGTCATAGTCGCTACCGGAGGAAGATTCTTCCAGACTCGACTCTATGGCACTTTCGCCGTCTTCAACATCAAGCCCCTCTAACGTCAAGCACAAGAGGGTGTCACCCTTCGCCTGCGTACCCTTAGAAACTTCAAGTGTGGACTCCACATTGCAACCGACCAATTTTGACTTCGAGTGAATGATGGCACCGTGACCAACGATACAGTTTTCCAAAGCGACATCATCTTCAATGACGACATTGTCTAGAATAATAGAACCCGTTAACTTAACTCTCTTGCCAATCTTACAGTTGTTACCAACGACGGTCCGCTTGACGTTAGTCTTCTCTCCAAGCGTGTTATTCTCACCCACCAAGGCATCGGCACCGACGTTCGCAGCCAACTTGTCCTTGGGTCCTGGGTTCTTTCCAGCATTGGCCTGAGCTTGTAGTTTCAAATAATATCTGTTGGACTCCAAGAGAACAGGCAAGTTATTAGATCTGGTGAATTGGGCTTGTGTAGGAACAAGCATGAAGCTCACGGTGTGGTCGCATGACAGGCTCTGCCATGAAAGCCTGGCAAGATCACGGATGACTTTTATAAGGGGTCTGTTTGAAAAGTATACTTTTGAGAACTTCTCCTGGTACGTTTCGAACAAACCAAAGATGTCTTTGGCAGAGCCAAAAAATATCGAGCTATTAAGAAACTTTGTGCTGACGACCGACTTTGGATATTTCCATGCAAGCTGAGTTCTGATCTTTAAAGCCTTGTGGAAATCGACGTCCTCTGCGGAGTAGTAGTCCAAGAGCTGAGATTGGCCAGAGGGCAAGTCAGCGTAAATGGTATAGTTTTTAGGGAAGATTCTGTTTTTCTTATCCTCAATCTCCAACTGGTTCTTGTAGTAACAAAGAAGGCCGATGTCTGACTCCAGCCTTGATCTGTAGGCTTCTATAAGCACCTGGGGAGGCAAGTTGGTGATGAAATCACAAGGCAAAAGAACAAAATGTTCCTGAGGCTTGATGATGTTGTTTTTGGACAAGAATTTGAGTACCTCGCCGGAACTGGCAGTGGCCAGCTCCACCACATTGATCAGATTCAAGAACTGGGTAGACAGGTTTGAGTCATCGTCCTGTTCGGGCTGCAGAGCTGCCCTGGAAGTGTATAATTTTAACGCTGCCTCGAGTTCCTCGGTAGACAGCTCGTCGCAAACAATAGTTATCTTAGGGAAGAAAGCCTTAGCACACCAGTCAAGCACATATTCGATCATAGGCTTGTTGGCTATAGGCAAAAGGGCCTTGACGGTTCCCGTGGCACGAACTTTCGAGAAAGGGTTCAATGCCTTTCCTTGGCCACAGAGAATGACAGCATGAAATTCCATCGCTATTCAAAGAGGTCAAAGAATATTGGAAAATCTGAGTATTTCTAGATGAGTCTGATGTCCTGAGAAAAATGTATTGTAGAGCACTCCAAATCGTGCACGTGATGCGCGACGCTATACAAGGTTTAGTATGTACTCTAAACCTCAACCAACGGACACCATTTTGAACGACAGTGGCGACTGGTTTTTTCGAAGGAATCAGCAGAACACAAAATGAGTGAAGATCAAGATCCACTTTTGGCTGGATTACAAGGTGAAGAAGGCCAGGAACAGCAACAGGGAAGCAATGGCGACTCCAGCAATGCCCAAGAAGAACAGCAGCCTCAACCTACTCCAGCTGAGCAGGAGAGACAGAAGGCTCTTCAAAAGTTCAAGGAGAAGTTGACCGAACACAGAAAATGGGATGCTCGTCTCAAGGAGATGAGACTAAGCATGCGAGATATGGAAAAGACGTACGACAAGACCGAAAACGACATCAAGGCTTTACAATCGGTCGGCCAGATTGTTGGTGAGGTCTTGAAGCAGTTGACCGACGAGACCTTCATTGTTAAGGCCTCCAGCGGACCTCGTTACATTGTGGGCTGTCGTAATACCATCAAGAAGGAGAACTTGAAGAACGGAGTTCGTGTTTCCTTGGACATGACAACGTTAACCATAATGCGTATTTTGCCCAGAGAGGTCGACCCATTGGTGTACAACATGACTACTTTCGAGCCAGGTGAGATCTCTTTCAATGGTATCGGTGGTCTTACAGAGCAGATACGTGAATTGCGTGAGGTGATTGAGTTGCCTTTGAAGAACCCAGAACTATTCACTCGTGTGGGCATCAAGCCTCCAAAGGGTGTTCTTTTGTACGGCCCTCCTGGCACTGGTAAGACATTGTTGGCCAAAGCCGTTGCTGCAACCATTGGTGCTAACTTCATCTTCTCTCCGGCATCTGCCATTGTCGACAAGTACATTGGTGAATCCGCAAGATTGATCAGAGAAATGTTCTCCTACGCCAAGGAGCACGAGCCATGTATCATCTTCATGGATGAAATCGATGCTATTGGCGGTAGAAGATTCAGTGAGGGTACTTCTGCTGATCGTGAGATCCAGAGAACATTGATGGAGTTGTTGAACCAGATGGACGGTTTCGACACCTTGGGCCAAACAAAAGTCATCATGGCCACAAACAGACCTGATACCTTGGACCCCGCCTTGTTAAGAGCTGGCCGTTTGGACAGAAAGATTGAGATTGGCTTGCCTAACGAGGCTGGCAGATTGGAGATTTTCAAGATTCATACTGCCAAGGTTGCCAAGCAGGGTGAGTTTGATTTTGAAGCTGCTGTCAAAATGACTGATGGCTTCAACGGTGCCGATATCCGTAATGTTGTCACAGAAGCTGGCTTCTTCGCGATCAGAGATGAGAGAGACTATATCATTCAGAACGACTTGATGAAGGCTACCAGAAAGGTCGCGGATGTGAAGAAGCTAGAAGGTAACTTGGATTACGAGAAGTTATAGCTGAAATAGAATCACACAACGTCAGATAATGCATTATTCTTTTCTAATCCGTGACTTTGTTTTCGTATGTACATGTAGTTTGATTATTGTGTTTTCGAATGCTGCTCCTTCTCGATCGTCTCCATCGTCTTCTTAAAATCTGGGATCTCAACCTTCGACAACGCATCCAAATGGGCCAAAAGGTATGGATTCTCAATCTTCGAAAGGTGATCAGCCATCTTCTGACCAATGAAGTCCTTGATCTCTTCAGACAATGGCTCAAGCTTCTTCTTAGGCTCCCTAGCCTTCTTGGCCATATAAATCTTCTGCTCTGTGGTCAATGGCATCTTTGGCTCGTTGAGTCTTCTGGCCTCGATGTCAGTAAGCGTTTGCTTCTTGTGCCTGGAGTAGGGGTTTCTGAGTTCGTTCAAGACACCAGGAGGGAGAAGTGACTTAGCAATAGTTTGAGTCTCGTACGTCTTCAAATGAGCGACCTCCTCCTTAGTAGAGACATCACTGGCAGTATGGCTTCTATCAGGAGTCGGCCAAGGAATCTCAATGTTCTCGTGGTGTTTCACGAATCTTCTAGGTAACCACTTCTTGTATCTGTCATCGTAATATTGACCCTTGTAAACCACTTCATCGGCAACAACATGAGTTATGTTTCCGTTTTCATCCTTCTCTCTGGCAGCCAACTTAACGTGCTCACGAGGAATGGATCTGGGGAAATCGATAAGATGACTTTTCTGGTTCTCTGCCCAGTACTGTGGAGCCACAATCAATGGTTTCGAGATGTCATTGGCGGCAAATTCGTTTGTTCGACTATGGTATTCCAAGACTTTCGTAATTTTGCCCTTGAACTCGCCTTGGTTGATGTAAATGTAGTCTCCTTTGGTAATGCCAATCTGCTCCATAGTTAAGTTTTTGTCTTTCTTAGAAACGTATCTTGGAGCGTCCATGGTGGGCAACATAGTGTGCTTGGTTTTGTCACGCCAGAGCTTGTCCCTAGCCACCGGCGGCAACTTATCCAACCTTTTGACGAATCTACTCATGTTGGTTGGAGTTAAATCTTTGCCTGAGAAAAAAAAAATGTTGATTTTCTCGCACACAAGTACTAGGTGGTTCACGTGAGTAGACCACTTCTAGGATGCCAGGTACCATATAGAAGAGATCTCGAAGTAAACAGACAAAATATTTTCCTCCCCTGCTTGGATTCTCTGATTTCCATTATCGTGTCCTTTTATTATACATATACATTGTAGTGCACTCGTAGCTTACTCGGTGCAGATGCTGATGAACTCCTGTTCATTGACTGTTTGTTAGTAACCACAAAAAATGTTCTGGTCATAGGAAAACTCCTAAAAAATACGTACTTTCTCCATCCTCGTCAAGATCGAACTCGTCAATCATCGCTCTAAGCTCCTCGTCTGTGAGATTCTCGCCCAACTCACGGGCCACTTTCTTTAAATTTCTGAAGCTGATTTTTCCGGTGTTATCGTCGTCAAAAAGCTTGAACGCCCTTCTTATCTCCTCCATAGGATCTCTATTCACTATGCGTTCCCCCACTATCTGTTAGTACATTCCTCTTGATCTCAACATGCGATACATACCAGCATGAAAGAAGTTCTCATAGGATATCATGTTCCTGTCGTCGGTGTCATATTCACGGATTATATCTAAAACTTCTCTTTTGGGCAAATCAAAGCCAAGTGCACGAAGAGCGACCTTAAACTCATGGTAATCTAGTAACCCGTCGTTGTTCATGTCAAAAAGCGAGAACGCCTCTCTGATCTCTTGCTTCTGTTCATTGAGCAATTCTGTTTTTAAGCTACTCATGCCTATCTTTTGATCAGACCCGCTCATTCCTGAAGACGTAGATGTTGGTTGTATCTGTGTTTACTTTGGACGCGAATTTGTGCGCATAAGTTGGTTCTATAATCGAGCTGCTTCTGCCAAACCCTCGGGGTATAAATGTCCTCGATTATTAAAATCGGCCAGAAAGTCCATGTTCGGGACCAATCGGGCGTGGTTCGATTTTGTGGTGGAACACAATTCGCAGATGGTGAGTGGGTCGGAGTTGAGTTAGATTCATCACCAGGGAGAAATGATGGATCAGTCAATGGCATCAAATACTTCACCTGCTTAAAAGAGGGCCAGTATGGAGTGTTTGTGAGACCCACTTTAGTGACGTTACCAGAAACCCCATTAAAACCTGCAACGAGAGATGTGGAATCACTTGTTGATCGCCTTCAACAGAAGCTTAAGGCAACCCTATCAGACGTGGAGAGTTATAGACGGAAACTAGAAGCTATGGGAACCTCAATTGCAGCAAAAGATGCCAAGATCGAAGATTTAGAAGCGTCATTGGAGACATCGGCTGTGGATATAGAATACCTTACGGCTCAGAACGAATCCCTCGAACGAACCTTAAGGGAACTTCAGGATTCCTACAGCCTACTAAAAAAGGAATACGACTTGGCCTGCGAGGAATTGAATATCAATCGTCAGCTAGAGGAAGAGGCATTGGCGCAGGCGCCATCAGACCTTGACCCGAACGAGGTAGCTAAGCTAATAAGTCAGAACAAGAAGCTAGGCGAGACACTCAATACACTTCAAAAGAGCTCTGTCGCTAATCAAGCGGAATTATCTGAAAAGAATCGTGCTTTCAAGTCTATTGAAAGTGAGTTCCAGCGACTCAAAAGTTCTTATAACGCCACGAAGGATGCACTTGGTAAGTCTGAGCAGGCGATTAAAGAGCTTCAGCTTCAGCTTGAGACCGTCTCATCCCTGGATGAACTAGTTGAACATCTTAGCTCGCAGAACGAGATACTACAAGAGAAAGTCAATGAGCTTAATGTGTCGGTCCAAGAGCTCAACGAGATGCATGAAATTGATAATGCCTTGTTGCTGGACAGCAAGGAAACAGAAGAAAGCTTACGAAATGAAATAACCAATCTCAAAAAATCGATCAACTCTTTTCTTAAGACAACCGATGAGTTATCAGCAAACAACAGTACTCTCAAGAGGGAGCTTGATAAGTATAGACACAACGTCGGCTTGGACAGAGATGATCAGTTTTTACCAGAAACGCCCACCCTTGACGAAAATCAATACTTCAGAACCCTTTTGGCATCTGCAAAATCTTCTCGAAAAGACTTAGTGAATGATGTCGTGCCAGTGTCTTTGAGACTTCAAATTAACACACTTTTGCAGGTATCAGATGCTATAGCAGAGTCTCAAGCTCTCTTGGATCTCTTTGAAATGAGTCTGTTCAAAGTAAAGAGAATCACGCATGAAGTGAAAAAAGCATTAGCCAATCTCGCCCTCCTTGACATCAGTCTAAAGTTCAACATCATTGGTGATGAACAACTTGCTCAAATAAGCTCCAATGTGGAAATAGCTAGGTCTGAACTCGATTTTATTAAAGTCAAACTCTCAGAGTCAGACACAGAATGCATCAACACCACTTCAGTGCTTAGCAGCTTGAGTGAGGCTAAGACTCTTGAAGAACCAATCATGAAAAACCACGCAGCTCAACGATGGACTTTATTACTTATATCACTTGAAGTGGACTATTCCATTCAGCTCATAAGATTTATTGAAGCAGTCTCAGCAGGCAGAGTATGCAAAGAGCTTGCAAACATCTATGAGAGTCTGAAATCAATTAAGGACTCCATCAACCATCTTACGGCTCAACTTGACGCAAATGATAGGAAAGAGATTGAAAAGCCCCTCATTAATTATACTGATGATACCTTCGCTATCAATGAGAAGCTATGGGAAGTCGGAATCAGAATTTTAGGGATTCAAGAAGGGGCTATGGATGACAAAGGCGACAATATCCTGGAGACTTTGGATGACTTCTTTGGCTCATTCCAAGGTGACCTCATAAGTGCACAATCTATGTTTAAAAGCCTCGAAGGTCAGCTTTCTGATAAAGTCTACTCGTTCGAGGATATTTTGCAAGAGAACATTTTATCTCATTCAAAAAGTGAAGGTGTTACAATTCATGAGGATGCAATTGAACAATCATCGGCAATGATTGTGAAAACTAAAAAGATCCGGGAGCTCGAACTAAGTATTGCCATTCTTGAACAAAACATGACCTCCGCAAACCAAAAGTCTGCAACTGAGACCAGTGCCTACAAAAAAGCCATCTTTGATTTGAAACGTGACTACAGTGAGCTCGAAAAGCGGTACAAAGTCTTAGTTGAAGAGAATCGAAACCTCGAGAAGCAAGCTCGCGAGTATTTGAATCTCGAGGCCCTTAATATGGCAGGGCAGCAAACGAAGTACTTCGAAGACTTGGCATCAAAGAAATCTTACACTGAAGAGGTGGCGCTTGTTGAGGAGATTTCATTTTTGAGAAAGATGATTAGAGAAGGCCCAAGCCTAACTCCTGTGGATGACAGAGATGATATAACTTGGTTGAAGCAACCGATTTATAGTTCACCACAACGACCAAAGGTGCCCCAGTGTATCACTGATGCTTGGAATAGGAGGGCATATGCTGTTCGTATGCTGGACACCAGAAAAAGCACCAAAGCTCTAGGCGGCCACTTTATATATCTGAAGTATCACTAAACGAGGGATGGTTTTCTGAAGTTTCCAAAGTGTCCTTGCTTGGCTTCTTGGGCCATTTTGTGGCTCGATCGATGTGGTCCGCAGGGTAGAAGTACTCCATGACAATTAGAATGAATATATCGACAATCACGCACAAGACATAAAGCTTTCCAGCAATAGGGCCGCAGCAGTAATACTTCTTTAGCCTCTGGAGCAATGGTTGGTTCAAAGGCTTCGACTCGAGTGACTGGTAGACATTCTGAGTTCGTATGGCGACGTTGACCCAGCTGTACATTTTGGCGACTTCATCATGGAATTGCGATGTGTCAATGGCACCCAGCTGAACAAGATTGATTGCCTTCAACAGTGCCAGAACAAGAGAATCTTCTTCTGGGTCAGCAAAGCTTATCATATGGTGTGGAAGCACTTCTGGAATACCTCCCACTTTGGTAGAAACCACATACAAACCACAAGACGCTGCCTCCACGATAACCGTGCCAAAAGCCTCTGTTAATGAGGGGTGCAAGTAGATGTCTCCTCTGACCATGACGTCTCTCACCTGTTCATGCTTGACCGCTCCTATGAGCGAAACTCTCTCTTGAAGGAAGTACTTCTCCCGCATTTGTTCCAAATCGAGGAACTTCGGTCCATCGCCAGCGATGAGGAAATCCACATTGGGCTTTGCTTCACAGATTCGTGGCACAATTGCGGTGAGAAGGTCAGCACCTTTGTTAGGAAAGAGCCTAGAAATGACGACTATGGTGATGCGAGATTTGTCCCTTATGCGATTGAGATCGGGAGCGAAATCTTGTGATATGACGGCATTGGGTATCACTGATACGTCAACGGGGTCTAAGGATGCTCGAAGCGTAGTGTTCTCTTTGCATGTATGAGACACACAGATGACATGGCTCGTGTCACTGAGTGTGAATTTGAGAGTCTTGTTTCCCACGACGGAGTTGAAGTCAGCAAATCCGAAGAGAGAATGATCCGTGAAGACGGTCCTGAGACCCATAGTGCGGCCATGGAATATAGCCTCACATCCTAGCGTGGAGAACGATCCATGTCCGTGGACAATGTCAATTTCTTCTCGTATGAAAATGCTTCGTAGCACTGGAAAGGTCAGAAAGACAGCAGGAAACGCCGTACTTCGATACACTTGAATAAATGGCACGTAATACACTCGTAGACCGTTGGTCAACATGCGGATGCCATTTCGAGATCCATAATCGTGTGTTATCACAACCACCGTATGGCCCAAGTCTATGAGTTTTTGAGATAGGTGGTACACGTGAAACTCTACCCCACCAGGCTGTGGGTAGAAGTAGTCACAGACCATGGCAATGTTGTACTTTTTCGCCATGGCACTGGAGTAGTAGTGATGCGCATCTTGAGTTGATATAGCCGTTTGGTGATACGCACCGACACCTGGTGCAAAAAGACGAGACTTTTTAACTATTTAAACTATTTAGCGTGCGAAAGCGTCTGGCGGAAGCGAAGACGCCGAAGACTTAAAATTTGTGATGCATTGTTGGTAGTCCCAGTTGCTTTGTTGGCAAAGCATGACACCGTACTGAATGTTGAGTTTCGTTTCTAAGAGGATCTTCACGAGAAGTTCCTGCTGAACAGCGTTGAATGTGGCCTTGATTTCGGCTGGGAGGTCCGCTGTCGTTGGAGCACCCGGCACTGGCGTTGGCGTTACACTAGGATTGCCGGCGTCTGGAGTAGGTGCAACAGGCCCAACACCAGGTGCTGGAGATGGAGACACTTGTGGTGGGACTGTAACGTTTGAGTCTGGCCTGAAAGCGCTCGAGTCAACCTCGGCACGTATGCACAAGAGGTCACTGGCCACGATCATGCTGTTATCTGGACCAGGAATCACCACCAACGTCCTGTCGAATCCCTTTCTTCCTAATGCAATCTTGTGTTTCTTCGACTGGTACTTGTTCCGGTTGTGGGGCTGGTTGTTGTTGACCTGCTCCAAATTGTCTGGTGGGGCAGTCTCCATGAAACTTCCGTGTAAAGTAATGCAAATGGCCCCCATCTGAGGTAGGCGGCATGTCTCCATGCTGAAGTCGTCTGGCTTCGTCATGAGATCGTGCTGTGTCTTAGGTAACTGGCTGAAAAGCTTGAAGATCTGCTCTTGACCCTGAGCAAGCCTGCCGGTTCTTGCCTTCGCAGACGATATTCTGGAAAGGTTTCTCGACTGGGGAAGATAGTAGGTATAATCTGGCGTATCTTTGGGATCGAAGGCACGAGGTGATGACGAATCAACTTGGTATGAGAACTGCGACTGATTCTGGTAAAGAATCATTAGCTGCTGACGATTGCTGTCCCATAAGTTGTAAAAGTTTGTGATGAAATTGGTCAGAAGAGCCTGAACCTCGCTGTCTTGGAAGAACATGGCTTGAGGACGCTCAAAGGGTAAAGTGAGATTCTTCCGAAGCACCTCCTCATTCCTGAGCAACTCGCCGTCTAGAACCACAAGACGGGGGAATACCTTAAGAAGCTCGGTTTTGATGGTCACTACCTCATTTGGATTGGTGACATTAAGGAGAGGATTGCCTGCGAGAATGAGCTCTCTCAAAGAACTGAGCTTTTTCTTCCAAGACTCGAAGACCTTGACACGAGCAAGCCTGTTATTCAGCAAAGCCAAGTTCTGTAAATTGGGGAACGTCACAGCCAATGTCGAGATGGTCGAAAGATCAGTCAAGTTGTTGTTGGAAAGATCAGCGCTGGTGACCTCCAATTTGAGATCCCCAGCAATTTTCATCAATGCCGGGAAGAATTTAGATGTTGTTGAAATGGAACCGAAGAAACCCTTGGCGGAAAGCGTGGGATCCTGTTGAACCGAGCTCAAGTTCAAGAGCTTGATTTCAGCATTGTACCTCAGCTTGAGGAACATTGTGAGCGTCTCGATAGTGTTATCACCACCCCGGTTCTGATTCGTAGAGCCAAATCCACCTTGTTGGTTGTTGACTTTGCTGATTTTCAAACTGTCACCAGCGAATCTGACTCCGGACCAGTTCGTCAACAGTTCAGCATCGTAGTTCGAGCGGACAAAGCCGCGGAGACCGCCAGTGGAAGAATTGACGGAATAGTTTGTGACGGTGACTTTGCACTTTCTGCCTATAAAAGCAATACACTCGCTAGGGGAGGCACCATTCCAACCGAAGATTTCTACCTCCACATCGGAGTTCTGCCTGTTGCCATTGTTGGCGAAGGCGTTGTTCTGGCCAAAACCACCCCTGTTTCCTCTGCCACCTCTGAAGGACATGATGTGTGGATTTTTTTCTGAGTTTAATTGAAGGTGGTTTTGCTAAATATCAGTTCTCGTTTTGACTTCAATTTTTTCTCTTCGCTACCACTTTCGCACCAGTACATACTGTCACTACAAGAAACCAGATCTGGGGTACACGAGGGCCTGGTTCAGTATAAATTTTTGTTTTCATGAAAATAAAACTTAATTGAGCTGTTCCTCACCTGCTCGCCATAAATCTGTATTGAAAGCGCCCTCCATGAGAGCTCTCATGTTTAGCACCACCTGGAGTGACACTTGATTCTGCAATTGTGAAGAGTCTTAATTCTTCTCGTTGCTCAAGGTACCCACAAGCGTGTACTTGCCCTCGAAGTGGGACTCCCAGTTGTCCAAGGACTCCTTCTCCTCGGCACTCAAATCCTGCAATGTGTCGAGTGGCTGGTCAATGGGGGTCAACACAGATGGGTCGAACGAGTTGTAAGCTAAACCTCTCGAGGCGTCTCTGCCTGCAAAGTTCTCGTATGGACCGCCGGGGCCATAGAATCCCTTACCTGAGGTCACGTCAAACACTTTCCCTCTCACGGCAAGGTATACTTTAGGGTCATCTTTACCGTTGAATTTCTGAAGCGTCGAAGGCACAAAAGCCGTCTGAGTGGGAGGCTCGGCGTTAATTTGGGCTGGAGTTGACATGAAGTCGGAGATTATGGACTTGGCAAAGTACGCAACAAGGAGAACGATGATAATGAGGGCGATCATAAGCAATTGATTATGGCTATGTCGACTATGAGAATCGGGAGCAGACTGAAACAATTGGGTCTGTATGTGTTCGAATACTCTCGAGGATGAAGTAGTAGCCAGTTGTGGATCGCATATTCAAATCGTACTGGCGGGGCTCCGTCACATGACAGCTTCATATGATTTTTACATGTTTTACGTGGTGTGTAAGGATTTGTCTTCTTGAAGCTGTTTGGTCCGACTGATTTTCCAAATATCAAAATTAAATTTATTAATCTTCTTCCCATGCTACTGGCTTGGAAGTACTCAACCTGACCTCGTATAGGCATTTTGCACCCATTCGCGGAATCGTCAAAATTGCCCAACAATTGCATTCAAGAGGGCGTTCTTTTAATCGTATGGGGATGCGTCTTATTGGCTAGTATCGGTGTGGAATTGAACGAAAGAATAAGACAAAAGATAACGACAGCTTTAGCAGCGCTAAGTGACTTCTTTGGAGGGTATACACCGTGAAAAGCCGTAACCCGATAATCCATGGAAATGACGCAGTTCAGACCATCCAGCTCTATCCAATTCCAGATGATTATTGAATCTGGCTGTTCTTCCCAGCACCCTAGTTGTGGTAGCTGAGTATCGAGTACATCTCGATAGTACTACTGTGCACAGAGCAGCGCACCAAATCGAAAACTCCATTATCCAGCATGGGCAGAAGCATCATCACGCTAGATTCCTTGACTGTGAACAATATTGGAACTTTCAAAAAGCTCCTCCAGGTCACGCTTCCTACTACATATCCCGAGACCTGGTACAACGATTCGTTCAACAATGACCAGATTGTCAGCTTGGCTTTCTACAGTGAACTTCCTGTGGGCCAAATCAGAGGTAAGTTGATGAACTCCTCGCATAACATCCCCAGCTTTGAGTCGGCTAATACCAGCCAATTGCCTTCGAACAGCATTCCAAACGCCATCTACATCGAGTCTTTCTCTGTGCTTGAAGCGTACAGACACTTAGGAATCGGTTCGAAATTGCTCGAATGGATTATAGAACAGGCGAAGGAGAAGTTCATCCACGAGATTTTCTTGCATGTTCATGTTGTGAACACTAAAGCGATTGAGTGGTACGAGAAGAAGGGTTTCAAACGCTCTTCCGAGGTCGTGAAGGACTACTACAAGCAACAAGGTTTGACTGAGCCCGATGCTGTGGTGCTCACCTTGTCCGTCTAAAAGTCATAGAGCCAAATATACACTAACTGCCTTAGTCGAATAGACCTTAATTTATCCTATGATACACTCTACTTCTCACCTTCGTCCTCTGTGTCAGTGTTGATGTCGGTGAAAATGCTCTCATCGTCGTCGTCGCCATCGTCTTCCTCTTCGTTGGGGGCCTTCTTCACAGCTTCACCTCTAAGAGCAGCCAATGCACCGGCTAACGAATCCTCCTCAGGGTCAGAGATATCGCTGTCAGAGTCATCTTCATCGTCAGCGTCATCACCACCACCGAAGGCATAAGCAGCCTTTTTGACGGCTTCAATATTAATAGGTGGGTCCAGCACCCTCATTTCCAATGGAATGTCGACGTCGTTGCCGAAGTATGCATTATTCTTCAAGAGCAATCTGAAATGGAATGTGCCCTTGGATGGAGGAGTTGGCACAACCAACCTAATCTTGAAAGTGCTGAGGACCACCGTATCTTCTTTGCCCTCAATCCACTGCTCTTGCGTTAGCTCCAAATTGCTCAAATCGACCCTTTGCAAAGGTGCAACAGTGGTGCCCTCAACAAACTTGTTGTCTCTCTGACCCACAATGTAACCATCCCACTGGTTGGCAACGAGACTTGGGAAGTAAGGAGCGTACGCGTGTGGCAACTCTGGAGGAAACTCATTGGATCTCAACGGGTTCTTCAAGTCCTCTATGTCTTCCACCTCGTTGAATCTCTCCTCGCTGATTTCTGGGCAAGATTTGAGTCTCTGAGACTTGATCAAAAAGTTGACGACCAAGTGCGAGGTAGAGTTGGGTGGAACAATGTCCTCACCCGGGACTCTGAAGGAAGCATCGAGAACCCTGATGAAAGGAATATGAGCAGCGACGTCGAGAGCGATATCAAGCTTATCATTGTCAGAGATACCAAGAACCTTTCCAGCCTCTTCCTTTGGCAAACTAAGCAACTTACCGAGTTTCTTGACTGGCTGGGCTTCAATTGTCTCCTTGTTCACAAATGGGAGCTGCAACAACTCCCTGTGCTTTCCAACAGGCGACGAAGCTTGGTAGATGGCCTTGAGTAAATCGTAAGCAGCAGAGATTACGTCGTGAACTCTGAAGGCAGTGGCAATCTCGATGAATCCTTCGATGATGGCGGGAAGCAGGGAAATGAGGTTCAACTTTTCAGCCTCCAAAAGAAGGTCACCAGAGACACGGGCTTCACGGTTGATGTGGCCCAAGACGATCGAGTGGAGCTGTTCGTGGGTCAAGTTAGCATAGCTTCTTTGAACCTCGCGGGACTGAAGCACCCATTCCAAGATATCGTAGGCAGTGAACACTCTACCAGGGTTCTTGTCAGCCAATCTACGGACGAAAAGAGCAGCAGTGTCAACGTGCAATCCACCCTTTGTATGGGTTTTCACGTTGTTCCACCAAGTACCCACAATAAGCGGCATAAGCACACCAATCAAGACAAAGTAGAAGATGATCATGATAGGCGAGTACTTACCTTCGACCAAGAACTTGGGAATGGCAATGCCGTGGGTAATCTGCTGCTGGCCATCAGGATGACCGTATTTCTTGATGTTTTCCATGGTAACCTCGTCGGTCAAGGCTCTGTAAGCCTGGTTCACTCGGAGAAACTGGCCCTCCATTTCTTTTCTAACATCCTCAGCGTACTTGACAAGCTTATCAGGGTGATAAATCAAAGACAACTTCTTGTACTTGGACTTGACCTCTTTTTCCGTAGCACTGTAAGGCAAGTCCAAGATGGTGTGGGGGTCGAAGAAGCCTTGCAAGCTTACTTCTTTGGCAAACGATCTCCAGATGAAAGCTGCAAGACCCCAACCGAGGATCAAAAACACAAGTTTCCTATTGAAAATTCTGTCAGACTTGACGCGAGAGTGGAATTTGTCAATTGCATCAGCATGCTCCAAGCCCAACGTCTTGTGGTTGTGTTGAATGGAACCGCTTATGCGTTTCTTGGATGGAGTAGACAAACCTGCGGCTCCCCATAAATAGACCGCCGTGAGAGGCAACAAGGCAAAGACTAGCAACGCCAATACAAAGTATGGCCATGTTTCAGACCCTTCGTCGTAGCTGTACTCGGAATCCATGCTGGAGTTTGGGTGAACGGTGGCTGCTTTTTTCTCTTTTTTTGACGTGGTTGTTCGAGGTGAGCCAAGACTGCAGAAAAGTAAGCGACACGGTAGCCCTACCAAATCGGTGCTATGAATTGTTGGAAGATGTCTTTTTAGGTTTTCGTATGATTTAGGGAGATTTGTCTCGTCAAATTGATACCTGTGTTTCTCTTTTTTTTTCCTCTCTCGCTCTCTGGCGCCTTCTTTCAAGTAACTGCTACGTGCGCATGGCTGCGAAATCCTGGTTTCTCGGAAACTTGTAATAATGTATGCTACTTAAAATTAGTGGTGGAACAAACGGATGGAGTTCTCAACGTAGACAATGTCGTGAGAGTCGGCGGCGGCAAAAACGGCCTTGTCCATCACAGAACCAGAGGGGGCGGCAATGTACTTGACACCAGATCTAGCAGCTCTGTAGACATTGTCTGGGAAGGGGAAGAAGGCGTCGGACGACAAAGCCACTTCGTTCAACTTGCCCAACCATTCAGCTCTCTCCTCCTCGGTCAAAGGAACAGGAAGCTCGGCAAACTTGGACTCGTATTCGCTCTTCTCAGGCTCGCTCTTAGGAATCTGGTTGGAGACGTACAAGTCAATGGCGTTGGACTTCTCCGGTCTCTTGACGCCCTTGGCCCACTTGAAGCCCAACACTCTTGGGTGCTGTCTCAACCACCAGTTGTCGGCCTTGTCACCGGCCAATCTGGTGCAGTGGATTCTGGACTGCTGGCCAGCACCCAAACCAATCACCATACCGTTCTTGGCGTAGCACACAGAGTTAGACTGGGTGTACTTCAAAGCAATGGTAGCGACAGTCAAGTCGATGGTGCCCTGCTCGGTCAAGTTCTTGTTCAGGGAGACAATCTCCTTGAAAGAAGAGCCCTTGATGATGGCATCGTTTCTCTTCTGCTGCAAGGTAATACCGTAAACCTGTCTGGACTCAATGGCATCTGGGGTGAAGTTAGGGTCAATCTGCAAAATACAGTACTTACCGTTCTTCTTCTTCTTCAAAATAGCCAAGGCCTCGTCAGAGTAGCCTGGAGCAATGACACCGTCAGAAACCTCCTTGGAGATAATCTGAGCAGTAGGCACATCGACGATGTTGGACAAAGCGATCCAGTCACCGAAAGAAGACATTCTGTCGGCACCTCTGGCTCTGGCGTAAGCGTTGGCCAAAGGAGACAAGTTTTCAATGTCCTCGACGAAGTAGATCTTCTTCTCAACGTCAGTCAAGGGCAAGCCGACGGCGGCACCAGCAGGGGAAACGTGCTTGAAAGAAGCAGCAGCTGGCAAGTTCAAAGAAGCAGACAACTCCTTGACCAAAGGCCAAGAGTTCAAACCATCCAACAAGTTGATGTAGCCTGGAGAGCCACCCAAAACCTTGAAAGGCAACTGGCCCTGAGAAACAAAAGCCTGGGCTGGCTTCTGGTGAGGGTTGGCGCCGTATCTCAAAGGCAATTGAGACACATTCTCCGAGTACTGCTTTCTGAAGAAATCAGAAATGGCAACGTCATAGTCAGCAGTGTGCTCGAAAGCCTTAAGAGCCAATCTGTTTCTGGTGTCAGCAGAGATCTCGCCAGCCTTCAACTCCTCCAAGAAAACAGCGTAATCGCGAGGGTCAGACAAGATGGTAACTCTGGCGTGGTTCTTGGCAGCAGCTCTCAACAAAGTGACACCGCCAATGTCCACCTCCTCAACAGCCTCCTCCACAGTAACAGCAGCCTTGGAGACGGTCTCCTTGAATGGGTACAAGTTACACACAACGTAGTCGACCTTCTCGATACCCTGAGCAGCCAAGTCGGCCTCATCGTTCTCAAGGTTTCTGGCCAAAATACCACCGTGCACAGCAGGGTGCAAAGTCTTGACTCTGCCTCCCAACATCTCTGGGGCGTGGGTGATGGAGGAAACGTCTTCAACAGGGAAACCAGCTTCACGAACCAATTTGGCAGTTCCACCGGAGGCTAAGATTCTGACATTGGCAGCGGCAAGGCCCTTGGCCAAGTCCAACAAACCGGTCTTATCGTACACAGACAAAATGGCTGTTTTGGAGTGTGCCATGTTGTAGTCTTTTGGGTGATAAAAAAGTGAGGATGAACTTATCTATGTGAACGACCTGGGTGATGTAGGTTGTCGCAATTTCGATTGGGTGAGCGTGCTTTGCAGGGGAGGTTTTCTAACGCAAAGTGGGTATTCCAGTCGAACGAACGGGGGAATACGAATATAATCAATCGAAAAGAAAGTTCAATCAAGCCACAAAATGGATAGGAGATCAAGTTTCGTCTTTTTTTCAATCGGCTTCACGTTCCTCCATTATTAGAGGTACGGGTCTGCTCGCCCGCGCCATACTTAATTACCTACTGTGAGAGTCAGACAATGACTCGGGCTAAAGGGAGGCATTGTGAGGCTGTTGGGCCGTAGGCCCGGTGTATCAGCTTTTTCAATATACTTTTTTGGATTAAGAGGGGGAATTGAAGGGAGGAAGCACCTGATTTTATCAAGGAGAATTTGGCTCTGAGAGACGGGAATTTGCAAGCGGCTTATTCATTCAAGTCTTTTGCTGAATGCAAAGAGGTGCGGTTTGGAATATCAGCATGCGGATTTTAGCCAATAACCTTAAGAGAATGAAATCCTGAAAGACGTGAATGGACGCCCAGGGAATTAATTTCAGATGTGAATCAAAAAGAACCTTCATCCAGTCGGGTCAATTCGCACCAAGACACCCTTTAGACAGTAGCCTCTTGGTTGAGTTGGGGTTTTTGACAACCTTATTATCTGTCAAAAGGGCTCGATAATTATTTGATGATAACGGTAGAAGTGCCACATTTGGCTTTTAGATGTGTAGATGCCTTCAGGAGAGGCGCCTCTTTAAATATTGGGAATCTAGGTGAACTTTCAGGATGATAAACCTC
The DNA here is from genome assembly GCA_003708405.2 of Candidozyma heveicola. Taxonomy (NCBI): domain Eukaryota; kingdom Fungi; phylum Ascomycota; class Pichiomycetes; order Serinales; family Metschnikowiaceae; genus Candidozyma; species Candidozyma heveicola. Next base: position 386,939 of record PPOB02000003.1, read on the forward strand.
ATCCCAATTTTCAATTCTACAATCTCACCTACAATATCTTATCCGCATGATGCTTTTCATATTTTCAATATCCTATGAGCCACACCACATAGCGCATCAACAAACCAAAAGCTACGCTTAAGATCTGTATCTCCACAAGGACAAAGTGTTGTGCTTCTTCCAAGTGTGACGACGGCCGGCCTTGGTGTTGTTGAACAAGTGACCCTTGGCAATACCTCTGGACTTCTTACCAGCAGCAGTGAGACCTCTAGCTTCTCTGTGCTTGTGGACTGGGTTGACAATCCAGTTGATTCTTGGGTCTCTTCTGATGGCGTTGTGGGATGGGTCCACCAAGATAACCTCGAAGTACTTGTAGGTGGAGTCCTGGTTAACCCAGTAAGAGTTCAACACTCTCAAGTTGGCGGCTCTTCTGCCAACTCTCTCCTCAGCGGTGACTCTCAAGGACTTCTGGTACTTGAGCTGAGTAACACCCTGGTTGGTTGGCTTACCGTAGGTAGCACCCTTTGGCACAGGTCTCTTTCTGCCACCTCTTCTGACTCTGATACGGAAGATCACGAAGCCCTGCTTGGCCTTGTAGCCCAATCTTCTGGCCTTGTCTGGTCTAGAAGGTCTGGAAGCTCTGTGGATGACGTTCTTCTGTCTGTACTCCCAACATCTGACTCTCAACAAGAATCTGGCGACGTCAGACTGCTTCTTTCTCTGCAACTCTTCCAAGTATTTGTAGGCACCCATTGTGGTTTGTGGTTGTTGAAGGGTTGAATTTGAGACTTTTTTTTTTTCAAGGTCGCACCGGTCCCATCGCTCCACGCCGGGTAACCCTCTAGTGTAAAATGTTCAGTCACGTGCATGGTGGCTCAAGCCCTAACCATCCTCCTCCGGCATAAACTAGGTGGCCCTTAGGCTCTACCACCCAAAAGATGCCTAAAACAATACAGCACTAAATTTAGATGCACAACCGGGGTTACATCGACGCTAAAATCAGACCATCTTTCTCTTCGGGCCTACCCGGGGAATTACCGTTTTTTTCAGCCATACATCTCTTTCGAACGACGAATGAGGCTGATTTCTAACGCATCAATTCGCCTCGCTTGCCAATGCTTTCCATAAACTTAAGCTTTTTTTAGGCCCGAAGTGTGCTTGGGACAAAACGGCACCTGCCTCTTTTGGTAGTCCGCCGACTTTCGCCTCAGGAACACCTTTGTCCATTGTCTTGTGTTTCAGATTAATCTGCTCTTGCCGTATTCTAGATCTCCAGCCTTTCATGCCGTATTACAATCCAGCTGATTCGTCGGTTTCCATGGTTGTTCTTGAAAAGCACATTGTCGATCTTTTTCCGGCCCTCGCATGGACGAGGGGACCCTGAACGAAGAGAGCAGTCTGAAAAAATATCTTGATTTAAAAAGCCATGTCCAAGCTGTGTGTTCGTCATAGGTGACTTTTGATGCGCCCCACGTATGAAGGGCTCGAGCAGTAGTCTGGCCCGAACCTTCTACCGTGAGGCTTACAATAGCCACGAATCTGCCGTTTTGGAGAGCAATGGCCCTGGAAGGCGTGTTCCTACATGACCTTATTCGTATGCAAACCAGGGCTGGTCTTGCGTCTCTTCGTGACTGCATTGCGTTTAAAGGTGGGAAATTACTAGTCAGTTTTTCATCTCTCTGTGCGTCCCTAAAGTTTTTTTCCCGTAATTGAGCTGGGCGTTGCTTGCATGTTGCTGATGCCTGCGGTCCTGTAGCAGGGAGTTCTTTGCGTCATGCATGGAACCGGTAAATCCATTACGTTTGCTCGCCGCATGAACTGCCACTTCCTGAGAAAAGCAGGTCGACACCGTAACCGGGCACCTTTCAAAGTCACAACAAGCATCAGAAAAGCTAAAGTCGTTGCTTTTCATAATTTTCTCAGCCAGGAAACTAATCCACAATTTAGCCTTGAGTGCATTTCTTTTGTACTGACTAGCCCAAATAAGCGACGTGTGGAGAGCATAGCCGAATCCCTGGCTCCAGGCGAAGCAGCTATACGGATTCGGCAAAGCCCACCCACTAATTTCTCGCGCTTCAATATCATTTAGCCTGGCCAACAGAATTTCTCCGATGCGCTGTGTTTCTGTGCGTTGTGACTAACGCAGCACGTATCACAAATTCGGAATTTACGATACTTTAGTCCCTGCTGCGTCGTTGCTCCCGCATTGACACTTCGCCCTGAATCAGCCTTTAGGGTCCCGCCCAACCGGAAAATCCTCGTAGAGGTCACCGGGTTGCGCCGATTACGGAACAATTATGCAAAGTTTAATTTCTGTTAAGCTTTCGTTCCTACCACCGGTAAGGGGAGCTCAGGACCTGACGGAGTCCTGAGAATTAGTTTATGATAAACTTTGTTACCATCCAGCTTCGACCCCAGACTCCCCACCTTCTGACCCCGATGCTGTCAAAAACTACGCAGTTCACCGCCTTTACTGCTGACGTTAGGCCCCGCCCTGGGGCACCACAACAGGTACAACAAGGAACGGTGCATTTCTGTGCGTCTGCAACGGCGGATCGCATATGTCGAGCCTGCATGCAACTGCTAGACTTTTCCATAGCCAGTGCGGCAAACTAATCCGACTCACTAAGCGGACCCCGAGATCTATGCGGTGCAGCCGGCGCATTGCATGTATAAAAGGACTCGGAGGTCCCTGCTTGTGGCTTTTGGAAAATGCTTACATACTCCACACTCGGCGAATCTCTCCCCATATCTTGACTTCCCATTTTGCAACATCACCTCGCCTTTTCGCCAAAAATACTTGACATCTTGACTTACCAGAGACCAGAAGGTCACTCTCGTGCCTATTTGGCGTATCCATACCAAAACCAGGACTCGCAAGCCACTTACCATCCACCTCGGATGATTATGGCTGAGCAGCCTTCGGACTCTTACAGGATCGACGAAGCGGAGTACCATGACCCCAACTCAGCTAACCAGATGGAGTTTCCGGATCAAAGTCATGCAAATCCGTCTTTCTACCAAAATCCCATGGATGCGTCTCAGCTCAGTAAGTCGTACCCGCTGGCCCACGGTTCTCACCAGTTTGCGTACTTCCAGTCGCATGACTTTGCTCCCCCTATAGCCCATGAAAGACCCGTCTATGATGAGTCTAATAGCTATGAAAGAGACTACCATGGGAGGGACCACGAGCGTCTTTTTGAAAGACACAGCTATGACAAGGAGATCTATTCTCAGAGGCTGTCTGTTGTTGAAGAGATGAATGCTCACAGCAGCACCAGCAGTCTTCGACACTTGGCCAAGCCGATCCCCATCAGCCAGCCTTTCCACCCTTCGTCCATAGAGTCGGACGAGCTGCTGGAGCATTCGTTTTCCAGCTCCCCTGCCGGACTTTCCATTGAAGAATCAGCCCAAATGCCTTCCCAAGATTCTTCCCTCGTGGGCACCAGCAATGTGTTGGAAAGCCACTCGTACCCCGGAATAACGACCATGTTGAACGCAGACCACAATCTCTCGGTGCCTTTGGTGGAAGCCACCTTCGTGGACCCTACGAAATGCAACATTTGTGGAAAGAAAATATCGAGAGACATGATTAGACACATGTGGACCCACCAGAGCGAGAAGCGCTTCAAGTGTGTGTTTCCCAAAGAAAGCTGCCAGCACAAGTCGGGCATGTTCAATAGAAGGTATGATTTCAAGAAGCATCTCCTCAACAAGCACTTCCGCTACGACGACGTGGCCGCCAAGAAAGAGCACAACCTTAGAGAAAAGCTCTCTCAATGGGGCACCTGTCCGTGTGGCAAGAAGTTTTTATCTGGCGACTGGTTGAGCCAGCATATCCTTACGAAGAACGAGCATCAACGGTGCCCTCTACTCCTGCGCCAAAATATTTAAGTTGTACTATAAAACCATTTCACTACCAAGCATAAAATAAAACTTTCTGCTGAACAAACAGTAAATCACTTAAGCGACTTGACAAGGCTGAGAAGCTCCTTGCCGCCGACTATCTTCACCTGCGGCTCCTCTGCGGACTTGTCCAAAGACTCCTCCGCCAAGTGGACGGCTGCTTTCCCGACTTCGTGGCCGTAGATCGGGTAGAACAAGTTGTTGCCGAGAACAGTGTTGTGGAAAAACTTGAACGTGCCCGCAGACAAGTCATTGAGCCAGCCCTTGGACTTTCCACGGTCTCCCAACAAGGGTCCAGGACGCAAGATGATAGTCTGGGGGAACTTGAGCGCAATGACATCGTCCTCCAAGCGGCCCTTGGTCTTCATGTACAAGAAGGGCGACGTGGCACTGGCGCCCACCGAGGAAATAAGCACAAACGTCTTGATCCCTGCCTCCTTGGCTGCCTTTGCAATATCCAAGTTGATGCCGTGGTCGATGGCCACGAACTTCTCGGCGGAGCCGGCCGCTGCTCTGGTTGTTGCCAAGGACGAAAACAAGACGTCGGCCTTGGAAGCCGCCGCAAGCTCCGGGTACTTTGCGGAGTCCTCCTCCACGATCTTGTTGAGCTTGGAGGAGGAGAAGTCGATCTCACGGCGCGTGACCGTGGTCAATTGCGTGAACTTGGCCAGATTTGCTGACTGCTTGAGGATCTCGTTGCCACAGAGGCCTGTGGCGCCAAAAATAACTGCGGACATGGTGTAGTAGGTGGTTGTGTGATTGTGGCGAGTTAGTAAGTAGGGAGTGCGAGCCGCAGTGCGCAGTACTTGACAGCCCCAGGGTAAGAAGAAACACATTTGTGAATTACGGCTCTACTGCAGGCCTGTCTGCTTATAGAAAACTAGCACTTCCACCGCTGGGCGCAGCCGACTAGAGTTATCTGATTTGGGTGCTGCGGCACCAGGTGCTGTAGGAGGGCAAATGTACGAGTGAGGGAAATAGCGCTCAAGATGTTCAACGCGGTGAGGCTAATATTGGAGAATCGATCGGAAACCACCCAAACTTGCTCATAGTCCATCGATGGGGCGCGCTGTATTCATGTCTGGTTGCTATATGTGGCCCGCCTGGCAACGCTGTCAAGGCCGCGCTCGTCTATGCTGGTTCTACATTAGACTGCGCGGCCGCCAGAGCTCTAAATGGGATTCCCACAAATAGACACCCGGTCTAGCTCGTAGATTAGCCCTTCGTGCTTGTGGCCTCGTGTTTTACTGCAACCGGGGGATCCCCTCTCGCTCGGAGATGTCCGGCGGTTAAGTACGGAAATTTCTGTTAGTGGGTTGGCCGGTCACAATTTTTCCGAGGCGTGGCATGTTCCAAACGACAATGAGGCCTCCAGGGCCGGTCACAGCAGTCCAAGACGACTCGGACTTAGCGGATCTGACCGGCAACCCGATTCTCCAACATCTATAAAAAATTGTATTTTGTACCCAGAGTAAAGCAAGAGCACTGTGGGCTCCTACCATTGCGGTGTACCTCAGCCCGGTTCAATGCATGCGGCCAGAAACGAAACGCCTCGCCCAAGAAGGTAAGTTTATCCGCCCCAGCTGACCAGACCAGTTTACTGAAATTGACCGCTATGCAATACCCCCGATTTTCTTTTTTTTTTCCGGCCTCCTACTTCCTTCCGTTCTTAACCTTCGGCATTTCGGCCCCTACGCTGTGTAGAGTTTGCTGGATGTGCCACGTGACCTGGTGCGCCCGTATCACTGGGTTTTCCTGAAGGGTCCATTTTCGAGGAAGCAACTCATCTTCTTTTGGTCGATACAGGTCAGACTGTTATAGCCGCCGAAGAAGAAGAGAAAGTGTCCTGCAAGTGCCCGCTCAGCCTATCTGCTATACATATTACCAACCATCGCTTACGGAACAAGTTCCCCTCGACGCCGTTTCAACCAACTCGGATTATCATTCATCACCAATAGCTCCATCTTGGCTCAAGAAGTAGTGCGCATACTTCCAACACTATCCACCCTTGGTGCTGTTATATACCTGCCGATTTTCTCATGTCTCAAGTCAAGCTGGCTCGTTCTTCAAAACCGCTTCCGATGGATCTGGACTACAACGAATACATCCACAACGGCCACATGACCTTGCTGCATCTTCAGCAAGGTCCCATATCTGCCCCTGCTGCTCCTCCTGCTGCTGATGACTACTTTGCCTTGACTCCTCATGTCCCCCACGATGATGGCTCCCAAGACTATACCTTGTCCCACCACCATGAGCATGCCGATGCTGGTCCACTGTCTGCTCAAGCACAGTTCCGAGTCAACCAGTGGACTCCTCCATCGAGCTCAACATCAAAGAATCTCGGTCATTTGGGCAGCAGACAGCGAACTTTTTCCGACAAGAAGGCCCGCCACAAAAGCAGGCTCTCCAATTCCATTAACTACGATGTCGACAGCTCTCGTGCTGTCAGCGACCTGCCTCCAGTTTTGAGCAACTCCTCCGACGCTTCGAACCGAGATGAGCTTGTCAAGAGCAAGAAAAGGAATCCTGGCTTCCACATAGCCCTAGATAACTTGCAACCGTCAAACGTTTTGCTTCGTGTGAAAGACCAGAACTTTCATGCTGGTTCCGCTGGTTCAGACTCCCGGGTCGATTTGACCTACCAGCAAATGAAGATCTCGGATCCCGACGTTCTCTTCCATAAAAATGGCGTCGAATGGGATAGTGGGCAGGAGAATATCACTCCACTCATGAACCCTCCAAATACAACCGATGTGGGCTATTTTGGCTCCTTCGGTATTCAGCTAGCTGACCAAGATGCAAGTTTCAGCTTGTCTGACAGCGGGATGCCCTCGGGCTATCTCTCGCTTCCCAAGGACGTTGAAAGAGCCAGTACGACTCGAAGCGACGATAACAGCACAGAGTTTGACGAGTTTGCTCATTTCTCGCTTGATGGCTTCGTACCCGTGCCCGACACCTTTGAGGACTATAATCACAATGTGCCCGCTAACTACGAAGCGAATTACGTTGATCACTCCTACGGGCACAATGTGGCCCATCAAGTCCACCTAGACAATGGCCAACACCAGTTCGACCACCACGATTTCCCGCAAGAGCACTACCATCACCATCCTCACCAACAACATGCTCACCAGCATCCTCACCAGCATCCTCATCAACAGCCAAAACAACAGGCCCATCCACATTCCCAAAATCAGCATCAGCATATACACGGTCATGATTTCCATGTCGACCACAATCATCAGGGTGGTTTGCACGGAAACCACGGATTCAACCATGTGTTATCGGGGAATAACGAGGATGAATACATGCCAGCAGGGAAGGCTCCGGTGTCCCAAGCTCAAAGTCTTTTCCCGGGCCGCCCTATTTTGGAAAGGTCTCAATCTGCTCTGAGTGCCATGACCGCTTCAAAATCGGAGATGAAGAAAAAGAAGAAATCGAGCAGGGTCGTCATCTGCCCCATCTGCGAGAAGCACATCAGCAGGGACTTTACTAGACACTCGAGAATTCATAACGAAGTTGGTCGTTTCCAGTGTGTGTTTCCAAGAAGCGATTGTTCCCACAAGTCAGGAAAATTCAACAGACCCTATGACTATAAGAAACACTTGCTCAATGTTCATTTCACTTTCGAAGACCCAAAAACTCGTTTGGCTCCTAACTTGAAAGAAAAGCTTCTGGTTCGTGGGCACTGTAATGCTTGTGGACAACATTTTACTGGAAATGACTGGCTCAATGACCACGTTTTGAACACAGACAAAAGCAAACGTTGTTCAAAGCTCCGGCAGGACAACAATCTCGATGAAGATGATTTCCAATCTGGCGAGACCGGCGAAGACGAACCGGCCAATATGGCAGCATTTCTCAAAGAGGAGTCTCCGGAGTGATGACCACCACAAGTCACTATTGCTTCCAACTGCTTTATGTTATCACGATCATTTTTTTCAATTCTTCAAATTATTAAACAGTCTTCCTCATTCCTGTTTTACAGCCATGGGGCCAAGAATAATATACATTTATTGGCTTTGGAAGCCATCCTTTTAAGATAATTCGTATCGTTTTAATGTACTATGTAAGACCTTGAGCAACCTAACTCGAAATCCTACTCAATCACAAACTGCCATTCTGGGCCGGATTGAAACTTCACATGCAATGCACGACGCCGCCTTTTCAACCCGTGTTGACGTTCGCCATCCAGGGCGGTGTTGTGCCTTGCATATGACATGCCCTTTGACCTATCTGTATTTGGGGACCCTTTCAGAGTCGAAAACCGGTTCTATGAATAACTTGCATCGATAGGCCTCGATGTAATACCGTCTTTTGTTCGACACTCACGGATTGAGTTGCTTGTATTGATTTTCCCAAAAGTCTCTCCCTCTGACGAACCATTCAGGAAGCTTGTGTTCGGGTGGTAGGTGAAGTTTGATGGGTTCCACGAAGGAAGACTGAGCAACAACACGAGGTTTGTAGTAATGATACCCGTATAGTTCCTTGGTCTCTGCCAACTGTTCAGGCCCGCCTGATCTCTCCCGTTCGAGTCTGTAGTGACGAAGACTGGTTTCAAAGGACGGCCGGCGTCCAGGAGACTTCGATGCTTCAAAGCTAGATTTGCGGAACCTGAGGTTTCCGGGACGCGTGATCTTTGGGTCAATAGACAGCTTACGGCGGTGCGCAGCTAGGTTGATGTTTTCACCGCTGAAACTGCTGTTTCTACTTCCAGTGCTTCCTGGCAACTGCCTATCGGGCATTAAGTTGGAAATTTTATGCTCTGGGGGTGTTCCCGGAGATGCTGAAACGGAGTCATGGTCTTCATTTTTCCGCTGTTCCACTAGTTTGAGCAAATTAGCGGGAATTTGAGGCGACGCCAGAAGAAGATCGTCGTCAGCGTCATCTTCGTAATCATCAGCGGAAATGTCACCATCATCATTCGTTACGTCGCCTTCATCCACTGACTGACGCGGACGACGATTGCTGCTTGTAGAAACCAGGGAGCCTTTTGTCTCCGAAAGACTTCTTTCCCTCTTATTTCGCAACCACTGATCAACCTCAAACGGGATTAACTCAACCTCTATAAGCTCTAGAAAGTTTTCTGCGTTGTAGTTATTTTTGCTCGAGTTTCCCGTGTATATACGGTACTCGTTGATGATGGAATTAAAGTTCCACTTCTGAATGCGTCGAAGAATGCCAACAAGCGTCAGCGACAGGTCAACCACCAACACGTTATGTCTGCTTTTGTTGAAAATGATCTCAAATGCACCCTCTATAAGGCTCTGCTCTATGAGCATCCACAGATTGTTCTCTGTACTGCCTCCACTGGCACTGTCCAATTGAATCACCTCTATTTCGCCCTGGCCAACAGACAGTTGGGAATCTGACGATTTCTCGGCTTTCTCGTTCTCCTTATTATATGCGCCGTGACCAGTGATCTTGAGACCCCCTAGCTTGAACAACTTCACGCCGTTCTCCTCCAAGAAGACCTTCAAGTTTCTCGGCGGTTTGGCTGCATCGAGAAGCACAATCGAATTAAGTTGTAGTGTGGCGAGGAATGGCGTGTGGTCTGCTTCGAGTTTCGAACATCGATAGACGCCGGGCTCGACTAAGCCGAAATTGTCTGGAGGCACAAGCATACGGTTGAGTCTAAGGTCTGATCTGCCAAAGTGAGTCTGTAGGCACGTGACCGGGTCCGTTCGGAAGGAGAGTTCTGTTTGAAACGAAGGCTGATCGGCAGTAGAAAGAATAAGGTTAGGGAAGCAGATCTGTAGAAAGAAGGAAGAGGGCAGTCTTTTTGGCATTGCGTTCGTTCGAACCCCTCAGCTCTGGTTGAATCGCAGCCAGAGGTAAATAGGTTTGTGGGCTAAGTTGGCGGGAACCATCGCCCTAGATAATTTTGATTACAAAATTCTTCTTCTGATATTTCTTATAAATGAGTCTTTTTCTGGTTCCTTTTGGTTTCCGCTCTGCGGAAAAAAGCTTATTGGTGCCAGGGTCCGCATTGACGCCAGTTGACTACGAAAAGCACGAGATACATTGATTGAGCAAATAATACTGGTTGACAGCGTCCTCGCACTTTGACGATAACCAGCAAATCAACTTCATGAACCGGTTTTGGTTTCCGTTCGTGTACATTTCAATCTCTTCGAGAGCAAAGTCATTCTTTCTATTTTTTTACTTTAAAAATTGGCATCGTACCCAACGCGTTATCGTGCCATTTGACGTCTCTATCGAGTGCTGCAAAATGCTCACCAAACGATGCAGTGCGAGCAAGAACGTCTTCCCAATCGGGTACACTAAAGTGCTCAATCTCAATGCTCAACCCCATGCTCCAACAATATATAATACGTCCTTGTCCTCATTAAAAAATCAAAAACAACCCTTGCAAGATGGATATGGGATCAATGTCGATGGACCACTCGATGCACATGCACAGCGCTACCGATAGCATGTCCATGAGCTCTTCTACGCTGGACAGTATGGACCATGGTAGTATGGACCACGGCAGTATGGACCACGGTGGTATGGACCATGACATGATGGGTATGAACATGTGGTTGACCACCAAGTACGAAGGATACCCTGTTTTGTTCAAGGACCTTGTGGCCAACAACGGCGGCCAGGCGTTTGGTATTTTCCTTCTCTTCTTCGTGGTGGCCTTCATTGGTAAAGGCTGCGAGTTCCTCAAGAACTACTTGGAGCTGAAGGTCTGGCACAACCCCAACTACAACCGTCAAACGACCATCATTGACGAGTGTGCCTGTGATGACGAGGAGGCCAATTCCGGCAAGGGCCTGGAATCCGTTGAGCAGGTGAGCAGACCTGCCAGCCACTCGTTCTTCACCTACTTGATGAGAGACTTCATCAGAATTATCTTGTGCTTTATCCCTGAAATGTTTGGCTACGCCTTGATGTTAGTCGCTATGACTTTCAGTCTTGTCTACTTCTTCTCGGTCATTTTGGGTAACACCTTCGGTCGCTTCTTCTTTGAAAAATTAAGCAACAAGCTTAACGTCCTGCCCGGCGCCAACAATTTTGCTGGCCACCACTAACCTGTTAATAGCCTTCGTTTTTAATGTTATGAAAGAAATATTTATGATGCAAAGATTTCAGAGATCTTCTTAGAGAAGTCCCCAAACTTCGTTTTGTTGAGCGGCAACACGTTGTCCGAATTCAATTTCTGACTGTGGATCAAGCGAAGCAAGTTAAGCAGCTCCTCTTTCGTGTAAGTGTCCTTGCTTGCAGCGATTCTTTGAAGGAGCTCATGCTCGCTAGACGTGAAGTATTCAAAGTATTTGGAGGCCCTGCTGAAATCAACCTGGTCCACCTCCTTCATCACACTTCGAAGCATTTGTTGGATGGTGATGATGTTCAATAAAATCCTCTTGATACCGTTCTGATTAGCCACCTGGATAAGCTCGCTGCCTTGCAAAAAGGCTCGCGTCAAGAAAGCAGGCAAACCAACAAAGACACAATCATTCTCCGCGGGAGTAAGCATCTCTGTAATCTTGGTACCGATGGCATAGATATCGCGATTGTACTGGCCGATGTACTGATCAGAGTCTGCCGGTTCTGTCTCGAGAACGAAATTCTCACTATAGGACTTGCCAATGTGATACAAGGCCTTGAGACGGATGTCGTATCTCAAGGCGACCAATGCTTGGTCTCTGATACTCTCAAATGTCTGAATCACCTCGTCGAACTCTCCAATCTTGGCCAGGTTGAGTGTCAAGTAAACATTTTGAGTCTTTTCAGCAATTGCAAATGTCGAACGGCCATTCTCTAAGATTGACCAATCGTATCTCAACTTATCGACTTCTGATATCTTACTTTTGGCGTTGCCAGTCTCATAGATGGTATAGTTAGACTCTTTCCTCATCGCAGGCAACCACTGCAAGATCCAAGATGCAGTGAGTAATAAATAACATACTTGGTCAAACCACTCATCATCTAGAAGGTCATCCTTAGTAATAGAGAAGATACTAGGATTCTGACTTGATTTGAAGAGCATGAGGTCAATCTCCTTGTTGATCAACGATGCACAGCCTTCGGGATCGTCGTGGTGCTGAAGAATACCACCGCTCATTTCCAAAAGAGCAGGGGTTTTGAGCCATTTGTTGATTTGCAGAATATGTTTTGCACGTTCTCCAATTCCGATTCCCATCTCGGTGATGTCGTGACCCACACCTATCGATAGGAGTTCTTTGAAGTATTCATGGTACGATCTTGAAAAGTTTTTGAGCAAGTTCAAAGCAAGATCACTGATGTCCCGCCGGTAAGTAAATGAGGTATTCAATGTATGACAGGTATGGGTAAACAAACGACGAAAGTGGCTTGCATTGGCGTAAACCCTGCTTGAGGATGTATTTGGCCGGGCAAAGCTTGTGAAAGGTTTAGATTCAGTGCCCTCATCGTTCAAGTTAACGACTTCTTGCGAGAATTTGATACCAATTTTTCCCTCGGTTATCAAGTGCTGATCTAGTTCACCCACCATGCATCTTTCAAAGTTGACATTAAGGTCATTTTGAAGTTTTCTGTGGAAGGAGTTTTTCATGAAGTCGTAAAAGAATTGGTATGCTGCCAAGTTTAAGCCCTTGGCTTTACCAAAGTCTGTGAGCATCTCATGGGAAGCCGAAATGAACACGAGAAAGAACTCTAAAATAATCCTCATGTTAAAAATGTTCCGTGGCACAAGATCCTCCGCAAGTGTATTGAACAGTTCGTTAATGATATAAGGCGACATTTCGACCTCCGATTTCTGGATAGAGCCTTTCTTGGAGCTTGGACTGAAGCCTGGAAACATTTCATTGAGCACCATGGTCATATCCTCTGTAGTCTTACTGGTCGAGCTGAAGGAGACATTGTCAAAACTGAATAATTGCTTGTTCGCTAAAATATGATGCAATTTGTTGGCATTTGGATTGAGATCTTGAGCGTGTTTTGTGGTGTCCTCAGCATTGTCATCATATATGTAGCTCACAATGAGTGTTTCCAACTCCTTCTTGACAAGATTCCATATAGTTTTAAATTCATAAGTTGGAGCTGGTGGTCCCAGGCTGGACTCTCGTCCAGTTGATCCAACAGTGTGACTGCTTTCAATCAATTTGACCACCTCGCAGATCAACCGATGTTTCAGGAGCACAAGTGTGGCTTTTGTGGTTATTGTGCTGAAAAAGTCCTGCAAAATTGGGACGGCAGCATCATTAAATGATTGGCCACTGATCTTCTCTGAGCTAGCACTGAAGTCGAACTTGACCGCCTTCGCTAGTCTCGTGAGCTGAGGAAGATTTCTTTGTTTGCATTCTTGCGTTGTGCGGTTGATTAAGTCGTGAAGCTCGACCTGGACGGATGAAAGCAAAATTTCCAAAACTGAGTCCAACTTGTTGAGCTTGGATGCTGTGGTGAGCAACATGTAAACATAGTAGAACGATTCAAATTGAGGGCTCGATGAATATTCAAGTATCAACGAATAATCGGCTTTAGAGGCTTGGAACTTTGTGTAATGAGCGTGGATTTTGGGAAGTTGATGCTCAATGAAAGCGGCTGTGGGCTCGGAAAAAGAATGAGCGATTTCTCCAATGTCCAAATTTGCGGAGTTGTAGATGTACAGCTCCAAGTTGTTCAGCAGCTTGATCAAAGTCTTGAACGATGCGATTTGAGGATTGTTGGATGAGAGATGGTCAATCCATGAGTCTTTCCCCAGGTTAAAGATCGATGAATTCTTCAAATAGATTTCATTTCTCAACTCATCGACTATCATGTCGTAAAGACTGTTGGACTGGTTGTCTAGGTAGTTGTGAATGCCTGCCAAAGCTGGAAGTTGCCATAGATTATACTTCGCCGCTGTCTTGTAGCCCTCGGCAATTGTGTCATAGACCTTATGAAGCTCCTTATCAGCAGCAAGCCTGTCAACCGTATTAGGTATCTGATGCAAGCTCTCGATTGCGTCGAGGATTTCGAGTATTTCAGAGTATTTTTCCGAGCTGCTATCAAGCTCCTTCAACACGCCCATTCTGTCGTTCATGTCACGGGTACTTGACTCAATAAAATTCTTTATCTGAGCTGAGTCATCCTGTGACTCCTTCGCTATGTTCATTAGCATATGGAACAGACCGACAGAGTTATTGAAGATCTCGTGGTTCTCCACAACCGCCCTCCTGAGAGCATCGCTGGTAGATTCACAAAGATCATCAAACTCAGCTTTTCTATGCGCCATACCGACAGAAGTGTCATCAAGAAATGCAATTGCCAATTCAATTGGTGTAGTGTCTCCAGTGGTCAATTGAGACCAGTCGTAGCGAATATCCTTGTAAAGAGTCTTGATATCAGCGAGAGATTTTTGCGTTTTTCTCTCATCGTCTTCTGACATGGAGCCATTAAAGGCCATGCTGACAGCACGACGACGATTCCCCATCTCCGGTTTTCTGGTGAATGTGTTTACGTATAGACCGGTTGCCCTATTCTGCCAGATATCCGAGTACCTCTGGTGTACTGGTGTGTACCTAAGTTTTCCAAAGTGGGCAATATCTGATCAGAAAATGGAAGGAAAACGCCAGTTTTGTCTTGATCTGGAATTTGGGTGTACCTGGTGCCCGGGTGACACAAATGGGCCTGTCTCTGTTGTCTCTGGTTTTTAAAGTCTACTCAGTGTTTGCGACAATCTTATTTAGTTCCATCAGGTAGACAAAAATACAAGATTCGCAGCCAAAATCAAGACTCGAATATTCAGCATATAGAAATATGGGTAACAGAATTTAATAAAGCCGGAGGACAAAACAATCCCTCGATATTTTAATAAGGTTTTTAAAAAAATCTTCAAATGAACCAGGAGACAAGTTTTGGTGGTGAGGTTATGATGGGATCATTACGGGATCAATGTTTCCCTTTCGCGATCAAACTTAGTACTACTCAGATGGATAAACATCAATGCCAATGGAGGTGATCGAAGTTAATAGTGAAGATACATCGCTTCAGTACGAGTTCAATGGAAGCAAAGACATCATTCTGTATGTATTAATCAATTTAGATACCAGTTTCGAGTACTAACCGCAGACTAACAGATGAGTCGGATCCTATAGTTTGCACCACAAACTCTGCTACACAGAGGCCTCAGCTACCGCCTAGCTCACCACGTGAACATCAGAACGATCTACATGACGAGCCTATTGAGATGGTGCCGCCCGCAACAAAATGCGGGAGCATCTTGGATATCGAGAACTGGATAAGCTCTTCCGATGAAGATAGCATAGAACTTCTGAGCATGCCAGCTCCACGAAAGCCATCCAAGAAGAGGATACTACCCTCAAGCTTGAGTCAAGGAGTCGAAGAAGAAGTTAAGCTTCCACTGAAACCGGTGCTTAAACCAAGAAAAATATCGTCTCCTCTACAAAACACGAAGTTTCCGCTGGAATTCGTTAGCAATGAGCTATCAGATCCAATCACAAGCTCTCCAAAGTCTAGTCAAGTGTTCAGAGAGCACTTGAGTCAACAGGAGCCTTCTGGCTCCCAGAAAGTCTCGAAAGAAGCCGACAAGTACTCCAAGAAAGACTGGAAGGAGGCAAACAAAGCGACAAGAAAAAAGGAAGACATACTCTCCGAAATGATTATTGAAACTGCCCATATACTTGATGACAAGCTTGACTCAGCGTATTTTGAAGAGGTCTTCAATGGGACCCAACGCCGACATAAAGCCACGATCGTGCCGTCCATCTCATGGAAACGTAAGGTCAAAGCACTATTCAATCCAGAAAAGGATCTCTTTGAGCCATGTGAACCGAGAGAAATCTCCGAAAAGGTGATTGTTCTTTATTATGGGGCCGAAGTTTTGATAGATAAAATCCAAAAGGGTACTTTGAAAGTGGACTACGACCTCGCTCTAAGTGGGGCCGCCGCGGAAGACTCACGACTTGACTATTACGTGATGGTTATGGTAATTGGTCTCAAGGAGTACATAAGAAAACTTCAAGGCATCGAGGACAGGGCCTACAGGGATCAAATGCTTTTGAAGATGAACGAGCCCATTTCGAAGAAAAGAAAACAGGAAGAGGTCGTTCTTAAGGCGTCCGAAGCCCAACGTTGCATTCAACAGGCTGGAGTAGATCTTGGCCTCAACATATTCGTCATAAGAACACAACAAGAAGCCATTGACTGGCTTCACTCATTCACATACACGATCGGATCTGCCTTATATGACAAGTTTCAGCGGAACGCTAGCCTTGCCAACATTGGTACAGTCAGACTGGGAAGCGACAGACGGAGCACGTTTCTCGAGATTCTCAAGAAGTTCAACCTAATGACGCAACCCAGGGCTGAAAAGCTTTACGAGTACTACACATCTCCAACGGCGCTTTACAAGCGATTGCTCACCAACGATACTCTTGGAACCGTCAACGGCAAGAATATTGCACCTCCATCAGCCAATGCAGCGATGAAGCGAGTCTTTACAGCTACAGATCCGTCACAAGTCATAACGTAAATATCAAACGTGTTATTGGCTATATTACATCCCGACGAAGACACTCGCTGGTGATAAATGCACTAGGTATTAGTAAATGCGTGGGGGATTAATTCGAGACTACTTGCCTTGCGGTGTTGTACTCATCCTCCGTGAGTCTATCCTTCAAATGTTCCACACGGTCAAGTTGCTGAGCAAGTCTTGAGATCTCCTCATTGGAGAACTGGTATTTGAGAGCATAAAGCTGACCGATAATGCTGAGCACCTTATCGATACAACCCACGTTCTCTGTATCGAACGTAGAGATGAGGTTATCAACAAAGTTGATCTTCTTAAAATGCTGAAGCTTTGTATCGTCCAAACCGGTGGATAAAAGGGCCGAGATCAACGAGAGCTTGCGCAACAAAAGTTTATGGTCACTTTGAGAAGATTGCAAATGAAGAGCTTCCCAGCCGTCAAGCTCAGCAAATTTGACCGTGGCATCAGGGTAGTTTCTCACCAAGCACGACATGGCAAAAAGCGACTTGAGTCGAAGCTCCCTAGACGTGGACTCGTCGTTAACAAGCTCAATAAGCTTGCTCAAGCCATTTTCCTTAGCAAGAAAAGCTTTCTGTGAGTCTGGGTTATTCTGGGTAGCCACTCCAATGATGGAGGCAGCGAGCACACTGAGACTCTCAGTGCTCTGAAGCTGTGCAATGACATTGGGCCAGAGCTTGAGGTTCTCGATATTGTTGGCATTGTCGAGATTTTCCACAAGCATTTCAAAGTTATCAAAGGCGGTCTCCTTCGCCTCAAGCGTGGCTTCTGGGTTTTCCACCACCACGATGGCCTGCTTCATGAGAGTGGGCTCATCGGCACCTCCAGCGCCGAAAAGCTTTGAAAGTTCTTCAGGAGTAGGAGCTCCGATCTTCTCCATAGCCTCCTTATCGCCGCTCTGCGACGCAATCGACCACTGTAGTATTTTCTCCATGATGGTGGAAGAAGAGGTTTGCTAGAGCTATATAAAAGCCAGTGCAGGAAGCGCCGAAGGTTCCAGAAGGTTCGATGGGCCAACGGGAGGAACCCAGCAAATATATGTCAAAACTACTCAGATCAAGCCAAATTAGACTTTCGCTTGATTTTCACTTTTTCAAGTCGATGGTGGTTTCTGAACCCCGGCCCGCACATGGGGACATGGTGGTGCGACAGTTCCGGGCTTCCTTTGGCCCGCACAGTCACCTCCACGAAATTAATTAATGTCAAGGCCAGGTCCCTTCAATTGACTCAAATCACTCCACAATTTTCCAATTGACACACTGCAAGCCACCTGCAGAGTGTGGTGAGTCGGTCTCAGGTGACGGATGGGAATCGACCGTGGGGTCAACTGACGGAGGGCATATATAAGGGTCGCGACCACCAGGACCCGGGAGGTTTTTCTTCATCATTTTACTTCGCTTCATCATGTCTCTCTCGAAGAAATTGTCTGTGAAAGATTTGGACCTCGCTAACAAGCGTGTGTTTATCAGAGTCGACTTCAATGTCCCATTGGATGGCGCCACCATCACCAACAACCAGAGAATTGTTGCTGCCTTGCCCACCATCAAGTACGTCTTGGAGCAGAAGCCCAAGGCTGTGGTGTTGGCTTCCCACTTGGGCAGACCAAACGGTGAGCGTGTTGAGAAGTACTCTTTGGCCCCTGTTGCCAAGGAATTGCAGTCTCTTTTGCCTGACAGCAAGGTGAACTTCTTGGACGACTGTGTCGGCCCCAAGGTCGAGGAGGCTGTCAATTCCAGCACTGACGGCCAGGTCTTCTTGTTGGAGAACTTGCGTTTCCACATTGAGGAGGAGGGCTCCAAGAAGGTCGACGGTAAGAAGGAGAAGGCTTCTGCCGAGGATGTCGAGAAATTCAGAAAGGGCTTGACAGCCTTGGCTGATGTCTACGTCAACGATGCTTTCGGCACTGCCCACAGAGCTCACTCTTCCATGGTTGGTTTGGACTTGCCCCAGAAGGCTTCCGGTTTCTTGATGGCCAAGGAGTTGGAGTACTTTGCTAAGGCTTTGGAAAACCCAACCAGACCATTCTTGGCTATCTTGGGTGGTGCTAAGGTCTCCGACAAGATCCAATTGATCGACAACTTGTTGGACAAGGTCGACATCTTGATTGTTGGTGGTGGTATGGCCTTCACTTTCAAGAAGGTCTTGGACAAGATGCCAATTGGTGACTCCCTCTTCGACGAGGCTGGCTCCAAGAACGTCGAAAACTTGGTCGCTAAGGCCAAGAAGAACAACGTCGAGATTGTCTTGCCTGTTGACTTCATCACCGCCGACAAGTTCGACAAGGACGCCAAGACTGGCGTTGCTACCCAGGAGGAGGGCATCCCAGATGGCTGGATGGGCTTGGACGCTGGTCCAAAGTCTAGAGAGCTCTTCAACGACGCCATCTCCAAGGCTAAGACTATTGTCTGGAACGGTCCTCCAGGTGTCTTTGAGTTTGAGAAATTCGCCGAGGGTACCAAGGCCATGTTGGACTCTGCTGTCAAGTCTGCTACCGCTGGCAACACCGTTATCATTGGCGGTGGTGACACTGCTACTGTTGCTAAGAAGTTTGGCGCTTCCGACAAGTTGTCTCACGTTTCCACTGGTGGCGGTGCCTCTTTGGAATTGTTGGAGGGCAAGGACTTGCCAGGTGTTGTCGCCATTTCTGAAAAGTAGATACTATGACAATGAAT
The DNA here is from genome assembly GCA_003708405.2 of Candidozyma heveicola. Classification (NCBI taxonomy): domain Eukaryota; kingdom Fungi; phylum Ascomycota; class Pichiomycetes; order Serinales; family Metschnikowiaceae; genus Candidozyma; species Candidozyma heveicola. Next base: position 405,977 of record PPOB02000003.1, read on the forward strand.
TACAGACACTAGGAAAAATGTAGAACAAGGTATTAAAGGTGTGGTAGGCTACCAAACAATAGACAAGGGTTTACTTTAGCCGTGCATGTATCAAAGACTTACTGAAGCAATAAATTTGATATATTTGGTCACAAATATACGATAAATTATAATTTAGTCTTACCGCTCATGATATGGGCCCAGGCATCCTCGGTCAACTCCTCATAGCGGTCGCCATTCAACCAGTAGATGAGCTCGTCACCATTCTCACCCTTAGGCAATTTCTGGTTCTTAAACTGATTCTTAGGCACCTTGTGGTTATGAGAGGCAACAATTCCACCAGACTTGATCTTGATGAACTGAGGAACAGCGTATTTTGGCAAAGACTTCACAACATGTGCATGGATCTTGGCCAACACCTCCTCGTCACTAAGGCCATCCGCAGGGTCAACGACGGCAAATCCAGCTCTACCCTCGTAATTAGGCACGCGAACACCGACAACCACGGACTGTTTGATAGCACCGGAGCCCATCAACTCATTCTCAACCTCAGTAGCGGAGACGTTCTCAGATCTCCATCTGAAGGTGTCACCCAATCTGTCGACGAAGTACATCAAGTTGTCCTCATCCAATCTCAACAAGTCACCGGATCTGAACCAAGCGTCTCCCTTCTTGAAAACGTCTCTGATGACCTTTTTATTGGTGGCTTCGTTGTTACCGTAGTAGCCCTGGAAGGAACCTTCCACATTCTTGGCGTCCATGATCTTCATCAACAACTCACCTGGAGTGTTAACGTCAGCCTTGACACATCTGCCAGTCTTTGGATCTCTCCAGATCTCACTTTCGTCATCAGGGTCCATTTTGACCAAAACCTGAGAGAAGCCGAGAACGGTGGAGATAAGCGAACCGTATTTACGGCAAGCACCAACACCAAAGTCACCGTATTGGATATTGGTGGTGGCAATTGGGGACTCGGTGGAGGCATAGAATTCACCAACACCCTCGATATGGAAGCGTCTCTTAAACTCTCTCCAAATGTCTCTTCTCAAACCGTTACCGTATGCAATCTTGACTTGATGCTTAGCCTGGTCTGGGTGAGGCTTAGAGTTCAACAAGTAACGGCAGACCTCACCGACATATTGGATATGAGTGGCCTCAGACAATCTGGCCTGGGTCCAGAAAGAAGAAGCAGAGAATTTCTGACACACAACCACACAGCCACCAGTGGAAAGGGTAGGACAGACGCCCAACATGGCGGCAGTGGAGTGATATAGTGGCATAGCAGTCATGACTGTGGATTTGTTGTTGATCTTCATGATGGAGCCGAAGAAAGCCGTGGCCATAAATGCCTTTCTCCACGACATGATACCGGCCTTAGGCAAACCTGTAGTACCAGACGTGTAAATCAAAGCACAGCATGAGGAGTCCTTGTCCTCTGGTCTTCTGGTGTTGTCAGCGGCTCTGTGCTTAGGTCTAGATCTGTCACCCAAGACCTTGAGCAACTCGGGCTCGTTGATGTAGTGCAACTTGACGTTGGGCAACTCCTCGTTAATCATAGGCTCGGTGTCCTTGATAGGACCAGCACAGTCAGGGTCGATGAACACCTGAGACACACCGGCAATCTTGATACAGTGCACCAAAGGCTTGTCCTTCGTGTTGTAGTTCAAGAACGCAGGCAAGGCACCAATGTTCCACAAGGCCAACCACAACAACAAGAACAAGGGCTTGTTCATGCAGTCGACACCAATGGTGTCTTTGGAGGTGACACCATAGTCGTTCTTCAAGATATACGACAAACGCAACACCATGGCGTACAATTCACGGTAGGTGTAGCTTTCCATGTTGAACTGGTCATCAAAGATAGGGAAGCCCTCTGCATCCTTCTGAGGAGGAGGAGCATCCTTTCTAGGACGAGGAAACGACACAGCCAAGTTGTCAGGGTACTTCAAGGCGGCCTTCTCGAAAAGGTACCAGTACGAGGCCTTGCCTCTGTAGACGGAGTAGGAGTAAGGAACAACCTTGGAGACAACATTCTTGATCAAATTGAGATCCTCAGAAAGGTGCAATTTGGCATCCAACAACTGGGAGCCCACAATAGCAGCAGAAGCGATTTCAAGCCCGGACATTGCGATACAAACGTATAAGGAACGGGGTCAGCAGCTCAAGCGTTTCAAGTAAGCTATAAAGTAAAGAAAAGACGGTAAGCAGGAGCTCGAAAAATGCGACTATTTGTATTCCCACTGCTGACAAGCAACGACCATTTATACTTCTCCGCATAATCTGCCCAGGAGTGCATGTGTCAAAAGCAGTTATTCCCAATGGGTCCAACCAGAGGTGATACTGACGGTGAATTTTCGGATGGACGGAAACATTTGGACTTTTGTAGATTTTCATTTTTTTGTCGATTTGGTTCCAACGTCTATAAGGTGCTATGTTGGGTGGCCCTAGTGAATTCACATGGCTGCAAAACCATATGAGGCACCCGCACACCAAGAATTTGGCCGAGGTGCGATACCATGGGGTCCATGAGAAAGCTGTTGCAATACATAATCTGAAACGGTCAGTGGGGAAGCGACATTGTGTAATTGAGAGTGAGGCTGATTTTACGAGTAGAAAGCAAACGTGGCAGGCTTGGTCAGATAGACTATATAAAATTGCAACGTGCCTGTGATCCGAGATACCAGCCGCTCAGGGTTTTCAGCTGCACTGTGAGAATCTGGGGTTCTCCATCGCTCGGTTTTTGGATGTGCCGACACTGCGATTCAAGCAATGTAGATGCAACGGTTGAATATTTGCTTGGGGATCATTGAAGATGCATTTGGGGCGTGGTCTGAACTGCTCGAATTGCTGGTGGAAATATCCGTGGGAACAATCAGTTTGCAGAACAAAGGGATCTGTGTCACCCACCAATAAGGCGAAGGACGATCGGAAAGGTGGAACCAGGAGGTACCACAATTTGGCATACATCAATGAAGGCATTTAAATAGACAGATAATTTAGTTGTATTTATCTCCTACCTCTCCTCCGTATCTCTTGACTGGCTCTCCTGCCCACCGTACATTCCCCTACCCACCAATCTATTCGAACCCATCACTTGAAAATCAGCCAGGCGCCTGGCGCCACTACGTTATCCATCGAGTCGCTCGATGTCTCTTCCTGGTTGCACCACTCCTCCATCTGCTCAAACCGCTCACCCAACTTCTCTGCCAACAACCGGGCTTTTTCCCGAACCTCAGGCGGCTGCCTTGTCCAGAGTCCGTGTCTCAATAAAAGAAGCAAGTCAGAAGTTGGAGGCGCAAGATCCCTGTATTCCAAGCAGCATTGACAGTGTGGGCTCACTAGCACACTGAGACACTCGTACAATACCACTAGACTGCTCTGGCGCCGGGTCGAAGAAACCGCAAGGGCATATATCGGAATGAGGTCTCTGACGGCGTCACAGGGAGCATTTGTAGCGCAGGCTTTCATCACCGTGGTCACCTTCATCATAGCCGGTTTGTAGACTTTGGGTGCAAAATAGTGAAGGCCGCTGTGGACAGTGCACAAGATTTTCATCACCTCCCGGTGGCCAGCACAATGGTAAGTTTCCGTTGGAGAGATGCTGGCTGCTTGGGCTAGAACTCGCAAAAGCTCTCGATTCTTGGTCAGACTGCCGTTGGAGCAGCCCCACTGATCCCAACACCAGCACACAAGCATCTCGGCAATACACATTTGTAGCAGCTCGGGCTCGTGCTCAATCAACGATAGATCCGAGCACCAGGAGACGGCTCTGTGGAAGGGTCTGGTGAAGAAATAGGCGTTGTCGTAGGTCTGCTCTGTGGATCCAATGGTAACAAGACGGAAGAGACCCATGGTCTTGGCAAAGGAAGAACCCACGGCGTCCTCCAAGATCCCGTCAATTTCCTTGTCCAAAATGCCAATATCCTGAAAGTGGCGACGAGGAATCTGGTGTGTGAATTTGAAGACCTGGGAGAGTCTCACCTTAGCCTTGTTCCTGCTGTTCTCGTCTCTGTGGACTGGCACCACTAGGGCCCTCTCGTCGAGAGCTGCTCTCAAAGAAAGAAGCTCCAGCGTCTCGTAGATGTAATTTCTGGTTATCGGCGTCGACAGCCCGATCATATCGATGTTGGGTGTTTCAGAGCTCAGCTCTGAGCTATAGATAGTGGATTCCTCTACGGCCTCGGCCTCAGGCGTAGAAACAACCTCAGGCAGCTTTTTGAATAGACTAGCGGAGGAAGTTGGGAAGTCTCTCCGCAAAGGCTGCCATGGTTCCAATTTGACGGAGCTTGGCGCCTTGGATACCGAAACTGCCAGTACGGTAGTGAGTGCTTGTGTCCCAGAGGCAGACTCTTCGTCTTCCTGGATTCTTCGGACTTTTCTCAAAATTGTGACCAGCACAAAGTACGCTACACCTCCGGCGACGGAAGAAACAAGCACAAGCACAGTATACACTGTGGCGGTGTGCTTGAACGACGGTAGGTCCATGAGGCGGAAATGGTTGCAAAAAGCCTGGAGAGGCACCTTCGCACAAGCTGTAAACTACCGAGTCGACCCGAAAAACCTACATTCTATAAAAACGACCGGAACAATATGAAAATCCAATACATATATCTACTTCTTTTCAAAAACGTTTTTTTTTTGTATTTGGATTTCGCCTAGCACCCGAGTCGCCTGATCCTCTGCATTAGCTGATTCTTACAATTCGCAGCGCTCCTATTGGCATCACGTGCAGGTATATCAACCCGGCTGTTTCCTCCATCGCTTCTCAAACTACCATGGCCATGTTCTGTCGGTCGGGCTTCTTTTTCACGAAAAATGCCTGTGTGCTCAATATTCTAAAAAGCACACGGGGCCTGCGTCTCTCCATCGTCCCTCCTAAAAGGCTGTCGTTCAGCTTATGGCGCTCCTTGGGTTTCAGAGGGTACTCCACTGCTTCGTCTGAGCTTGCAACCAGCCTGGTTCCCAAAATCAACACAGAGCCATTGAAAAAGGCGTTCTCTGGAAAGAAATCTCCCCCAGTCGTGTCGAACAAAAGCACAGGCTACTGGCTCATTGCTACGTCTGGGTTGATCTTCGGTATTGTCGTTGTGGGAGGTTTGACAAGACTCACAGAGTCTGGTCTCTCCATCACCGAATGGAAACCTGTCACCGGCTCTATTCCTCCTATTGGCGAGGAGGCCTGGCAAGCAGAGTTTGACAAATATAAGAGCTCGCCTGAGTTCAAACAGTTGAACTCGCACATCACCTTGGAGGAGTTCAAGTTCATCTTCAGCATGGAATGGGGCCACCGTCTTTTAGGTAGGGCTATCGGAATGTTCTTTGTTTTGCCTGCCCTTTATTTCTGGAAAACCAAGAAGTTCAGCCCCCACGTCACGCGAAGAGTCGTCGGTCTTACCGGTCTCTTGGGCTTGCAAGGCTTCATTGGCTGGTGGATGGTGCAAAGTGGCTTGGACGAGGAACAACTTGCCGAGAGAAGATCTAAACCAACTGTATCCCAGTACAGATTGACCACCCACTTGGGTGCCGCCTTCTTGATGTATTTGGGTGTTCTTTGGACTGGTTTCGAGATTCTCAACGAGAACAAGTGGGTACAGAACCTTTCCACCAAGGCCAAGGATGTTACCACTCAACTTGCAAAGCTTAACAATCCTGCCTTGAACCCCATGAGAAAAATGTCTCTTGCTTTGTTGGGTTTGACCTTCCTCACCGCCATGTCGGGTGGCATGGTTGCAGGTTTGGACGCCGGCCTCATCTACAATACTTTTCCACACATGGGAGAAGACTACATCCCTTCTCGTAGAGAGCTCATGGACCCCGTTTTTGCCAGAAAAGAAGATGGCTCAGACATGTGGTGGAGGAACCTTCTTGAGAATCCAACCACCGTGCAACTCGTCCATCGAATTCTCGCCACAACCACCTTCTTCTCCGTTTTGGGAGCCCACATGTACGTCAATAGACGTAAGGCTTTGGTGACTCAAAACGCAAAGAAGGCGGCGCACACAATGATGGGTTTGGTCACTTTCCAGGTCGCCTTGGGCATTTCAACGCTCATATATTTGGTTCCTATTCCTTTGGCTGCCGCCCACCAGGCTGGTGCCTTGGCTCTTCTTACTTCCTCTTTGATTTTCGCTGCAAACTTGAAGAGACCAAGACCACAGACGGTCACCTACATCAGCGCGAGAATGAAGGAAATGCTACTCAAGAAAACGTGAGATAGAAGGGAATTGAAGATGTAAATAGCATCCCTTTTATCATGACTATGTATATAACGATAATTCAACTACCATATGCGTTTGCTGGACATCTCGTATCGACGGACAGTCTTGAGCACATCATCACCAGTAGCATTGGCTACCTGGGTATCGAGCTTCCCTCTTTTTCTCACCAAATCATTTCTCTTTTCTTCACCAGTGGGAGGAACCAGCTCACCAAAATCATAGAGGAATCCTCTTGTGCGAGGATTGATCGACGACATCTCGGTGTTGGGAACTCCTGGAATGAAGTACTGGTCGATCTCACTCTGTGAGTCGAAGGAACTTTGTGACAATCCAGAATCACCCGGAGGGCTATTTGGTGACCACTCCAGAGGCTTGTACAGAGTGGAGTAACTAGTATCAATGGGGTCAATGCTAGAATCATTTTGTTTTGAAATGTCACCAACTGGCGGTAGAATGAAGTTTTCCTTGCTTTCAGGGGTATATTCTCGGCTGTAGTCATCCTGAATTGATGAAACAGCCAGCTCTTCTGAGATGAGCGAGCTTGTTAATGCAGCGGCCGACAATTCATTTTGATACGCCTCGTGCTTATGCTTTATTCTCCTCGCCCATTGGAGAAGCCATAGACCAAGCAATAGTCTGAGAACCAACAACATGACGAACGTCAAAGCCGCAAGAGTTCCACAGGCAAGAATACTTGGAAGATTAAATGAGGGAACATATATCTGCTTCAAGTCATGAAGAGTCATTCTCAAAAAGCAAATCGAGAGCGAGGATATCGGAAGCCCGATTCTCTTTGCAAGATAGATGTAGTCTGATATCTCATTCAGGGTGGATCTCTTCGAATTTGATGTGAAGACCTCCATAAAGTCAGTACTCGAAACGTAAAGAAAGTTTTTGTAGACTCTGGGTTTGATGCGATTGAACTTGATAATGAAGCAATGCTTGAGCCAGTCGACAAAAACTTCAGACCCAAGTACCACCATGGAGGGGCCAAAAATAGCGCCAAACCACTTGTTCCAGGACTTCCAACTATCAGGCACCACAAGCCCTAGCTGGGTCATGTTCAATTGTGCCAAGTTTCTGATGGATATAATGAAAAGCATGAGTGAGAGCTGGAAGCGTTCTGTCAAATCCGACATTGCTACTTGAAACAAGCCTTCCCTGTCGAATTTCTTGAAAACAGCCCCTTTTAGCTCGGCGAACTGATTCGATAAAAGGAGAGCCATTAGTGCGTTCGAGTATGAGTTTGCAGCGACATGCAATGACACCGATTGGTAGATAAGTACGTATGAATGGCAGGCAGAATATATGAGGGCAATAATGACAAACAATGCCAATCTACCCATATTTCTTATGTTGGTGTTAGTGACGGGGATGCCCATAAGGACTGTGAATATCTCCTGGCCAATTGAGGATAGTAGTTTGTCTGTAACCTCTAGAACACCAAATATGACGTAAAGCTTGAGGTGTGCCTGTCCTCTGACATCATGATAAAGACGGGAAACTTCAACAGTTGGCGAGGCAAGTAACGCCACAGTTGAGATGATCACGAAAACATGGATCAAGTCTCTCTTAATGAAATGTAGCTTTCTGGTGAGAATGCTCACATCTGGTTTGCCAGTTTGTGACAAATTTGTCACGAAATCTAAGAATGCCGTGTAGCATATGATGCTGATCTTCAAGGGGACTAAGGTAAATAGTGTGAGGAATGAGTTTAGACACACTAGAAGCCCGAAGATGATGAACCTTTCTAGATAGAATGGCACTATTGCCATGTTTGTGAGCTGCTCGTGTGCCTGTTTCTGCTCCTCCTCGTACTTATAGTCTTTCTGTTTGCTGTGGCCAGGTTTCGGTAGGTTGAGTTCTAGGATTAATAATCTGAAAAGTGACATGAACTTGCTCTTTTCCTGCTTTTCAGAAACCAATGCATTTTTAGAGCCATTGTTTATGAAATTCAAAAAGCCACTGGCCGTAGAGGACCTTGAGCGGGATGGATATAGTGAATTGGACTTTGATGGAGCTAGGTCAGATAGAGCCGTATCTCTTCTCCCTGTGATTGTGCTGGTCGAGCCCCTCTGAGTCGATTCCGTTTCTGTACCCGGAATTGGGCCAATATCGTCTAGATCCGCCTCCTTCGAGGCCATATTGAAGTAGTCGAAAAGGAGATGGTTGTTTCCACAGCCGATAAGCAGATGGGCCAAAGTCACGTGAGTGACGTCAGTCATTTGCCAGAGAATCAACGGGACTTTCGATGAAACCGTTGTCCTTAAAGACCTTGAACTACTTGCTACAGTAACAGAAGTAAAAACAACATTTTTGAACACATGGCTCATACACATCCCTTTTAGTCATAGATCCGGGGAACTCTTGGTAGACCCTCAATCATCTCCCCAGTGTACAGGCAGAGGGCATAGTATATAAAGGCAGGCAACCTGTCCTGCGAGAAACCACTCTTGTTTTCTGTTTTCTTTCCAGAGACAAATTGTTGCAACAGTCGGCACCAAACTACTAATGCAAAGCAGGTCAATACGGAATGAACGCGGATACTCTAACTGTCGACGCTTTTCTAACTTTACTAGCACCCTATGCTAATCGCGATATACTCGCTCCCAGCGAGGCTTCTTCACTCCAACTCAAGATAGCCGAATTGGTCCTAGACCACACTATTGATCTACCACTTCTCAAATTTCTCAGCCGGTTTTTGACCCGCTCTTCGTATGATGAGCTCGTGGAAGAACGCAATATTGAACACCAATGTGGGTATCCAGTGTGCAACCAGTCCCCACAACATAAAGTACGCCGACTTTCCCACGGCAGCAATGGCTCCTGCTTGGAAACGTCCACAAGGTATCAGATATGGAACCGGAAGCCGCTGATGATACTCCCAACCACATACCTATCGCAGTACTGCTGCAAGGACCACTATCAGGCGCTGATGTTTTATCGAAATCAGCTCTCGCAAGAAGCAGTCTTTTCCCGCAAGGACATCACCGTGGTTCCCCCATTTGCCACCATTGACGGACAGTGGTACGAAAATAGTATCACTTGCCTAGAAGAGGTGCTTGCCAAACACAGGGAACTCAAAGAACAAGGCAAGACACTTACGGATGTGATTGCCATGATGAGTGGACTCTCTGTTACCGACGGTAACGACAAGGACACAGCCGAATTGGCTAAACTCATCGAAGATTTTGACATTATCGAACATGAAGGCGGACTTGACAGCAAAGAAGTACCCCAGGAGCCCGACAGAGAAGCAGCAGCCAGGGGCATCGACGGGTACATTACCAATGGCCACAGCCTAGGTGGCTACATGGTATAGCTCTTCGCTCGACTTCAATGTCCCTAAGACTTTACGAATGCTACGAAACGTTATGATGCAATGCTATATTGTGGACCCAAGTGGACCCCATATTGTAGAGTGAGGCTAGAACTTGAATCGTTCACGGTACCTGCGGCCCATTTGGTAGAATCTGAACTTGAACATGGCAAGATAGTCTCCTAACTTCATTCCCATGCCGAGCCTTTCGACCTCCAGAATGCCTCTCTTGCTCTTCTCTGATCGTGCATAGTCGTCCTCAAGAGCAGAGTCGTACCCTGAGTTGACGGGGTGATCAAAGTTAACAATCTCCGAATGCATGAGGACATTGTCCTCTTCAAGGGCCTTCAAAAGCTCGGAGTATCGGTGAGCCCTCTCCTCAAACTCGCTATTTAATGCTGCCTGGACCTCTTTTTGTCTATCGTAGATATCCTCCAGTAGTTTGTACTTGGCACAAACCTTTTTTAATTCTTGATTAATGAAGTCAGTGGCGATCTCTAGTGGTTGACACCATTGACTTCTGAGAAGCTGTTTTTTCTTTTCGAATGGTTGCATTTTGCCTAGGCTTGCAGAGTCCCTCATCTCGTCTATAAGAGCTTCCCAATCTGCTTCAGCTTCAGCTAACTTCTGGTAATATTCTCGCGTGTAGATAACTTCGTCATCAGAGAAACCTCCACTTCCTTTCACAGCGAAGCCATCGCCTACTTTCTTTTCGTGGGCTTGAGCGACTTTGTCCGCTGAACTCATGTTCCATACGTGCCTTAGTTTAAAAAGTCTCGTCAGCTTCTTAATGTCGAGAGCGATGGTCTTCATGGTTTGATGGTCGTCGTATGGGGGTCCCAAGAAATGTGCTGTCATGACGCCTGCACTAGTGCCCTTGATTCTGGCTTTTTTTGGACCCTTGATGCTAATTTGCTCGTCGATTTCGTTCAATAAGGATTTGTTGATGAGGCACTCTACCTCGGGTTCAATGATAGCCTTGATATAATCTTTATCGTACGCCTGGTCTATGACAGAAGCCCTCGTTGACCCCGGCTGGAGTTTACTGGGGTCTGGGAGGTTGATTGATTCTAGAGTCATCGTCTCAGAAACATACGGAAGCTTATACGGGTTGGGGATGCGGCCCTCAAGTTGAAGTTTCTTGAGGTAATTTCTCAAAACGAAGCCAGCATCATCCTTGCTTTCCTTGAGAGCTTTTTTGTAAGCTTTGTATTTTTCGTTCGCCTTGAGTGACAGAAACAGCTGCCGTGTTCTTCTTTCTGAGCCTTGTGAATTAAGACGACGAAACACCCTCACTGGCAACTGCTTTCTCCTCTGCTCATCCACCTTCTTTTGATTTTGAAGGTAGAAATCTTTCCATTTCTGTTGCTTGAACAGATCGTCTCTCAATTGGACCAAACTTTTGATTACTTGGTGCCACAGCTCTGGCTGCAAAGGGTCTGCTTGGAGTGTACGAAACTGCTCCACTAGACTATCACCTCGACCCAAGTTGATATATAGTCCCACAGAAGATCTGATTTTCGTTCTGAATCTGTCTTTGATGTAGTATCGTAGCTCCGATACGAGAAACTCTTGGTATAGCGTGGGGTCTAGTGCTGCCTTCTCTAGTTCAAGTTGTATACTTGGATCAACAGACGGCGTCAATTTTATGGGTAGCTTTTGCGTCTTTAGTAGCCCTCGAAGCAAGTCTCTATATAGAGACCTGAGCAGAGCCCCATGATTGCGGGCTAATATTCGTGAAGCCATTCACTAATGTAGTATACTGTTCGCAGCACGATCGCGATGTCCATAAACTACACATTGCCCAAGAGCTCTAGAAAGCTGCCACATTTTTGTTCCAAAGAAATTCATCCTGATTCGATTAGGGTTGGCCTAAAAAGAACGCTTTGTGATTATTTTATTGATAACAAGAATCCGCAATACAATTCTAGCAACCACTCGACATGGTATGTTCAATGATCACAGTATCCAGACAAATACTAACTCTAGCCACCTAAAGCCCGTACCTTAGCCACGATCCTTAAGTTCAAAAGATCGAGATCAACATACTCGATTCCCTTGGTGCTTGACAAAAAGACACTCAACCAAGAGACCTTCATCACAGCATTGACCAATGCCATCAACTCTACTGGAGGTCTACGTATAATAGACAATCTCGACCCTGAAGAAGAGGGTATCCCTCCACCTGAAGAAGAAGGCGTGGAAGTTTCTGCAGAAGATATACTGCTTGCATTGCCCAAAAGCAGAAGTGCTCCTCACGAGAACAACTGGTTCCCCATAGAAGACGATAAACAGTTGGAGGATCTCGTGTTCAACGACTACGATTACATTGCATTCAAGTTTGCAGATGACCTGGACTTCCACATTGAAGAATCAGAGTTTGGCGATCAACAAGAATAATATAGTTAAAGAAAGTAATACAATAGATGAAGAGAAGCTATGCTGGAAGAATTATCGAGGGACGAGAAGGTTCACACACCACCTCAGTACTTTTTACCACTGACCTTTCTGATACCGCCAGAATGAACCCTGCTGTTTTTACCGGGAAGAAGACCGGCATGGATTTTGGTGCTGGATCGAGACTTGGTCATCTTGGACCCGTTTGGAGAAGACGGGTTTGACGTTAGGGTCGTGCTGATTGTACGAGTCGTTGTGGTGGTGGTGGTCTTCGTCATCAGCATAGGCAGGTGCAGACCGCTATTTGTGATAGAACGTAAGATTCTGTGGTCACTGGCGTCTCTTTTTGGTGAGCTGTGGACAATCTCGCCATCGGCGTTGTTTATTTCCTGGTCAACGCCACTATCGGCATCTTGCATCGACACAGCTTGGTTGTCTTCGTCCGAATTATTGATAACATCAAGCACGGACGAGTTGTCTGCCTCTTCGTATTTTCTAGGCTGACCAGGCGATTCCATAGGCACAGCACCTTGAATCTTGCTTGCTAGGTGTTCACTTATCTTCCTCCTTCTGATTGGTGTATGAGTGAAGGAGGAGTCAAAGTGGCTCATGTATGACGAATTGAGCTGTTGTTGCTGTTGCTGTAATCTCTTTTGTTTGGCCTCCTCCTTGAGTCTTGCTTTGAAGTCTCTGTAAGATACTAATGGGTAATGTCCACCAATGAAGGCATCTGCTCTGTTGTCGAGGCACATAGTGTGTCTCCAGTCTCGGAATTCTTGCTGGTGCAAGTAGAGCCAATGCTGCTGAGGACCAACCACCATACCAGGGCGGATCATTCTCATATAAGCAATACACTCATTTGCGGTAAAGCCATGGGTATAAATTAAGTGGGCACCAATGAGACAGCCTGTTCTTCCCAACCCAGCTTTACAATGGACAGCGATTTTACCACCGTTGTTGATGACGCATTCAGCAGCACCAATGAACTTCTGAACATACTCCATGGTTGGACAGGTGCCATCCTCGAAGATCATGTCGATGTGCTGGATACCACGTTTTTCGAATTCGTTGGCATCGTACAAATGGGAGTTGAGTCTGACAGCCAATTGGACGTCGTTGTTGAGGAAGAAGCTCAACACCTTCTTGAAAGGCTCGTTCAACACACCGGGTTTCTTTTGCTGCGGCGAAGCAAATGCAATGAAGTCCTTGGAGATGACGTTGAAGTCGCCCTGATCGACTCTCTCGTACTGCTCGTACTCTTCCAAGTTGAACGTAGTCAAGTCTATCATTCCACGCTCCTTGGCTCTCCACATGGCATACACCACATCTTGGATGGTGATTTCAAAATCAGCATTGGAGTAACCGGCATCTCTAAAAGACAGGAAGGGAAACTCAACTTGGCAGATTGGCTGGAGAACCTGGTGAGGAGCCCACAGTTGAACTAACACCATGTAACAGCACAACAAACAGGCAGCATTGGCTCTTTCCTTTGGAGAGGTAGAGCTGTAGAAAATGACGCCCTTGCCCAGATTGGCCTCTTCATTCAAAATATTATGTAGACTGACAGCAAATCTATACAAACTGCCAATGTTGAGAGGACCAAAGTCCAAGTGGAAGGCGTTGTAGGGCAAGGCATCCTCTACAGTGAAGTAAACCAAATCAACGGTATCAGTTGGAGCGTAGTCATAAGCACCCAAGTAAATCCGGTCTAACAGTTAGTTCAAGTCCGAGTACGGTGATGGATCAATACATACTTCTCAAAAACTCAATGAGTGGGATGGGCAGTCTTGCTTTGGGCATTATGGCAAAATTGTGACAGTGCTAATTGCCTAAGGATAGAGTAGTACACTTGCCTCAACTTCGGTAACAGAGAAAACAAATTACGCAAACAATGCAGAAGAAGCCTTTTCGAGCTTTTGCTCGAATTATGTGTTTACAAATCAGCCGCTTTTGGGGCACTTATTAGCACCTACATTCTGCGCGCCAAATCGGTCGTACTACAACTGTTATCAGCCTTTAACTAGCAATGGTACGTATCGAATAAAATCGAGCAGCAAATTAAAGAAACATGCTAACTTCAGGCCTCCTTATATAATTTCAGTTCCGAAACGCTCAGCGATCTCCGCAAATTCCGCTTTGCAAGTGCCAGAACGGACAAGATGCAAGCTGTCATTTGTATGTCTAACACCTCCATTGATTGCAACTCTACTAACAGCAGACTCTATTGAGAAGGGCTCCAACGAAGTTATAAAGGAGAGTGAAGAGCCAATTGACAATGTTGAAGAGCTCATTGAGGAACTCCCAGATAACAATCCTCGCTATGTGGTTCTTTCATACCCCATGAAGCTTTCCGATGGAAGGGTGAAGAGTCCATTTGTTTTACTCTACTGGAGACCTCCTACAACTGGACAGGAAAGCAAGATGCTTTACGCTGGTGCCGTCGAACTCTTCAGAGAGAAGGCTGGTGTAGCTAAGTATGTATTGACGAAACGCGGGCTGGAGAAAATACTAACCACAGACTCATTGAGATTGAGGAGGAAGAGGACTTTGAAGACCTTGAGGAGAAGTTGGTCTAGGTACTTACTGTACTACTGGAGCAGCAATAAGATCTCCCTGTTCAAGACTCCTGTTATAGATTTAATTCGGACAAATTGCATGAGCAAATAATGAAGATTGCTTGGATTGTGATGTATCCAAGTAGCAGGATGGTAGGATAGTCAATAAATATAGATGACGGGAAGCTCGTTGTCAACAACCAGAAGTCCATGAATAAACAGCTTAAGGGAATCGTTCCTACTCTTTCTTTGTATCGTAGAGCCAATGAGAAGGCACAGTTCGGATAAAGCACACCACCAAAGAATATTCAGCATTGGTAGTAACCGTGCCACTGGTGGGGTTCTGGCCCATATAGATCCGATTTCGCAGCCATATATACCATTTATAAAAGTTATGTTTATAGAAAGAGTCAGTTCCGTTAGGAAGCAGAATTTGATAAACCAAGTAAGCTTGACTGCTTCAATCTCTATGACGTTATTTGTCAGAGTGGTATCTCTGGTTCTCCAGGGCAAAGAGGATCCTCGATATTTTGCTTACAACTGAAGACGCTCGTGGTTGAATTCATGGTGGTGAGAGAGTCTGTTCTTCTTCTCCCGCTAGATTAAGTAACTAAATGATGTAATAATATGAAGCAAAGGACCCAGCCCATCTTACTCGAATGTTCCCATCAGCTTCCAACCACTCTGAGTTGAAGGTGAAAATGCTTGCTACCCTAGCGAGAGCCGAGTAGTTCTTGTCCTTGATCGGATTATTTTTGAGGAAGAGATAAAACAATTTATGAAATTGAGGTATTCAACTTTAACAACGGTGAAGAAAGATGGGGCATATTGGTCTGAGGCAGCGACGACATTTTTGCAGCCATTCCATATTCCACCGGGCCAGGGCACCGAAGGAGCAGAGAGAACAAAAATCACTTCTCAGTCATAAATCGTTAAGAACTTATTTAAGGCTTCGTATAGATTTCGGTATTAATTAGTGGTGGAGTTCTCCAGTTCCCGCTTCATTCTAGGCCACAGTAGCTTGATTCGAAGTCAGAGGCAGACCACAGTTTATATGCTGGTTCACTTATGAAAGTGGTCATCACAGGATGAATATTTAATTGAATTTGCTATCTTCCAAAATAACTACATCTCGTAATTCTTCATCCAGATACCCTTCGACTGGCACAGACATTCTCACTTTTACACACTCAGCGTATACTGTCGCACAGATGGCCATCAAAAAAAAAAAGGTCTGCGTTGCACACACTCCTGAGGAAAATTTTTCAGACTTAAAAGGTGCGACCTCCCACTTATTGAAACTTCACCTCCACTTCTATCAAAAAAAGAATTATCAGCCATGGGTCGTATGCATTCTTCCGTATGTGACAACAAAGTGTTCTAAGTGAACAACATGGTTTGGTTGGATAGTGATTTTGGGTCGATTCGGTGTACAGTTTCGGCAGTATTTGGGTCTTAGTCAAAAGTCCTTTCCCTTGAGGAGAGTCCCGCTTTTGCTACATGATGCCACTGCCAATCAAGAAACTTGTACGATGTGCTGGTCGATTCCACTATTTGTAGACCAAGGAACGGTTCGGATTTTGAGGTGATGCTGTGCGTACTGTTGGAGTGATTTCCTGGTACAACCTTTACAGCTTCCCTCGTCTGACTGTTACCATTTGTGATCTTCATGGCCCGTCCGGGTCTTGCAAAGACTTTACTAACATATCAGGGTAAGGGTATCAGCTCTTCTGCCATTCCATACTCTAGAAACGCTCCAGCTTGGTTCAAGCTCTCCTCTGACGAGGTCGTTGAGCAGATCACCAAGTACGCCAGAAAGGGTTTGACTCCTTCTCAGATTGGTGTTATCTTGAGAGACGCTCACGGTGTTTCCCAGGCTAAGGTTGTCACCGGTAACAAGATCTTGAGAATCCTCAAGTCTAACGGTTTGGCTCCTGAGATCCCAGAGGACTTGTACTTCTTGATCAAGAAGGCTGTCTCTGTCAGAAAGCACTTGGAGAGAAACAGAAAGGACAAGGACTCTAAGTTCAGATTGATTTTGATCGAATCTAGAATCCACAGATTGGCCAGATACTACAGAACCGTTGCCGTCTTGCCTCCTAACTGGAAGTACGAGTCTGCCACCGCTTCTGCTTTGGTCAACTAATTTTTGCTATCTTTAATATATTTAATTTTGCACTTGTGCGGTAGGTATGAATGAAATTTTACGTTACAACTACTGTAGACTAGCTTTTTCTTCTCTTTGTGTATTATGGTACATTCGAATGCAATGGATCCGGTTTAAATATCATCGATATCCAAGTCACCGTCATCCTCAGACTCATCATCGTTGTCGCCGAACTCGAAGTTAACCTCCTCGTCGTCATCGGCACCGAAAGTATCAGTCTCGTTGATCTTGGCGCTATCAGGCAATTCACCGATGTTCTTCAACGTTCTAGCCTCATCAGAGTTGTATTTGTGGATGACATCGCACTGGTCACCTTGGAAATCTCTCAAAGAAACCAAGATAATATCACCCTGGCCCATCCAGACCTTCTTTCTCAACTTACCTCTGATGTGACCCATTCTCTTTTCGCCATCGAAACAGCTTACTTCGATTCTACCATTACCCAACATCTTGGTAATCTGGGCGTATTCCTGACCTTCGTCTTTGTGGATCAATTCTCTCTTTTGACCACCATTGTCGTTCTTTCCTTTTCTTCTGTTCTTGCCTCCCTTTCCTTTGGATGATTTACCCATTGTGAATAAGTAGAAAGAGTTGCAGTCCAAAGCGAGGTTGCGAGGAAAAAAAATTTTTGTATAGAGTCATGGTGCACGGGTCTGAATGAAACTACCTACACAACGCTTTGTTCGATACTGTGGGATCTGATAAATCATCCTCAATGGTAAAACAATCATCGCTTTGCAACCTTTGGCTGATGAGGAAGGCAAGTCGAACTAGGCGTTATCCTCAATGATAAGTCTCAGCCTTGCGAGATTGTACCCTCAAAACATCAGACAACGTAAGGTGAGCAGCAGGCCAAATTGCCTTCTCTTTAATGGCGGCTCTGTAAATGACCGAAATTCAGAGATCCCCTGAACTCATATTCAATCGGGAATTGAAGATCTGAAGAGTTATTTTGTGTGGTGTACGGGTGTGCTGGTATGCCTTTAATGTGATAGACATCTCAGTTCTGACCTACAACACTATCAACGGCCAAACATGGACTCCTTCGAGACAAGCTCACAGTTTGTCCAGATTCTTAGGAATCTTGCTCCAAACATGCAGTCACTTCTTCGTGCTGCCCACTTTGCATTGAAGAACTCGGAAAGTGAAGATTATCTCTTCTACGCCATTATGGATGTCTTAGACGATCCAAAGGTTGACCTCAATACGAAATCTACTATCTTTCAATTCATCGATGCCCTCATTCACGAATCATTTTTTATTTCTGACCAGGCCAATTCCCATTACAACTTCCCATATGTCCACAATCTCAAAACAGCCTTGCCCAAAATCATACTAAAGGTTCTCCCGTCCACGAATAATTCCAACCTTCATAACATCTTCAACAACATGATCAATATTTCAGAATCGCTCAATGTTAATTACGCGGAATACAAAGAGCAATATCGCTCTGTGGGGCTCCACCTTCTCTCCTCAGAAGAACAAGAAAACGTGGATCAAAACATACCCTATCCAGAGGTGAAGCTCGATGACGTAGATGTGGAAGAAAAGGACCCTGCTATAAAAGCTTGGGAAATATTGCTTCGAAAGAAGAAGCAGAGCCAATATGAGCGTCTTAGGTTGCTAAAGCATGGGCAAGTTCACGAAGAACCTGTCACTGAAGACGAGATGTTCGCTATACGGCCATCAAAGGGGGATTCGAGTAAAAAGGGAACTGAATTCATGCTCACGAAAAAGCAAATTTTGGCACGTATGGAGGATGACAGAGAAACGCATAAGAAGCTGAAGGAGACCCTCTGGATCGTTAATAGGCCAAGCGGGACTAATGCGGTTACCGAGGATGAGTTCTTTAACTACTATTGGAATAGAGTTGAGAAAATCTCGGATAAACAGAATGTGGAGTTCTTCACAGCATTTGATGAACTCAACAATTTGGCTGCTGCGAGTTACAAGGATAAACAATTTTGATAGTTGTGTGTAAAAACTATAGACAGCGAACTATTTTGATGTAAGAATACTCAACAATTCGTTTCTTCCCAACACACTGTACAGTGCTGAAGATCTGGCGTTAGCTTGACCTCCAGTAATGGCAACAGTGATGGATGAACGCAAAACGTCGTTTTCGAGACCATTGATGTACTCATATATCGCTTCATCAATGGAAGTCAATCCACCCGAGTATAGAATTGATTGGGCTTGGTTAGAGCCATCCGAGTCATCGCCAAGCCAGTCAAATCTCTCTGCCAAGGGTGACCGAACAATCGAATTGAAGTTATCATGAGATGACGCAACTCTTCTAACTTGATAACGATCCGCCAATTGCGCAGCCGGTACTTTTGTTGTGTAGCGAGCAACAAGAAAGTTGATAGCCCTTATGGAGATGTCTTTCTGCTGTACAACAACTGAATTGTCGACCAATGTAGCATGAACACCTTCTTTTTCTTCGTAGACCTCATTGATATGCTGAATACAATCGCCCATTGCATCCAAACTTCTCTTGGGATCCTCTTTCACTGCCGAGTCTGCTAGCCATCTCACCGTGCACTCCTCGACGATAGCTGTTGAATTAGGAAGACGTTCTGCCTTTGATTTAACCAACAGTGTAACTTGAGGGATCCAATTCTCGACTTCCCTCTTGTTGATGATCGATATCCATTTGGATTGACCAACTAACCTGATGAAACCACCGCTCTCTGCTACCAAACCCAAGTTAGGAACGTTTTTGAAGATCGATTCAAGATCCTCGGTTTTCAAAATGGAGATAATGAAAACAAAGTTGTTAGGGTCATTCGTCAAACCGGTGACCAAGTTTGCAATTCTCCCGAGAGTTTCAAATCCCTTCGAAGACTTGAGTCCGATGTCATCTTGAGAATATGATGTATCGATGTTAATGACAAAAAGCCGGTGGCCATTTGACGAGTCATAAAAATTGTCAAATATCTGCTGATTGAATGGTTTCTTCTTTGTTTGCGTCTTGAGGTGGTCAGTCTTCCAAGCTTCCTCAATACTCGTCAAGCATTCTTTGATCCAATCAATTGGTTTATGTTGCAACACAACTTTGTGACAATTCTCCCATCTTTGCGCCTTTTCCTCTTCACTCATTGTCAATGCTTTCTTGATCGTGAGGTTGAAAGTCTTGATATCCCAGGGATTGATAAGCAAAGCTCCCTTGCCTTTGCAATCCATAAGATGGGAGGAGCCAGTAAATTCTGACAAAATAAGAGGCGACTTCTTCTCAGTGCTGGCCTCGATAAACTCATGACAAGTCAAGTTGAGGCCTTCCCTGAAACTAGCAACAATGAAGACTGCTGCCTCGTGTTGCAATGCTAAGTACTGTTCAAAATCAATGTCTTGCTCCAAGATAACCACGGGTTGTGCAATGGAGATATTATCCGCCAAAGAATTGATACGGGAGACAATCTGCATAACTTCAGCTTTGTAATCACTGTTCGAAGATGATCCCATGAACACCTCCACAAGTACAGTTTTCTCGATGAACTGCGGATTCTCTTTGAGGAATTGCTCATATGCGAGAAGCTTCTGCTTGATACCACGCAATTTGTCAAGTTTATCCCTGGAAACAAGAAGCAATTGGTCCTTCCAGCGCTCGCAAATAAGTTTTTCCCACTGAAGGACCACAGGGGACTTGAGTTCTTCCTTCAAAGCCGGTACATCAATACCGATAGGAAGAGAATTTACACGGGTGAACACACCATTGTGGATAATTCCGTGTTCATTTGTATCGGCCAAAAGAAGTCGGTTGCTTGTTTGCAAAAAGTGTCTCACGTATTCGTCTGTCTGGAAGGATACACAATCAGCACCAAACACGCCCTTCAACAAAGACTCTCTCTGGGCCAAGCATCTAAAGACCTCGGAGGATGGAAAGGAAACATGAAGAAAGAAGCCAATCTTTACATCCGGAAGTTGCTCCCTGACCATTTTGGGCACGAGAAGGAGATGGTAGTCATGAACCCAGATCATATTTTCGGGATCAGCTGGATCGAGGTCCGCATTGAATGCCTTGTATGTCTCCACAATCTTGTCAGCCACAAGTTGATTCAACCGCTTGTAGTGCTTGAAAGAGTGTTCTTCAAAGACCTTCAGTTTGGGGTCATCGGGGATTTGGTAATGCAAGGTGGGCCACAAAATCTGCTTGCAGAATGACTTGTAATGTCCTTGAAAAACAATGTCACTAACAGGGACCGCCTCGCAGTCGAAATCTTCGCTTAGTTTTTTGCAAATGTCCTTGTAGGTATGTTGTGGAATTGCATCCGAGGGGGAAGAGAGGGTTCCAACCCACTTGCATGGCTGAATGGCCTTGCTTTTCTCGGCTGCTTCCACTGCCTTGTATAAAGAGCCATTGCCGCTTTCAGTGGGCACAATTTGCCAGGGGGCATTTTCAAAGACGTTTTGCTGGTTCATGAAGCTCTCCTCCAAATCAGGTCTCGAAAACCCTCCATAAGGTGCGAGCCGTTCATCACCAAATTCATCCTCCTGATTAACATTCGCAGGTTCACGGAAAGCTGGGGTAAACACCGGTGGGGCATTGTCCTCGTCTTCTGTTACAGCTAAAGAGCTGGTTGAAGAGTCATTCACTGTGTATCCGCCGAAAGTTGCAAAAGAGGGCCTCGAGCGAGGAGGACCAGCAGGAGCAAAGTCTGGTTGTGGAGAGGACCCAGGACGGTTTGGGTAGCTGGAGGAGGAACGAGGCAGGCTGCTTGCCAGATTATTAAACTTGAGGCTCGGGAGACCAACATTTTCCGGTTTTTTCTTCGATTCGACAACCAGACTAGGGATCATCTTAGAGTTGTAGCGAGACTTGGGCTGGATTAGATGGGCTGCTGGTTTTTCGGCATTCCGTTCCGAGGCATTCGATTCGTTTTTGAAGAACTGTTGCAAACTTGTTCCCAGACCCTTTTTCTTAAGAAATGGAGGTGGTGTGCTGGCTGGAGTCTGGGATAGGGCCGGTTGACTCAAGGATGGAAGTATGGAGTTAGCGATCGAGTGCTGTGGCGCAGGCTCTTTCATTTTGGGTTCGGATGGCTCGTTTGAGCTGGAGGTCTTACTTGTAACCTCGAACTTTACCGTGTGAGGCAAAAAGCTGGGGGTTAGTATTCATGAGGTTAAGGGTTTATCGGAATGATCGAGGCTTGTACGTACAGTGATCCAATGATGATGGGCATAGCGGTGTGTCAAAATTAAGTGAGTTTTTGGTGAAGGTTTAATGTCCGTTTTTCGATTGAGCTAGGGGAGCTTGGAAAATTAAGTAATGTGCGGTCAATTGGCTTATGCTATATATTAAGCTTCGATATCGAGCAATATACCATGCGGGTCGAAATCAGCCTACGGACCTGCACACACAGATATGACTTCCATACTGGCAGAGACCTCAGATTCTTCTCCTGGCTTCCATCTCCAAAAACACAGTCCCAAAAGGCATTTACCTGTCATCGCCGAAAAGAGCACCCATTGCAGCTGTAGCAGAAATCTAATCGCCTTGGCCCTTCTACATGTTTGTGGACAACCATTGCCATCTTCTGATGCAGCATTCTAGACAGGCAAGGCAGTTGGCTGACAGGTTGACGCCTGGACTATACTGCCTCATGTCCACGAGCTTCTTTGATATAGACACTGTGCATGAAATAATGCTCAACAGTGAGAAGGTTATTCCTTATTATGGCGTGCATCCTTGGTACAGCCATTTATTTCGAGTTGACGATCTGTCGAAAGAGGACCATTACAAAAAGGTGTTGCTGCCAGCACCACCCCAGGAGCTTTTAGACATTCTTCCAGAACCAGTGGACTTCTTTGAATATTTGGCAAAAATGCGAGAGTACGCAGAGACATGCCAGGCCAAAAGGAGATTCTTCGGCATTGGTGAGTTGGGGCTCGATAAGTTGTTTCGAGTGCCAACAAATGGGTTTTATGGGAATCAAGAAATTACGGAAAACGTGAGGCTATCTAACTCCAAAGTAACCATGGACCATCAATTGACTATCTACTCCAAACAGCTCGAGCTTGCCAACGAGCTCAAGGTGCCGGTATCTTTACACTGTGTCAAGGCCCACGGTGCTTTCTTCGACTCTTTAGCGAAGTCTCCAAACTATAACGATATTCCTGCCATTATTCTACATTCCTATACTGGCTCAATTGAGCAGGCCCGCTCGTGGGTGAAAGAGTACCGCAAAAAGCCAACCAAGCTACTCTTTTCGTTTTCCAACTATATCAACTCCACCGAACAAAAGCTCCCTACTTTGCATGACGTTCTAGACATTCTAGACGATCTGCAAGTCCTACTAGAAACAGACATGCCTCTCGATCGCTTCTTCTTGCTGGACGAGGACCAAGCATATAACGAGCACTCTCAAGGCATAACCACTGCGGTTTGCAGCCATAAAAAATGGGATCCCAAGGAAGCCGAAAACCGCTTCTACGAAAACAGCACACAGATCTACCGTTTATAGTATTTTATGTACTTGCACGTCCTTAAATTCTGGACTTGATGATGTCAACAAACTCAGGCTTCAAAGAGGCACCGCCGACCAAGAAACCGTCAACGTCGGCCTTGTCTCTGAACTCTGGGGCGTTCTTACCGTTGACAGAGCCACCGTACAAGATTCTGATCTTCTTAGCAGCATCCTCGCCAATGGTCTTGGCCAAGTGGGCTCTGATGTCCTTGTGGGTCTGCTGAGCATCGTCAGGGGTGGCAGCCAAACCAGTGCCAATGGCCCAGACAGGCTCGTAGGCAACAACAATGTTGCTCCAGTCAGAGACGATCTTAGACACAGCGTCCAATTGTCTGGCACAGACGTCCAATGTGACACCGGCCTTTCTCTCCTCCAAGGTCTCACCAATGCACAAGATGACAGAGAGACCCTGCTCCAAAGCGAACTTGGTCTTCTCCGCAATGAACTCATCGCTCTCCTTGATGATGGTTCTTCTCTCAGAGTGACCGGTCAAGGTCCAGGTGGCACCCAAGTCCTTCAACTGGTCTGGGGAGATCTCACCGGTGTAAGCACCAGAGGACTTGTTGAAAACGTTCTGGCCAGCAACAGCGACGGTCTTCTGCTTGTTCTCAGCAACAGCCACAGCGATGTAAGTGGCTGGTGGAGCAATGACAACCTGAACGTTGGAAGGCAAGTCAGCAGCGTTCAAGCCAGAGACGATCTGCTTGACGGACTCCTTGGTTCCGTTCATTTTGAAGTTTCCACCGACGAAGAATTGACGAGACATTGTTGAGTAAAGTAATTGAGGTATTATGGGGTGAGAATACGGTGGACTTTGCTCGTTATATATGCAGAGGAGTCCTCACCAGACGCTACTTGCATGGGCCAGTACCCTCCGAGGACCCCCGGGTTAAGAGTGGTACTGCACACACGCCTGGCGGATATGAAGCGTTGACCCGAGCCTGTGAATGCGATTAGATGCGATCTAGGTCAAGCGTCAAGGGGTCACTTCCGACTCCACGTAAAAAAAACGTAAGGTGACATTTTTTATACCGGACCTGATGTCATAGGCAGCGGTAGTTTTGCAGTTAGCAACGTTTGAGCTGTTTATGGAAAAACTGAATGCACACCGAATTGCATCTTGGGTTGGAATGCTTTTGGGCCGTGTTCTGTACTTCTACAAAGCCAGAACGTCTTCTGAACTGTTTTGTATGCTCTGGTGTGCTTGCGAAAGTTTTGAAGCCATTGTATGCTTGTAGTCCTCCAGAATCTGTTTATCCTTGTGACGATTCACTTCTATAGCCTCCACCTGGGCTTTTATGATGCTCTGAATATCCATGTCGTCGGGGTTGTCAAGCTTGTTCATGGAATTGAAACTCACCTCCTGGGTGAACTCCTTGCTGATCTCCTCCTCCACATCCAGGTCTCGCAAGTCGTCCCAGGTTTGAAGAGGCGTCTTGAGAGAGTAACGGCCTGTCTTTTGCTGTTTCATAATGAGAAAGTGACAATGTGGTATGTTTCTCAACGACTCAAAGTCCTCGTAGCTCCAACGGAACCATTTCATCAAAAACACCCTCGCCCAGATTCCGTGTGTAACGAGCACCAACACATTTGGAAACTTCTCTTGGTGGAATTGCCTGAAAAGCGTCTCGTTAAAGCTGGCAATACGGTCGTAGACATCAGCGGCACTCTCGCCGTGGGGTATCCTGAAGAAAAAGTGTCCATAGTGTGCTCGTTGGGCCCAGATCTTCTCCATTTCCTCTGGAGTGCTCTGGAAGTTGCCAAAGTCCTGCTCTCTCATTCTTGCCTCTTCCTTAACTTGATACCGAACGCCATCTAGATCCTTGATGCCTTCGATGATGTCCTTGCAGGTCTCACGAGCTCTAAGGTATGGGGATGTGTAGAAGAGCACACTTCGTTTATCTTGTTCTTCGAACTGTTCTAGAAACTCTCTCAATACGGAGCCGGCTTTCTGGGCCTGTTCGTGTCCCTTGTCTGTGAGGCATATCTTGTGGTTCGGCGTGTGTCTGTTCACTGACTTATCGCAATTACCTTCAGATTCACCGTGTCTCACTAAAAGAATATACTGGTTGTTAGTATGCTTGTCCAAAGATGTCAAACTGAAGCTTCTCGGTGGAAACGTACTTTTGGCTTCCCCATCTGAAGCTGGAAAAGAGTTGGTTGGATATTTTGTAAGCAAAGTACCGTTGGATTTTACTCAGGCTTGGAACCTGCAGATGCAGTCAAGATCCGTCATCCCGAACATCCAGTACCTTATTCGCTGAAGTAGGGCTGATAAATGTGAGAGGGATCTACACTGAACTGAGTTACGGAATTCCATCAAAAAATTATCGGTGGATAGCCGCCGAAATGGCGTGTTAGAAAAGTCGTTTCATTGTAATGCGGAATTCTTGACTCCGGCGTCTATTTTCCCCACTGCGCAGTGTTGTATTTGTAGTATAGCATTTACTATGACCTGCGTTTTGCCCGTAAGCAAACCTTTAATTCTACACAGCTGTCGATACAGCTCTCGTCCCATGCAATTAGCTCGAAGTCAACTTTCTCTCAATAGCAAAACTCTTGATCAACTCTTGGTCGCACTTCTTCAAAATGTCGTCTGCCAACTCGTCGATGGCTCTAGAGTACAAGGTGTTGTTGAATCTGGAAGGACCAGTTGGCAACTTGAAGATCGATTGCCACTCGTCCGGGTTTAATTCGGACTCGCCGATCTTGGCCCTTTCGGTGTTCTCGTTCTTCCTGTTCTGCTTCCATTGAAGAATCTTGGTGTGCTCCTTCTGCAAAAGCCTCTGGTAGTAGTTGAAGTTGGTCTGGTCGAAGTTGAAGGAGTCGATTTGGCTGTACAAGTTCTCCAACAATTGTGTGGTGATGTTCGAGTTGGACGAGAAGTTCAAAGTGTCAAACTCGTTGGACAATGTGGTGTCTTTGCTGGAGGCCAAGTATAAGTTCACCAAGTGCTGGTTGTGGATGTTGATAGGGGTCTCGTCAAAGATATTGAGGTACGACAACTTGTGGCTCTCCAAGTCCTTCGTCTTCCACTTGCCATCCAAGTATGTAGTGAGGAAATTCTCAGACAATCTCAAAGCCTTCAAGTCCACGTCCTTGCCGACAGAAACCATGTTGTGGACTAAAAGAAACGAGTTTTTGTTGTTGAGTTGCTGCTGGGCAACGGCATCAACCAAGGAAGACGTGATGAAGTTACCAGACACAGTAGACTGGAACCATCCCTGGAATTCGACACCCTCGCCTAAGGTTTTCAAAGACTCCAAGATCTCCTGCTGGTATTTGGATCCACTCTTTGAGCGGAACGAGCCACCTTCGTACTGGTCGGGGTATGGAAATGGGTATGCGTGGGTGATATCAATGGTTCCCTCGTCGTCCTCGAAACCCATGAGCGAGCCGGAGAACAAGGAGGGGAAATTTTCTGAAGTGTGTCTGAGGATGGACAAAATGACCGATCCCTCGATGTTGATGGTGTTGGCTGTAGGAGCCTCGTACACCTTGCCTTGTTGTTTCTGAACCATGCTGGGTAGGATGGACTTCATAGTGAGAAATTTTCACGGAGAGTAGGTGGTTTGTACATCAGTACACCACCAGCTTGGCTGCAAAGGAAGGTTGAATCTGGTGTGGTCTGTTTTAAATGGAGGTTGGAATCTCTTGATTACTTTCGAATTGATAGGTTTCCATTACACCGATTATGCTTACGTAGATGGTGTCGAGAAAGGGATTTGCGATTGAAGCTATGATAATCTTGGGATGCCATCGACTTGTTTTGATGGAGAAGATCGTTTCAAATGACCAGTTCTTCTTATATATTTGTGAGTTTCCCGTTGAACGATCTAAAATGATAAGTGATTGACTCAAGATTTACTGGTTTTCTGACTTAGCATGTTCTCCAAAAGATCGCGGTCCATGTAGCCTCTCAGGCGTAGTCAATCTGGTGAGTAGCTCTACAGTTGGTTGAAAGAAAGAAATACATTCTTTTCTTTCTTAATGACCCGTTCGTTCTTCAAGAAAAAATAGTTCTAAATTTGTAAGGTTAATTTATATCACCCTGACTTCATTTCTCAGTCAAGTGTCCGTAGTCTGACGCATTTTCCGTAGAATGGCTGCAAAACCCAGAATTGAGTCACTACAAAAATCGACAAATAAAATAAGACAAAAGGATTTGAACTGATTTAGGATTATTTCCCCATAGGAACTCTTCCCCTCCTTCAATTACCCCAGATCAGGCTGACTCATAGCTAAACCCAGTACCTGCGTGCATGGCCTTAAGCAGCGAAAAATTTTCGATGAGACCTTATCAACACAGATACCATGTCTGACCCAGTGGACCAAGTGACCGACCAGGTCGCCAAGACTTACCTCGATGAAGTTACCAACGAATATGTCAGCAAGACCGAGTTGAAGAAGAGACAGAAGACCAGACAAATTGAGGCCAAGAAGGCTGAGAAGGCCGCTAAGAACAAGGACAAGCAGCCAAAGAAGAAGGACAACATGGCCGACTTGAACCCTAACCAGTACTTCGAGCACAGATCCCGTCAGATCGATGAATACAGAAACACCTACGAGGCCGACTCCTCCGTGTTGAACCCATACCCACACAAGTTCCACAGAGACAGCACTGTTCCTCAATTCGTGGAGAAGTACTCCTCTTTGGCCAGAGGCGAGACCAAGAAGGACGTTCAGGTT
This sequence comes from Candidozyma heveicola, assembly GCA_003708405.2. Classification (NCBI taxonomy): domain Eukaryota; kingdom Fungi; phylum Ascomycota; class Pichiomycetes; order Serinales; family Metschnikowiaceae; genus Candidozyma; species Candidozyma heveicola. The sequence goes on from PPOB02000003.1 coordinate 433,768, forward strand.
AGACTCACTGGTAGAATTATGAACAAGAGAGAGTCTGGCTCCAAGTTGAGATTCTACTTCTTGAAGGGCGATGGTGTCCAGGTCCAGGTTATGGCCCAGGCTCAGGACTACGAGTCGCTTGAGGCTTACGAGAAGATCAACGACAATTTGAAGAGAGGTGACATTATTGGTGTTGTCGGTTACCCCGGCAGAACTTCCCCAGCCAAGGGTGGTGAGGGTGAGCTTTCTGTCTTTGCCCAGGAGATCCAACTCTTGACTCCATGTTTGCACATGTTGCCAGTGGAGCACTTTGGTATCAAGGACCAGGAGACCAGATACAGAAAGAGATACTTGGACTTGATCATGAACGACAACGTCAGAGACCGTTTCAAGATCAGATCCAAGATCATCACCTACATCCGTAGATTCTTGGACGAGAGAGACTTTACTGAGGTTGAGACCCCAATGATGAACGTCATTGCCGGTGGTGCCACTGCCAAGCCATTCATCACCCACCACAACGACTTGAACCTCGACATGTTCATGAGAATCGCTCCTGAGTTGTTCTTGAAGGAGTTGGTTGTTGGTGGTATGGACAGAGTCTACGAGATTGGTCGTCAGTTCAGAAACGAGGGTATCGACATGACGCATAACCCAGAGTTCACCACCTGTGAGTTCTACCAGGCCTACGCCGATGTTTACGACTTGATGGACACTACTGAGTTGTTGTTCTCCGAGATGGTCAAGGAGATCACTGGTGACTACAAGCTCACCTACCACCCCGATGGCCCAGAGGGCAAGGCTTTGACCTTGGACTTTGCCAGACCATGGAAGAGAATCAACATGATTGAAGAGTTGGAGAAGGTCTACAACGTCAAGTTCCCTCCAGGAGACCAATTGCACACTGCCGAGACCGGTAAGTTCTTGAAGCAGATCTTGATTGACAACAAGCTCGATTGTGCTCCACCATTGACCAACGCCAGAATGTTGGACAAGTTGGTTGGTGACCTCGAGGACTCGTGCATCAACCCAACCTTCATCTTTGGTCACCCACAGATGATGTCTCCATTGGCCAAGAAGGACAGAAAGATTCCAGGCTTGTGTGAGAGATTCGAGGTGTTTGTTGCTACCAAGGAGATCTGTAACGCTTACACTGAGTTGAACGATCCATTTGACCAGAGAGCCAGATTCGAGGAGCAGGCCAGACAGAAGGACCAGGGTGACGACGAGGCCCAGATGATCGACGAGACTTTCTGTAACGCCTTGGAGTACGGTTTGCCACCTACCGCTGGTTGGGGCTGTGGTATCGACAGATTGGCCATGTTCTTGACCAACTCCAACACCATCAGAGAGGTTTTGTTGTTCCCTACCTTGAAGCCAGACACTGCCGCTAAGGTTGAGGATGCTACAGCTGAGCCATCTAACTAATTATGGATTGTCTAAATAGAGCGTGAATGCCACAAGTGTATTTATCCAACTACCTTCTAACGAGGTCACCATTTTTCTTCATCTCAAGCGCCTTTTTGTACGGCGGTGCTGTTGGCATCTGAATGGGCTTGAGGCTTCTCCGAGCTTCGTTAGAGTTCAAAAGGTAAGAAGCATCAGAGTCACCCATTTTCAAATCACCGCAAGCCACAAACAGCGGAATGAGGCGTTCCTCCGTTGGCATTTCAAAGCCCTCTTTAATATAACTCTTGCCAATGTCCGCATTCTCGAAAAACTCCTCCGTCGATTTGCTAAAATCAAGCTCAGCATTCCAACCAGGCCTTGGTTGATAACCCCGACAAACGACAAACGCTTCAAGCGATGTTCCACGAGATGAACGAGGTTTAGCACAGACGACTTCCTCAAACAAGTATCCGAGTTGGCTGTAAAGTAGGTCGATGTCTCTTCCTCTGAAGACCTTAGCGATAAATGTACCACCAGTTTTGAGTATGCAAGTTGTGAGCTGAAGAGCTGCCAAAATAAGCTGTGCCTGAATGTACTCATCAAGGTCGTGAAGGCCTGTGACATCAGGAGCACCATCACTAACCACAAGATCAGCCGGCTCTCCACCGAAAATATCTAGTATGCTCTGTAGTGTTTTGGGGTGCGTGATGTCCGCCTGAAGACAAGTGACCCCTTCGATGGGGCTCATAGGCTGAAGATCAACGGCAACAACTTTGGTGTTCTTCTTCCTCTTAAGCTTTTCACTGAGTACCTGAGACCATGAACCTGGAGCTGCGCATAGATCCACCACACGATAGACACCTTTAAAGATATTAAATTCCTCGTTAATTTGGAGAAGCTTGAAGGCAGATCTTGCTCTGTAGCCCTTCTCCTTGGCCTGTCTATAGTAGATATCTCTTTTGTCCTTGGACGAGTTCCCCATGGTGTAGTTTGTAGGATGAACAGGATCATCGCGAAAGAAACTGTCTTGTGGGTTTTAACACAGTTCACGTTTGATCAAGACCTGATAGCATTGAGGTAGTAAGGACAGAAGATTCCAAAGTCTAGCCCATTTGTTACACAGCTTTTTAATTCAAAAATAGTCTTTTGCAGTAGTGTCTCTTCCAGCATGCTCGTTGAGAGAGATGGACCTAAACCAGAGGGTATACCAGGGATGACACCGAAAAGCACAATCAAAGTCCAAAGGCAGTTCTTTATTCTGGGCAATCAAAAGATCCCAATTTAATACTCTTTACCATTCCATACAACTCTGCTACATCTATAACTCGAAATCAAAATCCACTCACGTGACAAAATTCGGTTGATTGAGATTTTTTCCAAGCACCGTTAGAACGACCCATCCACCTACCATGTTGACCCGCCAGATACTTGGGCTCAACGTCTCTAGGCGTGCCTTTTCATCATTTCCTCGTACACTTCAAAAGTCAAACAAGAAGCTTCTGCCCAAGGAGTTCTTGGAGAAGGAAGCTGCCGAGAGAGCCCAGAATGAAGAATTCAGACAGAACTTGTTAGACAAGGAGTTCAACATAGAGCCCAAGATCAAGCCAGACGGCAAGATTCCTCTTAACTTGGAGCTTTTGCAGTACAAACCCATAAGGCTTCCGCCTACGCATGGCCATGAGGTCGCCAAACTCAAATTTAGAGGATACAACGAAGACCATTTGACCAGAGCATCTGAATTCGCTGCTAGAGCGGCCTTTTACTTGGGCATTCCATGCTCTCGTGTGAAGAAAGTCAAGACGGAACGCAGATTATACACTGTGATCAAGTCCCCATTTGCCCAGTCCAAGAACAAAGAGAACTTCTTAAGAATCACCTACAACCAAGAGTTGAGGGCGTACGACACCAACCCTGAGGTGCTCGATTTATGGCTTTCATACATCAACAAGCATGCTTTGGAGGACGTCAAGTGTCTGGCCGAGATCACCACCAGAGAGAACCTTGACTTTGTCAAATCGTTGGATGCTTTGACTGCCCAGGACGCAAAGCTTCCAGACGCTTATGCAGACACCACTGACCCTATCGCTGCCAAGGTCAAGGACTTGTTGCAGTCCGAGCAGTTCAAGCAGCACTTCTAATGTACATAGTTGTTCGAATTCGATACAAGGAACGAAAACAGAGAGACGTAGTGAGAGGCCGTATATGGGATATTTCGTGTTTCATTATAGCCATTAACGATTTCGGAGCTATGGCCCTGGAGGCCACCCTTAAGAGATGGCTTCAATGCTCCAATTAGGGTGCCGGTGCTAGCCTCGATTGAATAGACATCGTGCATCCGTCCAGAGAATCTGTGGAATGAATCTGCACAGATGGTTTCGATAGGTATCTGTTGTCAGATTTGCGAGTTCGAGTTGGTGCGGTATCGTAAATGGGGTGGTAAATTTCCACCCATAACTTGCAACCAGAACACCTTCATGCAAATCGAAATCTCACCGTGACCACGCAATCTAACGTCGTGGCCTTCTGCCGGTCCACATGTACGGACGTGCCATTCCTAGCCATCTCATGAACCAGCATTGGTCTCTGGCAGGCTAGCTCATCCGCACGGCCATTTCTCAGCTAGACAACTACCAAAAAATGCAGTAATCACCCGTACATGTCCCAGTCTTCTTCCTCCTCCTCGTCATCCTCCTCCTTGGCCCTTGCAAGTTCACGAGCCAAACGCTCGCGCCTCACACTATCGGCGTCCCGCATGTCAAAACGGCACAACGGGCACGACGAGTGCATCTTGAGCCACGGGGCTATGCAATCCATGTCGAAGACGTGCTCACGGCGGCCTTTGACGTGGCAGGGGAGCTTCACGACCAAAGGGTACTCGGCGTCCGCAAAGCGGTTAGTGCAAATGGGGCAGTCGGCGGTCTCGGGAAGCGACGACACGTCCACCCGCTCAAGGGAATCGAGGAACTCCTGTGAAACGCCCGCGTCCGGGCGGAACTTGTCGCCTACTCGTTCCAACGAGGCGATGATCTCCTGAAGCACCTCGGAACGCTCGTCCTGGTTGATCGTGCGTAGCGCCCTGTTGAAAAGCTCTCTTCCCAGGTGCTGGTGGCCCTGGGCATCCACCGACGTGTCGGCTATGAAGCTTTCTATGATGCTGGACAAGGTCTGGTGCGGTTGGTCTTGGGATGGAGCCCGCGAGCTCAGCTCCAAGTTGTGGTCGTCTGTGGTTAGCATTTGGGAAGGGGTTGTGGGTTTCGTTGATTTTGCGGTTTTCAGAAAGAAAAGTGGTAGAATCAGCACATACCTTCGTAGGTCATAGGAAAAGCAGTGAGTAATGATAGCGCCACTCATGATAAGCCGGAGCGGCTCGTGATGGGCACACACACTCTCCATCTCACTAACACACACACTCGCGAATTAGCACCAAACCGCCTGGATGCACGAAATGGGGGGACAAAGTCCGAGCAAGGGTCCCTTGTTCTTCTGCGCAAGACAATGCTCCGGCTCCGATCGAATGATGTCTCGGTAGAAAGTGCACTCCTCTCCGCATGCCTTGCATTCTTGCTTTTGGGGCCCATTGGTTCGATTGGATGTAGCATAAATTCTGAGATATCATCCGAGGCGCTGCAGTGATCCGAGGCTGGAGCCTGGGCCTGTGGCCTGATATGCGCTGGGCATACTGAGGTGCATTGGCAACGGTCACGTTTTATTTTTAGGGTTCGGCGTTGGTCCGACTACAGTGATTTTCTTTGGATTTATGGTTTAGGTGGTTTTGGTATTTAGTTGTGGTGAGGTTTAGGGGTGCTTAGCAGTGGCTGCGAATGGCAGTGCAGTCAGGTGGTGGAAGGTGGGGCCCCTTAGCGCCGGAATGGACTCCTTTTTAGACATAAGCTTTATCGGGTCTTTTTCAGCTCTTGCTTTTTACGGAGACCGAAAAGCGTTTTTCTGCAATAGGAGGCCTGTGGCTCCCTCCATTCAGTGCTGGAAATGGCTGCGAATCTCGCGCATCCAGTAAGTTACCTCTCCAGTGCACCTTTGCCAGTATCTTTTCGAGTACTCTTTTCAGAGTACTCTCTTCAGAATGCTCTTTTCAGAATGCTCTTTTCAGAATACTATTCCAAGACACTCTGTTCCCTTCGCTAGTCGGCCATCGGCGCAGATTCCTCCTGCTCCAGCAGATTCTCCTGGTCCTCGTCGTACTGAAATACCTCTCGCTTCTGGCCATACACAAAGTACGAGTCCACCTCCAGACTAAGGTGGAGCGGCGTCATGGGCAAGTCCTCCATCGGCGTCTGTACAGGCGGTAGCGTCGGCAGCTCGTCTCCTCTGTTGATGCGACGGGTGTTGTATTGCCCATTGTGACCATGTAGGCCGTTGCGTTTGTAGGAGCCCGAAAGCAGTTTTGGCGGCGTCTGCGAGCCAAGCCAGAATCTCGACGGCAGCGTTCCAAGCGACGTGGGGTCCAAGTTGGGCAGATCTGGCGCAGAGATCATCCCACTACTTCTAGCCATATGGATGCTCGGGGTGGGCTCCTGGCCCGCCAGCGTGAGCTTGTGGTACGGGTGAAGACGCTGATGATGCAAATGTGTCAAAGATGTCCGCAGAGGCGGGCCGTGGGAGTTGCGCCGGTCTACAAGGTGTGGGAGCTGCCCAATAGAGCTCAAGTTGTTGGCGTTGAGTGAAAGCAACGAGATCGTCAGCGAGCTGGGAATGAGCCTCCCGTCAATGCCTCGGCCAACAGATGTGGCAAGAAGCTCCGGTTCGGGGTGTTCGTCCGTGAGATCCTCTCCTTCGTGTCCTGCCCGAGTCTGGACCGGTGTACCTCGTTCGTCCTGGGCTTTCGCCACGGACCTTGAGAGAACAGAACCGTGCTCACGGCTGCGGTCGTCTGTTTCCAACAGAAGCTCGCCGAGCTTCGTGCACATGTTGTTTGTGTAAGACAGACTCATCCTTGTCTGTGGCTCCAAAGAGTGGTTGACTTGTGGCGACGGACTTCGACAATCCGGTAACCAGGTGTGTGCAGCGGTGTGCGTGTTTTGCAATTCAGAGAGAAGGAGCGGCAGCTGTATGTTCCGGGTGTTTAGTTAGGTGGATCGATCAAACAATTGGAGTGGGCTGAATTTTCAATGGAGGATTTTTCTGACCAATGTGGAGGGCCACCGTCACGTGACACGCAACTCCTTGACTCCGAGAAGCGCCATTCCGCCACCTGGAGCGGTTTAACGGAGCTTGACGGGTAGCTATTCTTTTCCTCGATTGTTTCCGAGCTCCACGTTCCTTACTTCCCCGCCGTTCACTCACCATCACTTTGAATGGTAACTGAGAAGCGCGAAATCTCAGGTGGGGAACCAACGATAAGACACCCGAGATAACCGGAGATATGCACGGCATATGCCCCATAAACAGCTTTTTGGCGCCGAATTGTCGCCTTCCGAAGACGGTCTCGAGTAACCCGACTAGAAAATTTTTCTGTTTTCCAAAATACCTCATTCTGTGCTTTTTATTCCCCGATCCGTGTGGCGGGCCGTTTAGCCACCTGAACCCTTTTTCTTCATCGGTGTGCATATGGGCCGCGCTGATAGCGATAAACTGCACCACATGCGGGAACTATCTCTATCTGGAGAAGTATGAAAACGCCATTTGTGCAAGGCATTGGTGGCCGGGGGTAGATTAAAAATAAAGCCAAATGCAAGAAGTCGCCAAAATTGGCGGTTTTTCAGTTTATAAAAATCTATGTTTATCTAAAATTCGCCCTCGTCGCGAGGGTCAATCTTGAAGATCTTGTCTGGGTTAAGGATACGCTTGGGGTCTAGAGAAAGCTTCAATTTGCGCATAGTGTTCACAGCATCTTCGCCAAGCTCGATGGAGAGAAATGGCCTTTTTCCGTTTCCTATGCCATGCTCTCCGCTTGCAGTGCCTTCATTTCTGAGGCCAATCATGGTAATTTCGTTGATCACCTTGTGACATTCTTCAAGCTGGTCTGGTGTGTAGAAAAGGTCGGCGTGGAGATTACCGTCGCCAACATGACCAAGAACGACAGATTTGAAGCCCGACTTCCCCACGAGCTCTTTGATTTCGTCCACCACTTTCGGCAATTTCGAAAGCGGCACGGCAATGTCTGTAACCCAAAGCCTCACATCCTCGTGGATTTCGTTCTTGCCGTAGTCGAGAATAGAAAAAAATGCATTCTTTCTGGCGGCGAAGAGCTCCTCGCCCTCGGCTTTGTCCTTGGCAACGATGAAATCGGCACATTCGTTTTCAAGCGAGATCTTTTTCACAATGTCGATCTTCTCATCCACCACTCTTTGGTTATGCCCACCGATTTTGAAAAACACAGTGGGCACCTCAAGCCATTTCTTAGAAAGCTGCCCACTGTAGTTCGTGCAATGCATCATGTCCTCGTCCAAAAGCTCGATGGCCTCGGGTTGGACTCCTCTTCTGAATAATTCTGCAACTGTTTGAGTCGCCAGATGCACCGAGCGAAACTGGCCTACGGCAACTGTCTCATGAAGTGGTTTGACCTGGAGCTTCACCGTAGCTTCCGTGACAATGCCAAGCGTGCCTTCGCTTCCAATGAAAAGACCAGTCAAATTGTACCCAGATGATGTCTTCCTAGGACGCTGTCTCGTTTTGATAACTGTACCGTCAGCAAGCACCACAGTCAAAGAAATAACATTATACACCATAGCGCCGTATCGTGAGGCATTTATCCCCGAGGCGTTTGTGTTGACCATTCCGCCAATTAAGCCACTGGGTCCACAGTCACAACCGAACATCATCTTCTCGCCGGTGAGCTGCTCATTGAGCTCCACCCAGTTAACACCGGCCTGCAAAGTGGCATCCAAATCATCGTGGTTGATCTTAAGAACCTTGTTCATCCGACTAGTGTTCAAAACGATGCCACATCGGGTAGAAAATGTATGTCCTTCGAGCGACGATCCGCCAGAATAAGGCACCACCGGCACGCTGTACTTATGAGCCACCTTCATGATCTTCGAGACCTCGTCGGTCGAGTATGCGTATACAATGTATTCGGGCTTTTCGTGTGGTTTTGGTGGGTGCGGAGTGAAGCCATTATCTGTATGCCCTGTAATCTCAGCAGGCGATCGAGTCACTCGGTCTTCTCCCACAGCTTTTTTTATTTCGCCTATGGCAGTCTCCAATTCCTCTTTAGTGCTGTATTTGGGGGTGTCCAAGTTTTCTAGCTTGGTGGTGGAGGACCACGGGAATGCATACTCTGGTGGATCTTCAATGGCTTTCTTTCTTCCTAGAAGATAACCAGCAGTGCCAAAAGAGGCTGATGCAATTAATGCAGGAACTATAGCTGAAGCCTTCCTGGGCTTTGTGCTTTGTGAGTTCCACCGCCTAGAAAGGCGAGAGAGATTTCTCCACCTGTGCATAGCTTTACTTTGTATTTTCTGCTACCGACTATTTCAACAACTCAATAGGCGCGCTTATCTATCGCCAATGTGGCGCTTTTTCGCAACCGCTCTCTATGCACTATTTAGGAAGAGGTGGCCGGGGTGGCAGCCAGAATGTGCTCTGGATGAGCTTCCACGGTTTTTTTAAAAACATTCTCTACCGTCTCAATGCCGTGTTTGCGGAAACTCTTCATAGGCTTCATGCCCCATTTCTTCAACATGGCGATGTCCTCTTCCCAGCCACTACACATAGTGGTGAGCATGCGTTCTCCAGTAAAAATGGCGTTGCAACCAGCAGAAAAACAGAGAAACTGCTCGTGTTCTTTCATGGTGTATCTTCCCGCGGCAAGGCGAATAATAGACTCGGGCATGAGGAGTCTGGCTGTGGCGATGGTTCTCAAAATTGCATCAAACTTCAATCTTCTCTCGGAGTTTACCGGAAGCTTGGAGATCTCTGCTTCCATAGGGGTGCCTTTAATAGCGACCAAACGGTTGATAGGCAAAGACTCAGGATGCTTCTCCATTGTCGCTAACGTGTACAAAAAACTGACATGGTCCTCGGGGGTTTCACCCAAGCCCAAGATTCCTCCTGTGCATGCTTTGATTCCAACTTTCTGAACGTTCTTGATTGTATCAAGACGATCATCGTAGGATCTGGTGGAAATAACACTTGGGTAGTGCTCTCTGGAGGTATCAATATTGTGGTTGTAAGCAGTCAAGCCAGAGTCCTTAAGCACTTTTGCCTGGTCCTCGTTGACCATACCCAAGGTAACACAAGTTTCCATATTCAACTCATCATTAATCCACTTGACCATTTCGGCGATTTTACGCAATCCAGACTTACGGCCTTGCATGTCTCTCCAGGCGGCACCCATGCAAAATCTGGTGCTTCCGTTTTCTTTAGCCTTAATAGCAGCCTTCTGGACCTCCTCCAACTTTACCAATTTTTCTGCTTTCGTTCCAGTATCATAACGGCTCGATTGGGAGCAATACTTGCAGTCCTCCGAACAACCTCCCGTTTTAATGTTGAGCAAAGTGCAAAGTTGAACCTCCGAAGGATCGTGGTATCTACGATGCTGGAGCTGGGCCTGAAATGTTAACTCCGAAAGAGGAGTGTTGTAAATATCCCTAATTTGCTCTTTGGTCCATTCACTGTGTGGCTTGCAGTTGATGGCCAAATTGATAGCCTTAACAGGGGATACAATTGAAGGTTCACTAAAAGCAGCCTTCACCCCTAAGGTCTTTGCAGAACCAAGACGGACACTTGTGGTAAATTTTCGAATAAACATATTGTGATCTGGGTAATTTTTCGTTTACTCCAGACTTACCTAGAATTATATAGGGACTGAGATAAGAAAATTTTATCCAATAAAGCACCCGCTATAAATAAGATGCCCCGCCTCTAGTAATCTTGCAGGGAGTCATCTTGAATCTCCTGTCAGTAGCAGGACGCGCATAATGAATCATCTGAGTCACCCATCGTTATCTTGACATATGAGGTCATCTAACAAAGGAAAATCGACAAAGACTTTTCAAAATTCAAAGGGGAAGAATTGTCGCTCATGTAGAATACTTTCTACAGATTTCTATCTCTGAAAGGGTTGTATACTTCCAGAAGTAGAGAAATACTGCTTTCCCTGAAAATCTATAGATTCTGACTTTACTCCGGCCACATTCACCTCACCCTAGATACATCGCTCAACACGCCTATCTCAAATCGAAAGCTCAAAGGCTAGACCTAAAAGCAGACCTGACCTAATAGTTGGCGCGATTAGGGTTTCAGCCCTCGATGCGTCCTTTTGTGGTGTCTGGGTCTTTATCCTGCTCGCACCAACGCACTGTTGAAAAAAAAAATCGACTCTCAAGTAAAAATCTTCATACAACTACATTAGCAATGGCTCCAATCGTATGTATCACCTAAGTTATGAACAGATATCGAACAGTCGAATGAACCTTGAACGGGAAACCCTATTCATATGTGGAAATAAAAACTCTCTTAGCCTTTGAGGCACCGGAGCTTTTCTTCAATGAGAAGTTCTATCCATTTTAACACCAACACCGCATTAGAGATAATCCGGTGTAACATTTGAAAAAGATTCCCGTCCTGGGGGCTTTGCTGTCTTTATCTGGCGGATCATCGGTCCGGTTTGATAATTTACGTACGGTAGGCTAACAGGACAGACCACTAAGAACACTCACGCCCCAAAGAAGTTCGTCGTTGACACCTCCGCCCCAGTGGAGAACGCTGTCTTCGACCAGGAGGCTTACGTCAAGTTCTTGAACGAGCGTGTTAAGGTTGACGGTATCGTCGGTAACTTGGGTGACGCCATCACCATCACCGAGGAGGGCAACAAGGTTGTTGTTGTTTCCACCGCCAAGTTCTCTGGTAAGTACTTGAAGTACTTGACCAAGAAGTACTTGAAGAAGAACCAGCTCAGAGACTGGATCAGATTCGTCTCTGTCAAGAGAAACCAGTACCAGTTGCAGTTCTACTCCATCGATGACGAGGAGGAGGAAGATGACGAGTAAATGCTTCCAGTTGTATAATACATAATAGTCTGAATAGTTTACTTGATTGGGAAAGGTTACAGATTTGTAGACATCTCGTTGATCTGCGAAGGCTGCCTTTGGGTGGTGAAAACACCCTTTAAACAGCACGCTGTGCGCTGATACTACTGCTACACGTACTTGGGATGGAATAGGGCCTGGTGAGCATTGAGTATGGCTCTTTTGAGCCAAAAGGCTCCTTCCAAATCACAGTTTCTTCTCCAAAAACTCAGTTTGAAGTTTTTTCTTCATAACATGCGCTATATTGGCCGGATTTTGTCCATAGTTTACCCATAGATTCACAGCCGCAAAAAATACATACCCCACGAGTCAAAATTTCAAAAGAGCGGCTCCTTCAAGCAGTAACGACAAATGCAGAACTTAACGATGACCTTAGCCAATCGGACTCAAGAAGACTTCGTGGCCAAGTTGGCTAAGGCGTAAGACTGTTAATCTTAAGATCGTGAGTTCGACCCTCACCGAGGTCGCTTTTTTGTCTCGTACAGTGCTTTCTTTTTGCTTTCGTACTGCTCATCACGAATTCTCATATGTTAATGTCTGGGTGGAGTACTGCCCCGCCATGCACACCGACATAAGTGGGATTCTTCTTTAGGTAAAGATAAACGAGAGGTCATGAGAGTGGTCGATTTCAAAGCAAATGTGAAACATTAAAAGGCTCGAACTAACCACAAAGCAAGTTTAACGCCTAGCCTCAAATGATGCCATCATGCTCGCGTAATCGTAAAAAAAAAGATTCTTTCGCAGAAGCACGTTACATTGGAATAGTTTTGATTCGCTTACACACCATGCGAAGTTGAGGCCGTCAAAAAAAGTCCGATCGTTCAAACAAGTAGATAAAATAGAAAATTGCCATTTATTGGATAGAGTAGGTTTAATATTCTCAAATACAAAAAACCGACTGGCCTTTTTGAGTTTGTTTGTATGTTTGACCTGTAGTCTCTTCCTAACGGCCGGGCCTATGCAACTCCACTATACAGTTTTCTCAATGTGACTGATTCCTCAGGTAAAAAACCCACCTTCTACAGCTTTTTTTCCCAAAACAAAATACTGTATTCGTCATGGAGTCTTTGACCAAAGCTTCCATGAAAGTCTGTCCTTTCGTGAAACTGAGATCTACCCACGCTCTTCGTCAGATGAGCGAAGCTCTGACCTTAACGAAGCATGCAAGGGCCTGTCCATTTGTTGGGGCTGCCATGGCTGCTAGAGAATACTCCCAGTCTTCCAAGCCTGCTGCTGCTTCCAGTGCCCCTGCTGGCTCTTCTCGTGTTCCAGCCGGTTACTCCTTTTCTGGAAGTGACTTGGTTTCCAACACCATGGAGATGGTTGACAGGTCGTCAAAGGAGAAAGCGTTCGACTACAATGGCTTCCTCTCGAACGAAATCTCCAAAAAGAGAACCGACAAGTCTTACCGGTACTTCAACAACATCAACCGTTTGGCTGAAGAGTTCCCCAGAGCCCATTTGGGCAGTGAAGGTGAACGAGTAACTGTATGGTGTGCAAACGACTACTTGGGCATGGGCACTAACGAAAAAACAATTGAGGCCATGAAGGCCACTTTGGACAAATACGGTGCCGGCGCTGGCGGCACTAGAAATATCGCAGGGCATAACCGACATGCCATAGCTTTGGAATCCGAACTTTCGGCTTTGCACAAGCACGAAGCAGCTTTGGTATTCAGCTCGTGTTTTGTTGCTAACGATGCTGTGCTCTCTCTTTTGGGCCAAAAAATGAAGGATTTGGTGATCTTTTCCGACGAATTGAATCACGCTTCCATGATTCAGGGTATACGTAACTCCAGAGCCCGGAAGGAGGTGTTCAAGCATAACAACTTGAGAGATTTGGAGGAGCGCTTGGCGAAGTATCCCAAGAATATCCCCAAATTGATCGCTTTTGAGTCTGTTTACTCGATGTGTGGCTCTATTGCTCCCATCGAAGAAATATGCGATTTGGCCGATAAATACGGTGCCATGACTTTCTTGGATGAAGTCCACGCTGTGGGAATGTACGGTCCCCACGGTGCTGGTGTTGCGGAGCACTTGAATTTCGAGGAACACTTGAAGGCTGGTTTGAGCAAGATCCGCCCCGACTCTGTGATGAACAGAATTGACATGGTCACCGGTACTTTGGGTAAGGCCTATGGTGTTGTTGGTGGCTACGTCACCGGTAAGCAAAGCATGATCGATTGGATCCGGTCCTTTGCTCCCGGCTTTATTTTCACCACTTCGTTGCCTCCTGCTGTGATGGCAGGTGCATCTGCTTCGATCAGACATCAGAGATCTACTTTGCTGGACAGAATCGCCCAGCAGAAAAACACTAGGTACGTGAAGAATAATTTGGCCAATATTGGTATTCCGGTGATTCCCAACCCTTCCCACATTGTGCCTGTGTTAGTTGGCAATGCTGCTGACGCCAAAAAAGCCTCGGACTTGTTGTTGAGCAAGCACAACATCTACGTCCAGGCCATTAATTTCCCTACTGTTCCTATCGGAATGGAAAGATTGAGAATTACTCCTACTCCTGGCCATGGTCCCAAGATTGCCAATGAGTTGATTGGTGCGGTTGACTCTGTGTTCAAGGAGTTGAACTTGAAGAGAGTGTCCGCCTGGGAGAGAGAAGGTGGGCTTTGCGGTGTTGGCGAGCCTGGCCTGTCTACTGTTGAACACATTTGGACAGATCAGCAGTTGTCTTTGCAGGACCATGACTTGAACGCCAACGTTATCGACCCTGTGATTGCGCCAAACGCCGTCAGCTCCGGTGTTCCCTTTTGATTGTTTTTACTGAACTTTCATATGCCACTCTATATGCCAATCTATTGTTATTCTCTCTCTAAACAAGTGTAGCTCTCTATACCAGTTTTATCGCTGAGATGTATAGTGTAGTAAGCGTCTGCAGTCAGTACGCGTTTTCAAAACATCAACACTACAACCACATCGCAGCATCGAGTCCTAGATTTAATTAGTATGAACACCGAGAGCCTGCCTACACACCTTTACCTTAACAGGTTGGTGAGCTCGTTGGTTCCCTCTGAATTTGGTGCTCAATACATTAAAAGCTTGGTGAGCGCCTTACTAGCGTTTATATCTGGGGAAACGAGGGATTCAACTCAGATCACCGAGGAATTAAGAGCACATTTCATGAAGAACGGTACTGAAAATAACTGGAATACCTTCCAGACGATACTTTCCTCCCTTCCTCAGCAAAGCAGCCCCGATCAACTATCCTCATACCTACAGTTCCTTCTAAATCTTGTTCCTGATCCTAAGAGTGTTGCACCTTCAATGCTACCCAATGCCAGGTCCAGTCCCGTTCTGTCTTCCCCTTTCAACCAATCATATGCTCACTTCCAGAGTCTGAATGGTCGTCCGAGCAGCCAACCAAGGCCATATGATGATGTCCCTGATGATGAGACCATCCTCCCGTTTCTACCGAAAACCCTTGTGGGTCTAGATACCCAATTGTTTACATTCACCGATGATGCTGTTAAAATACTGTCGCCCCTCGCCAGAGGACACTTCCAATTAATCAATGACCTTTGTGAGCCTGCCATAATTTATAGGCATCTCCACGGCTCCGTCGAGAAGCTCAGAGGAAAAAGCGCCTCCCCTATCAAAGCTGCCTTCATGCAAGTGTTGGGTGCTAAATTAACTACATATGCTACTGAAGTCACCAGACTCTTTCACAAATCTCCAACTTCACTTCTACAAGTGTGCCATGAGCTACAGGATCATATTGTTGAACTTCGAACATTGTCACATCTCCATAAACAAATGGAGGAGCTCGATGGATTCCAATTTCTCGAAGAGACGTTTAGGCTTACCAGCTTTGGCGATAGTCTCGTGAAGAGCCTGGCTACTGATGTCTATAACGAGCTCAAAAAACCATACTTTCAGTACATGGAACATTGGATTCTCCGAGGCGAATTGGTGGATGTTAATGAGGAGTTTTTTGTGTCTTTCAATGCTGAAGCTGACCATATTAATGACATTGTTCAATTTCATGGGAAGAGACTCCCGTTGTTCATGGGCATCAGCGAGGAAGACTGTCTCAACATCTTTCAAATCGGTAAGACGCTAATTTTTCTTGACAAGTTCGCCAAAGAGCTTGAATGGCTTAGCGCATACAGCAAGCACTATTCCGCTTACATCTTTCATCACAATAATGGGTTGATCTCTCTTGACAAGAACTCCCTCAAAGTCCTTTTCCAGACCCAATATGGTGAGCTTAAAAACTACTTGACTTCAGTGGCATATCACAAATACGATTTGTTCGACCATCTCACGAATCTCAAGAAAATAATGCTAATTGGTTCAAGTGATTTTGTGGAGGCGATTAACGAGAGGGGTCTTGTTCTTTTCAATGAGCCTGCCTCGTCATTGACATCAGGAAAGTTGGCGGGCCTTCTTTCGGGTGCCATCAACACTTCATCGATTCGTCTGCTACCGCCTCGGTTCCAGCTGAGAATCGATGCCCGTATTTTGGATTTAAGCCATGGAAGTATTGGATGGGACGTTTTTACGTTGGAGTATAAGCTCCAGGAGCCTCCACTCGAGTTACTCCTCAACGACCACGGCCAATCGACCCATTACCTTCGGTTGTTCAATTTCTTGTGGAGTCTCAGACATTTTCAGTTTCTACTCAACAAAAACTACGTGGACTACGTCAAATTGCAGAAAAGTTATCTCCCGAAGCTTGACTCCAAAAAAGGGCATCTTACAAGAGGACGTATATCGAGCGTTCGCCAGGGTTGGTTCTCGAAATGTCTCAAAACAATTAACTTGATTAGATTTCGCCTTTCTAAACTCGTATCGGCACTTCTCAAATTTTTGTCGTACGATTTGATTGAGCACAATTTCCAGGAGAAGGTGGTGAAGCTGGTTTTCAAAGGAAGCTTAGCCATTGATCCATCATTCACAAGCCAAACATCGCGTAAAGACCGCAACCTTCCAATTCTTGACAAATCATTTGCCGCAGCATTTGCGTATCAGACCAATTTTGCGTTTTCAAATATAGAAAGGGTGCCATTGGCGAACCTCAATGTTGTGGAGCACACAATCGATGAATTCACAACCATGCACCTGAATTATCTCAAAGGAATCTACAATTGCAAGCTCATGAACGAGGACTACAAGGGCAAATTGAGTCAGGAGCGAATAATTGACCAAATTTTTGCGTTCATGGAGATTTTGTTTGCTTTTCTCAAGAGCAGCGAAGAGTTCAGTTCCTCGGTAGTCAGCTATGTCAACTTGCTCGACTTGAGCATGTCCGCCGATTCAGATGCAGGCAATGCGTTTGAGGGTGATTTGGAGCATCTTCACGTGCGATTAACAGACCTTATGAGAGTGATGTACAATGACCTCTTCAAGAATAGCTTCGAGCCAAGACTCAGCATTTTTACGAAAGACCTTCGTGCAGACTTGGATCTCAAGGATTTGAGCAAGATGGTTTGAGGAAGCCGCAAAAAATATCCCGGTCGTTATCGAGAGGACCACCGGTGCGCAACCCCACAAAAGTGAAATACCAGGCCGAGTGCAGAAAAAGAAAGCCCCGAAGGTTTCTATAACTGAATGTATTCATGCTGGGGCACTTTCCAATCCCTCAATTTTCCGTCGAGGGTTCAAGAGTTAGGTGATTTTTCCATACCCGAGGCGTGCTCTGTGGGTATTCTTCCGTGCGCAGATGTGAAAAATCACTAGCAAGTCCGAAACAGCGATAACGAAGGAAGGGACCGTAGTGATTCTCGTAAATGAAAAGTCCGTCTAAGTGCATAATTGCGCAGCCACGACGACAATAGAGAGATTTTGGGAATGTCAGCGGGAAAGAAGACACCAATGGCACATATTGCACACAATCAGAGGGACACAATCTGGTTGGTAGAGAGGTTTCTCGGCCTGAGGAACCGCGGATTAAATCTCGAGTCTTGTTTCCCCAGACTCTCATCCGCAGGGACAGAAAAAATCCCGGAATATATAAAAACCACGCTGCTAGCAGTTCCCATTTTTTTTTTTCATAACTTGATTCACCCACTTTTGTCAAGTTCCTTTCCAACCACATTCATTTCTTCCTGGCTTTTGCAAAGCACGAGTTTTACTTTACCTGTGATATTCAACACTGATAAATCTTGATACATAATGGAGGAAGTCGACAGCGTTTTGGTTGAAAACATTAAGAGTTTCGGCTCTGGTGGTTTCGGTGGTGTGTGTGCCGTCTTGACCGGCCACCCATTCGACTTGGTCAAGGTCCGTTTGCAAACTGGCGTCTACAAATCCACCGCTGAGTGTCTCAAGGGCACCTTGGCCAAGGACGGTGCTCTTGGTTTCTACAGAGGTGTGTTGCCCCCCTTGTTGGGTGTTACCCCCATGTTTGCCGTTTCCTTCTGGGGTTACGACATGGGTAAGAAGATTGTGACTTCCTTCGTGGGCAAGAAGCCCGAGGAGTTCACCATTGCCCAGACCTCCACCGCTGGTTTCCTTTCTGCCATCCCCACCACCTTGGTGGCAGCTCCTTTCGAAAGAGTCAAGGTCATGATGCAGGTTGCCGACGGCAAGAAGTCCTCCATGGGTGCTGTCATTGCCGAGATGTACAAGACGGGTGGTATCAGATCCATTTTCAAGGGTTCTGCCGCCACCTTGGCCAGAGACGGTCCCGGTTCCGCTCTCTACTTCGCTACTTACGAGTACTTGAAGCAGAAGTTGTCCACTCCAGGTAAGGACTTGTCCTTGGGCGCCATCTCCATTGCTGGTGGTTTCGCCGGTGTGTCCATGTGGCTCGGTGTTTTCCCAATTGACACCATCAAGTCCACCCAGCAGTCCTCCAACGTCAACATCTCCATCAGCCAGGCCACCAAGCAGATCTACGCCAAGGGCGGTATCAAGGCCTTCTTCCCAGGTGTTGGTCCAGCTTTGGCCAGATCTTTCCCAGCCAACGCTGCCACATTTGTCGGTGTGGAGGTTGCTAAAAACTTTTTCGAGAAGCTTTAGATTGGCGATATTTATTTATAAAATGATAATTTCAGAGAGTAGTAGGCTTTTGGTTGCAAACTGCGGCGGTCGCTGCAATAGGCTGTGTGAAGTACAGTAGTCTTTATTTTGACGCCGTTTGCTCAATTGTGCTCCATTTGGCACCTGTGACGTAACCTCGTAGCCCTACCTCCAGCCTGCGCTCAGCAAAAAAACCTACGAGTTTTTTTAAAAACAAAAATTATATCTTGAAATCATAATCTTTGAATAATCACTTCCGATCCTTCGGGAAGTTGTCCGTCACCTTTTCCAGGGCACGGATTTGTCAGTTGGGCTGTTTCGGGAACACACCCGTGCACCATGCGCTCCCACTCTGGACGAGAAAGCTGGCAACAAAAAAGTAGAAAAAAACCATCACTGCAAGTACCCACAATTCACGTCTTTCGGTGCCCGCTCTTGTTGACTCTTTCCTTCTCAACATTCGCTCGATCCTTATACTAGCACTCGAGCGTTAGAGCCCCAAGACAAATTGCCATTTCGCCTGATTCACCCTTGACCGACGAGACCAACCACACAAGCACAACACAACCCCACAACCCTTCCTTACTATGGATTTGGACACAGACGTTCCCATGGAAGACGCCTCGGACGAGCAAGTGCAGTCCACGAAAGTAGACGACAGCAAGCAGCTAAGTAAGAAGGAGGTGAGCACCTCATCCATCAACCAATTGGACCAGTGGATTGAGAAGTTGTCTCAGTGTGAGCCGCTTTCGGAGCAAGACGTCAAGAAATTGTGTGACATGGCGATCGATGTGTTGCAATTCGAAGAGAATGTGCAGCCCGTGCAAGTGCCAGTGACGATATGTGGAGATGTTCATGGCCAGTTCCACGACTTGATGGAGTTGTTCAAAATCGGCGGTCCCTGCCCTGACACGAACTACCTTTTCATGGGTGACTACGTCGACAGAGGCTACTATTCGGTGGAAACGGTCTCTTACTTGGTGTGTATGAAGGTGAGATATCCAAACAGAATCACCATCTTGCGAGGCAACCACGAGTCGAGACAAATTACACAGGTTTACGGCTTCTACGACGAGTGCTTGCGGAAGTACGGCTCGGCCACCGTGTGGAAGCTCTTCACCGACTTGTTCGACTACTTCCCCATCACCGCCCTCGTCGACAACAAGGTGTTCTGTCTCCATGGCGGTCTTTCGCCTATGGTGGAAACCATTGACCAGGTGCGTGAGTTGAATAGAATCCAGGAGGTGCCCCACGACGGGCCAATGTGTGACTTATTGTGGTCGGACCCGGACGACCGTGGCGGATGGGGTATTTCGGCCAGAGGCGCTGGTTTCACTTTTGGCCAGGATATTTCCGAGCAGTTCAATCACACAAACGACTTAGATCTTGTTGCTCGTGCACACCAGTTGGTCATGGACGGCTACTCGTGGTCGCATCAGGAGGCCGTGGTGACGATTTTCTCGGCCCCCAACTACTGTTATAGATGCGGCAACCAGGCCGCCATCATGGAAATGGATGAAAGTCATCAGAAACAATTCTTGCAGTACGACCCTTCCGTGCGGCCAGGCGAACCCACCGTCACAAGAAAGACGCCGGACTATTTCTTGTGAGTGGGCTTTTGGGGACTTTGTATACTACTTGGAGATGGTCGGCTCATTTACAGTTATCGGCTGAAGATCGAATGCTCTTTGACTCCAGTTGCAGCACCACAGCTTGAGACAAGCTGCGAATCTCTGCTGTTTGCGACCAAGGCCGCACCCTTCCCATGCCGCTCCTCATCAGCCTCCATACATGTTCCGATGTGCTTCTAGCACGCTTCATGCATCACGACTGTTATAGCTTCTCTTTAAAATCATGTCTCTTACCACTCTGTAGTACTGGCTTGTTCAGCCAACCAGAACAAGCTTATTCGCGATCCTGCAGGTAACTGGTCCACCCAAACCGCTTCTACCAAAAAATCATCAAGTCTCGAAACCCACTAGTTAACTCCATGTTACGTGCAAACTTCAGAGCCTCAGCTCGCTCCTTGTACACCTCCGTTTTGGAGTCGGACATAAACATTTCCCGTAATGGTAAGGTCCATGTCGCCAGCGGTCCTGGTGGCCGTTCTTCCAGAACTGGTTACACCGCTACTGTCTTTGGTGCTTCTGGCTTCTTGGGCCGTTATGTGACCTCCAAATTGGCCAGACACGGCACCACCACTGTTGTTCCCTTCAGAGATGACATGAAAAAGAGATTTTTGAAAGTCACCGGTGACTTGGGTGTGGTGAACTTTGTGGAGTTTGACGGTAGAAACTTGCAGTCCATCGCCGAGTCTGTCCAACATTCCGACATTGTTTTCAACTGTCTTGGTGCCGACTACAACACCAAGAACTTCTCCATGGCCGATGTCAATATTGAGCTCACTCGTCGTATTACCGAGGCTGTTAAGGCGGCTGGAAACCCAAGATACGTCTATGTTTCCTCTTACAACGCCAACCCCGCCTCCGAGTCTGTTTTCTACGCGACAAAGGGTATTGCCGAGCAGGTTGTGAGAGACATCTTGCCCGACTCTACCATCGTGAGACCTGCTCCTATGTACGGCCGTGAGGACAACTTGTTGAACTATTTGGGTCCCAAGTTGAAGATGTGGACCCCTAACAGAAATGCTAAAGAGATCTGGCCTGTCCATGTACTTGACGTCGCACACGGTCTTGAAAGAATTGGCTACGACGACTCCACCGTTGGCCAGACCTTCGAGTTGTACGGTCCTGAGAAGTTGTCCTTCAAGGAGATCAGAGAAATGATCCATGGTATTACCCAGGACTTCTCTCAAGTCGGCCCATTCTCATACAGCTTTGCTGACTACCAGATTCCATTGTCGTTGGCCAAGTTCGTGGCCCAGGCAAAGCAGTACGTCTACTGGAAGCAGACCAACCCCGACCAGGTTCAGAGACATTTGATCAACCAGACCATTGATCCTACTGCCAAGACTTTCGCCGACCTCGGCATCGACAAGACTGATCAGTTGGCTGATGTTATTTTCTCCTACGTGAAGCACTGGAGACATCCATTGATCGCTCAACAGGGCGCCCCATCCAAGAAGGAGACCAGCAGATTGCGTGAGATGGAGCACTTCACCTAAGCATGTAGATTACACTAGCATATTTAATTCAAAGTTACGAACGGAATTCTGGGGGACTTCAACTATCTGGTTCACCTGCACCCAACATTCTCGGTATTCTCCGGCCTTATCGTAGATATATATCAAGCGGGTATTTCCATGAGCTGAGACATAGTTAGTATGACGTCTCTTCCCGATCCAGATAAGCTCAGTGAGCTCAACAATGCTGAAAAGTCCGAGGTCTTGGGACACCTCTTCGAGCCATGCCCAGTGCTATGTGAATTTCTCATTAACCATGTCATAAAGGGGCCGTTTCCGTCGTATACTGCTCTTATCGAAGCCTCGAGGGAGGAGCTTATTTTGCTCCTAGAAAGAGAAGAAGCCAAGGCAACGATTTCACCAGACATTGCATCCATAATCTCTGCTCACCCCAGATTGGGGCCATCCAAAGACAAGTTATCTTCCCATTCCACGCTGGAGCAGAAATCGCTTGAGGGAAGCGAGGAGGAGGCACGCAAGCTTGCTGAACTCAATGCAAAATACGAAGCCACCTTCCCGGGCCTTCGTTATGTTGTGTTTGTCAACGGACGCTCGAGAGAGACTATCATGGAGAACATGGTAAAGCGGATCCAGCGCCACGATATTTCGGCAGAGAGACGTGAGGCATTCAATGCAATGTGTGACATTGCCTTGGACCGTGCTAGAAAATTGGGTGCTAAGCTTTAGTTGGCTGCAAACTGCCATGTAGTTACATAGTAGTTACATATGGATGGTGAATATACATTTGCATACGATCATTTCTCGACAGCGTAAATTTGTTTTGATTCAATACAGAGAATCTTTTCACGTAGATTAATCGATAATGATTTTTTTTATTGGCTTCTACTCAGTTCACCTTGGTCTACTGTTTGCTATTCCTACTGATTTTCAGTATATTACTGCGAAAGGTGAGAACTGCCATTATCGGAGAAGTCTTCCGAGAATTGTAAATCAACCAAACCAAGAATAGACTTATCATTTATCACCCGAGGGAGTATTCCCCATATAATTTTCATACTTCGTTTCTGATCCCAAATTGTCATGTGTAGGTGGTATGAACATTAGGGCCACTTATGGCACCCTGCACAGCTATTTTGCAACCGTTTTTTACAAGCTCAATCGCCACAATGGGAGGCCAATTGTAAATTAGTTTTAGAAATTCAGCTAATCGAAATTAATTAATGGCCTTTTCTGCTTAAGTGGCCCAGCAATTGGCGGTTTTTACGCCCGCTGGCAGTATTCTGGAGTCACAATTGATCATGTTCCCAAACAGACGAGCCATTCACAAAACATTTCTACAACATCCTATTGTTTGAATTTAATCTACCTCCATGCAGATCCAACAATATCAATTTTTGACAACTCCGTCCCGCTTTCGTTGCAATCTATGTGGTTGCCACAAGGTATTAGGCCGCGCACGACGGAGCGTTCATTAACGATAAAGCCAATTCACCGACTTGAGAGAGCTACGACATTAACACACAATGGTATGTGAACACAACGGCCACGCCCAATTATTCTACATCAATTCAATACTAACTACAACAGGCCGGTGGTTTGGAAAATGCAAGGAAGGAAATTAAGCGCCTTTCGCTTGATGATGCTGCCGAATCGCAATATGGTCAAATCTTCTCTATCTCTGGTCCAGTGGTGATCGCTGAGAACATGCTTGGCAGTGCCATGTACGAATTGGTGAAGGTTGGCCACGCCAACTTGGTTGGTGAGGTTATTAGAATCAACGGCGACAAAGCAACCATCCAGGTCTACGAGGAAACCGCAGGTGTCACTGTAGGTGACCCAGTGTTGAGAACAGGCAAGCCCTTGTCCGTGGAATTGGGTCCTGGTTTGATGGAGAACATTTATGATGGTATTCAGAGACCTTTGAAGGAAATTAAGGAAAAGTCCCAGTCTATCTACATTCCCAGAGGTATTGATGTTCCGTGCTTAGACAGAGTTAAGCAGTACGACTTCAACCCTGGCTCCTTGAAGGTTGGTGACCACATCACTGGTGGTGACATTTTTGGCTCTATTTACGAGAACTCCTTGTTGGATGACCACAAGATTTTGTTGCCTCCAAGAGCTAGAGGTACTATCACCTCGATCGCCGAGTCCGGCTCATACAATGTCGAGGACTCTGTGTTGGAGGTCGAGTTTGAGGGCAAGAAGCACAAGTACTCTATGATGCATACCTGGCCTGTCAGAGTCCCCAGACCTGTCGCCGAGAAGTTGACTGCCGATTACCCCTTGTTGACCGGCCAAAGAGTTTTGGACTCCTTGTTCCCATGTGTCCAGGGTGGTACGACATGTATTCCAGGTGCTTTCGGATGTGGTAAGACTGTCATTTCTCAATCGTTGTCTAAATTCTCCAACTCGGATATCATTATTTACACTGGTTGTGGTGAGCGTGGTAACGAAATGGCCGAAGTGTTGATGGAGTTCCCAGAACTTTACACTGAGATGAGTGGTAAGAAGGAGCCTATCATGAAGCGTACCACCTTGGTGGCCAATACCTCCAACATGCCTGTGGCTGCTCGTGAAGCTTCTATCTACACTGGTATTACCCTTGCCGAATACTTCCGTGATCAGGGTAAGCACGTGTCTATGATTGCTGACTCTTCTTCTCGTTGGGCCGAAGCTTTGAGAGAGCTTTCTGGTCGTTTGGGTGAGATGCCTGCTGATCAAGGTTTCCCTGCTTACTTGGGTGCCAAGTTGGCCTCTTTCTACGAGCGTGCCGGTAAGGCCACTGCATTGGGTTCTCCAGACAGAATTGGTTCGGTTTCCATTGTTGCCGCTGTCTCTCCAGCTGGTGGTGATTTCTCCGACCCTGTGACCACCGCTACTTTGGGTATTACCCAAGTTTTCTGGGGTTTGGATAAGAAGTTGGCCCAGCGTAAGCATTTCCCATCGATCAACACCGGTATTTCCTACTCCAAATACACCAACGTGTTGGACCCATACTACGAGAAAAACTTCCCAGGCTTCAAGGCTTTGAGAACAAAGATCAGAGAGATCTTGTCCAACGCCGAGGAGTTGGAGCAGGTTGTGCAGTTGGTTGGTAAGTCTTCTTTGTCTGACTCTGATAAGATTATCTTGGACGTTGCCAACTTGATCAAGGAGGATTTCTTGCAGCAGAACGGTTACTCTTCATATGACCAGTTCTGTCCAATCTGGAAGACTTACGAGATGATGCGTGCTTTCATCAGCTACCACGACGAGGCCCAGAAGGCTGTTGCCAACGGTGCTTCCTGGGGTAAGTTGTCGGAGGCCACCGGTGACGTCAAGCATGCTGTTTCTAGTGCCAAGTTTGTCGAGCCATCTGAGGGCGAGGACTCTGGTCGTAAGAACTTCGGCGAGTTGTTCACCAAGATCAGCGAACGTTTCGGTGAAGCTGCCGAGTAACGAGGCCGACTACACACACAAAACTTCAATTTCACTCATTGCACCATGTGCATTTTTATCTGCTTAGTTTATGTTTAGAAGTTACTCACACCTTGAAGTGTAACAGAAGACACAATATCTCTTGAACTAGCCACATGTATTAACATCGACACCACGTCCAGGTTCCCGATTCCTGATTTTCTTGCTCTGTCACCTTTAAGTCCTCTAAGTCCTCTGCACAAGGCGTGTTATCCATCGCTGCTGGCACAGGCTCGTCAGTGACAACATCAGGAGAGTTTCTTGGTAGAAAGAGTGAACTGCCGTTATTCTGGGATAGATTTTCTAAAATTGGTGATCCAGAAGGAACAGGATCTTGCAAGGGCGGTCCGGTCAGTCGCTTTCCCGTGAACCAACTAGTCCACAGGCTTTGCCTATTAACCTCGTCATTCACCTGGTACGGATGAGCAAAATCTAGGGCAGCATTTGGGTCACTTTGACCATCCAGTGGTCTGAAGCGAGCCATGCGATCCAGCATGTATTCAGCGAACGGATCCAAGAACAAGCCAGTCGGGAGTTCAGGATGCAGAGTAGGCTCTCTAGGAACGGGCGGATCGTGGCGCCCATGATCAATTTCAAAACAAGGAGATTGAGACTGGGATAACCGTGAGGATATCCCATCCATTGGGTCGTTGTTCATACCACTGACAGGGAAATCACTTAAGCTGTGCACTTCGCTGACTAACCCTGAGGACCTGATCTTTGTTACTTTTGCAGGTAAAGAGAGCCTTGGAGATGGAGGCTTCCTCGTGCTACAACAAGGAATTGTTTTTACTAGGAGTGGTGGTGATGGAACAAAGGAGAAGGCATTAGAGTTGGTCTGCTGTCTGTACTCTCTGATGTGGTCGAAGCCATCTCTTTCAGGCAGTATTTTGGAGCTTTCTTCAGGAGGCTGCTCATTATCCTGACCACTGACCAGGACAATTGGCTTTGGCTGTGACAAAGGCGGCAGAACCATGCAAGTTGGGATTTGGGGGTTTGTACCCAGCACAGTACCCATTTTGCAACCATTCCCAGACCCGTACACCACAGGGATAGTCCCTTCGACAGATCTGACTTACAGCGGTGAAGACAACGGTGAAGACAATGGTAAAAATAATCAAATCTCTTCGGCTATCAATCTCAATACTTTAACCTTTGAGTCACTGCCAGTCTCCCACGTCTCTTCGTCGTCACAAACACACGGACAACCGCCGACTGTTCTACTCAATTGAACACCGACAATGGAGCAATTCACTTGCTGGCAATAGTCACACTCCAACTTCCATCTTCTCGTCACCTTCTCCACCTCTCTACAAGCTTGCTTTTCATACCTGGGGCATGCATTGCTATGTACGGACATCTCGATGAGGAAGAGGTTTTTCAACCAACTTCCCATTTGAGCGTCAGACTAGGCTGTCCAATTACTTGGATCTAGCTCTAACCTTCCGTCTCTTTCTCTTAAGTCTTCTAACTCTCTTCTTTCTCCACTTATCTCTCATAGTGAATAAATGGTCTGGAAGAAAAAAGAGGAATAAGTGACGGGCTGGTCGCGCTATATATGAGCCTGGCGACCGGTGACCGTCGTGCAATACTCACCGAAAATAAGTGTCGTGGGACTATGCGAGCCCTTGTGTGACTGCTTTTTTGGCAGGGCACGTGATACTAAGTCACGAGCATTTCTCCACACTACTGCACGTTCTCCTCAGCTAGGTGCTTCTCAAGACGAACCAGAACTTGGTTCAATGCCTTGTGGAGCTCGTCGCGGAGCTGTTCGAGCCCGCTGTGGTCAATGATTCTATCAATGGTTTCATGGGTTAAAAGCACCTGCTCACCGTCATTGCTATCATCCGCTTTGACCTTGGCAAAAGTAGCGTCTGCTAAGTAAGGAACGTCTAGCTTAGGACAAGCTTGAAACGTCAAGTGTGTTGTGTCAGCGGGTGTAGGGGCCAATTCAGAGTCACCCTTTGTCTCCAACAAGTAGTTCATATTTTTCACCCCCATGAGAGCCTTTATGTGGCAGTAGAACCGGTAGGCCAAGTAGAACCCAGGGACATTGGGCATTACCGGAATGAGTGCTAGGGGAAGCGTGAATGGTACACCGATACCACACCAAAAGGCCCATTTACGATGGTAGATGCTGAATTGATCCCTGAACAGGTGCATCTGGGAGCAAATAGCCAGCGCTTCCTGGAACCTGGGGTGATACACGGGGATGGGTTTCAATTGATCGACAGAAATATTTTTTTCGTCCATTTTGCCGGTAATTAATGTCTTCGGGGTTTCTTTTAGGTGCTCTTCGTTGATTTCCCTCACCATGACCAGTTTGGCAGGGAATGATTGGAGACAGCTCTCATCGTAGGGAATGGTATTGAGAAGCTTGTTCACCAACACCACCACTTTCTGATTGACGGTGACGTTTGAGGCACGAAGCTTATCCCAGCCCTTACGTGCCAATCCAGTGAGTTTGGCCTCAGCCCTCACATACAAAGGAACCTTTTGGCTGCTATCTAGGAACGTCAGCTTATGGTTGCAAAATATATATGAGCGGTGAGTGGTGATCGGAATAGACACGATGTAGAGCGAATCCGGATCAAATATGGGCTGTGGTTTCTCTTTCTGCAGATCTGGATCGTTCAGCTTTCCATCCGTAGCCAAATATCTGATCTGGCCATTTCGTATGCTGGATGAGGATGAGGCAAAGCTGCCGTTAGGAGCCACAGTCGTCCCGAGGGAAATGCAAGGTCTCTGATGCGAGATACTATTTCTCACGCCAATTTCATTACTGAAGATAATTTTCCCTGCGGTTCTCTCGATTCTGGAGAAAAGCATCAGAGGTTTGCTGAAGGGGCAAATGCCTATCGAACATTAGCAATGGATGTGGGGAAGTGTGCAGGAAGCTACGGATTAACTTAGGGGATAAGGCAGTGCTGGCGATTTTCCCGTGAGTTAAAGCATATGCTGCAAATGTGATTTAAAAAGGATGTTTCAAGACTTTGGTGACTCCACAGGTGAATTTTGCTAATTCTTGCGTGGGGGCCATCGGATATAACTTCTGATAGTCATATGCCAGAGAAGACGCACAAGACTGCCAGGCATAAGCGAAGCTGTTGCTTTTCAGAAAACCTCGAAACACAGAAAAAAGAAAACTCCAAGTGGCCAGTTTTAAAGAACTCTGAAAAGGCATCCCCTTTAAGAATCTTCGTTTAAACCCCGTGCTTCCGAGCGTCGCTTAGCCTCGCATGTTATCGTTCGTTGCCCAATGCGGCAGCTTAAGTAAACACACCGAAAGACCAAAGCATCGTAAACAGAGTCTCTGGTGGCCGAATATTAAACAAATCCAAAGACGAAGTTTGAATTTTTATTCAAAAGAAAGACTGACCAAAGGCAAACCGGCGTAACCGGAGTTGCTTTATTGGGTGCAAATTAGACGACTGCAGCCAGTGTTGCTTTGTACTACCTCACTGCCGTATTTCATTCATTTCGCTAGAACACAGAAGCAGGCCTTTTCAAGTTCCCACGATGTCGTCAGAACCCCATTCCAACGCAAAAGCAGACGAAAACGGCAATTTCTACCCGTTGGACCCAATCAATGAAACCCCTCTTATGTTCTACTCGAGAACGGCTGCTCTAGTGCCTACTTATGTATTGGATAGATTAGCGCAAGCTCACCATCGGGAACAGAACAACTCCAATGTCAACAATGGCCAGGCAGACATCTCACATACGCTAAAAGTACAGCATCAGAATAAGTGGAACGACGAAGCACAGTACCAGCTGTTTGCTAACGATCCTTTTGTGAGATCCATCGGCGGTAACTGGAGCAATTTCAGCAAAACCGTCAAAATGCCCGAGGTGTACCCTCCAGATAGAATGGACGAGGTTTCCACCCTCGCCGACAGAAACGATTTCAACGAGCCCTGGGGCGGAGACGAAAGACTCCGGCTTGCTCTTTTGGGAGCCTCTTCCAACGACTCAGTGACAGATATAGAAAACTTGCCCGGCTTCTGGCACAAGATGTTCCACAATAACAAGCAGAAGCCCGACGAAAAAGTGAGACACCGGTCCCAGGCTGGCTACTGGATGTCGGACGAGAAGCGTGCTGTGCTTATACCCACGTTGAAGAGGATCTTCATCACCAACCCATTGGTGCCGCTTCTCTTACGTATCCTCATCCTCATCTTCTGTGTCGCTGCCTTGGCTCTTGCTTGCACGATCTACGTCAATTCCACCAAGAAGTACGAGGATTTTAAGGTCCCCCAGCAAGCCAGCACCATTATGGCCATTGTGGTGAATTGCTTCGCCGTGGTGTATGTTGTCTACATCGCATATGACGAATACTCAGGGAAGCCCATGGGATTGCGTAATCCGCTGGGCAAAATGAAGCTCATCATGTTGGACTTATTCTTCATCATCTTCTCCTCCGCGAATCTCTCGTTGGCGTTCAACTCGCTTACTGACCGAGAGTGGGTGTGCCACGATGCAAATTCCACGGTTCTCAAAGAAATGGGCATATTCTACCCGCCTGTGTCTTCGCTATGTCGCAGGCAAAAGGCACTTACATCTTTCTTGATACTAGCGCTCTTCATGTGGGTGCTCACCTTCACGATATCCATCATCCGTGTGGTGGAGAGGGTGACCGTTAGCGAGTCAAGGACAGAATAGATCTATAAACAATTTATTAGGGATACTACTACGTAGAAAAGCAAACATTTTTGTGGATCCTCCCCGAAGGATTTTGCCGCCTAGTACTACTTGCCTCCTGCATCCTTCACCTACCACAATCGCAACAGGTCTGTCAGAGATTCATCATAAATCATCCTCTCTCTGCTACCAGCAAAAACCACCCACCATGTCGTCACCTCAAACTTTACCAATAGCAGGTGATTTGGATGCCACGTGGAGTTTCATTGAGCCTGGTCTTGAGTTTATCCTTGGTGCCCAAGGTGATCAGGGTGTCACCTCCAGAATGTATATGAACTGCTACACAGCAGTGTATAACTACTGTGCCAACAAGTCACGTAATCTGAATGTGTCCGTCTTTAGCAAGTCTGGCAAGGACAAGACCACATACTCGTTGACAGGCGCAGAGATCTACAATAAGCTACAAGACTACCTAATCAAATTCATTACCAGCTTGCACAAGGAACCCCACGAGCTGTTCTTGGAGTTCTACGTGAGAAAATGGAAGCGTTTCACCATTGGCGCTGGCTACATGAATAATGTTTTCGACTACATGAACAGATACTGGGTCCAGAAGGAGCGCTCAGACGGCAGGAGAGACATCTTTGATGTGAATACGTTGGCATTGCTCCAGTGGAAGTACCACATGTTCAACAACAACGCCGACAAGATCATGAACGAGGTGCTCGACTTGATCGAGAGGCAGAGAAACAACGAGATCGTCGACACCAACGTCATATCTGTTGCTGTCAGATCCATGGTAGATTTGGGCATCGATACCAACGATTTGAAGAAGACAAACATGTTGGTGTACACTAAGCATTTCGAGATAGACTTCATGTCTAGAACAGCAGAGTACTACCGCAAGGAAAGTGAGAACTTCCTCTCGCTGCACAACGTCGTTGACTATATGATGAAGTGCGAGAGCAGATTGTCCGAAGAGATCTCCAGATCGAACAACTACTTAGAGGAGCGCAGTAAGAGACAATTACTCGAGGTTTTGCATGTGGTGTTAATAAGGGATCACGCCAACGAGATGTACGACCAGTTCCTTAAATTGCTCGAGCAGAACGAGATCGACCACATTCTGCGGATGTACAAGTTGTTGTCCAAGGTTCCCAGCACTTTACAGCCCTTGGCTGACAGCTTGGAGAGCCACATTAAGGTCGAAGCCGCTAAGGCCATAGAGGAGCTCAAGTCATCGGCAGAGCCCACTGGAGCCCCACCACCAGAGGAGAAATCCAAAAGATCTTCACACGGTCTTATTTCTCCAAAGATATACATACACACATTGATCCTGGTGTACATGAAGTTCAACGATGTGGTGTTCAATGCATTCAAGAAGGATCCACTTTTCATTAAAGCTCTCGACTCAGCCTGCCGTCACTTTGTTAATATTAACGTTATCGCCACACCAACGCCCAAGAGTGCAAGCAAGACCCCTGAGTTATTGGCCAAATACGCAGACAGCTTCTTGAAAGCCACCTCGAAAGAAGTAGATGTTGCCAATATGACCGCTGACAATTTGGCTCTCATGTTGAAGTACATCGACAACAAGGATGTTTTCGAAAACAACTACCGCCGTTTACTTGCCAAGAGATTGATCAATGGTAATACAAAGTCTGACGAGCTAGAGGAGGGAATGTTGCAGAGATTGCAGGAGGGCAACTCTATGGAATTCACTTCCAAGATCAGCAAAATGTTCCAGGACATGAAGTCGCTGGAGGATTTGAAGATGAAGATAAGAGATTTACTTGGAGACCGTGCTGTTGTGAACGACTTCACGCCATTGATTTTGGCACAGAGCATGTGGCCCTTCCACCACATCGAGGACTACAAGCTTAAGGTTGCGCCCGAGTTGGAGGACACCATCAAGTCAGTGGAGGAGGAATACACCAGCAAGCACAATGGAAGAGAATTGCAGTGGCTCTGGAACCACGGAAAGAGTGAAATCAAAGCCAACTTGTCCCGGAAAGGCAAGCCGCCCTTCATCTTCACCGTTACGAACGTGCAGTTGATGATCATTTTAGCCTTCAACAAGAACACCACCTACTCCTACGCTGAGCTCCACGAGATCGTGGGCGTGGCCAAGCATGTTTTCGAGGCACATTTAACGCCACTCGTCAAGTTCAAGTTGCTCGAGCAGCTGCCCAACACACCACTGGAGTTCAGCTCGCCTACGACGACGTTCACCATTGTCAACGAATACAAATCCAAGAAGTTGAAGGTCAATTTCGTCAGCACGATCAAGAGTGAACAGAGGCAGGAGGACGACGACACCAACAAGGAGATCGACGAGTCGAGAAAGAACTACCTCACCGCCAGTATAGTGAGAATCATGAAAGCCAGGAAGACCATGAAGCACAACGAGTTGGTGAACGAAGTATTGCTCCAGGCGCAATCTCGCTTTAAAGCCAAGCTCATTGACCTCAAGAGAGCAATTGAGTATTTGTTGGAGAAGGAGTACATAGCCCGTTGTGAGGGAGACTCGTATGAGTACCTCGCCTAGATATAATGCACGTAATGTCCAGATGATGAGATGCGCACTATAGTTGTAACGCAGCATGTCTATTCAATTGGCCAAGAACGGCAAGAAAGGCCTTTTATATGATGAGGCCGTGGTTTTTTCAGGCCATGAAGGCAGTATACTATCAGCCAAGTTCAGCCCATTAGGTGAAAACATCGCATCTGGGGGAATGGATCGGGACATCTTGCTATGGAAGCTTCCCAGAGATACAGACGAGGAGATACCGAACTACGGTGTTCTTCAAGGCCATAAAGGAGCGGTCACGGCTCTTCTGTGGGTTCTGGAATACAGCTTGTTTTCTGGATCTTCAGACACGACTGTGGCATTCTGGGATGCTGAGACGGGAACCAAGAAGAGAGTAGGCAAGAGCCACTCTGGCGTGGTGAACGATTGTGCTACGGCAAACCGACTAGGGCTTTCTGTCAGTGACGATGGTGATGCACTTGTATGGGACGAGAGGGAAAAGAACGAGATTCTCAAGTTCAGCCTGGACTACCCTTTGCTAGCCTGTGAGGTATCTGAAGACTTTGTTTATGTCAGTGGCATTGACTCCCACATTCGTGCTTACGATATAAAGACCAGAAAATTGGCATGGAAGTCACAGCCCTTTCAGTCTCCTACAACGTCGTTGGCCCTTAGCCACGATGGAAATATGCTCGCAGCCAGATCCATGGATGGAGAGGTGAGACTCGTCAGCACAAAGAACCTAATTACTGAGGGAATCAGCAGAATAGGCAAGGCATATGATGGCAGCATAGGTGGGCCACAAAAAAATCTCGTTAGACTAGCATTCTCATCCGATGACAGTCTACTAGCTCTGGGCTCAGAGGAGCCCGTTTGTATGGTCTGGGGAAGCACCTCTCGCCGAATAGTCAACAAGCTCAGTGATCATCATAAAGCTGTTTTAGCGGTGGACTTCCATCCTTCGGAAAAGATCCTCATGACAGCCTCAGCTGACTCTACATTGGTCTTGCGGGAACTATAGTCTATTGTCTGAACTGTACCCGTCTTCGTTTGGAACCCCCGGTCTTCGGTTCCAGATGAACACGTTTGGGCACTGAATCTATACTGAGAAGGTCCTTATTTGACTGGGCCTTTGTGGGCTTCTGCTGCTGCATGCTGTTGAGTTTGTCGAGGTTGTCTTGGGTGAAAAGTCTCAATGTCCAGTCATGATGTAAAACGCCATCGTATGTTGACTTTTTCCTCGTGTGTGTTCGAAGCGATGTTTCGTCTAATTGATCGTCGACATTCTGGATGTTGTCTTCGTGAGCTGGAATTGAGAACGGGGCATGCTCCACCTCATGAGATCCAGTCGGCAAGAATTCATGCTTCAAAATGAATCTTTGCATGCCCGCGTCGTCGATCATTTCTTGTCTTGAACTTTGGTCGTCATTTTGGGCCCTATGCTTATAGATCTCCTCCTCGAGAGTGCCTCTCAACACAAGAGTTTCAACGTACACCTCTCGGGTCTGACCAATTCTGTGAGCACGTTTGATTGCTTGGGCTTCTCTAGACCGGTGCCAGACCGGTGACATAAAGTACACTCGTGTTGCTGAGATCACAGTCAAACCATGGGCTGCAAGACGCAAGTCCATGATCAACGCTATGCCGCCATCAAGAGCAACATCATGCCGATCGAACTCGGTGAGGTTGTTTGATCGCTGGCTGGCTCCGATAAATGTAGCATATAAAATATACTTCACTCCAATGATATCAAGGAACTCAGATAGATAATAGGCGGAATCTTCGTATTCGAAGAAGACGATGGATTTGAGCCCTGCTCGTTGATTTTCCACAAGCCTTGTGGCTAGATAAGAAAGCTTGGAAGATGCTGTTCCACTGATCGAGGCGTCCTTGATGTTGAACACCTTTTCGGCATTCTCCCCATTGCTCAATTGCAGTGAACGAATGGAACGTTCGTTGGCAACATTCTGTTTTCCTCTCAACACTTCAATTTCAGGATCCACATTGGTATCAACGAGATTGGAGTTAGCAGCAGCTTCAGTGTCTGTCCCGGCAACATGTCGCTTGCGTGTTTTTCCTTCCTTCTGTTCAGCTTCCGTCCAATAACGGTCCCAGAAAGGCTTTGAGATTTCAGATAGCCGTGCCTCAACCTTTTCCGTATCAGCTAAGTTAAGAAATCTATTCTTGTAGAAGAAGTTTTGAAGGGCCGATAAATGAGGAGCACCAAATAACGACATTGACTTCTCCATCACCATTCCAAAATGCCTAGTAAATTGGGGCGGGACGTCCTTGACGTAGTACAACATCTCATGTAAAGCAGCGGCTGTTCTCCATCTTTGATTATGCAACGCCTCTGTAGAGACTTCAATTGATTTCTTTAAGAGATCTCTGTCAGAGGCAGAATGATGTAGTTCACCATTCGGTTTTTCTTTCTTGAGACAGTGCTCTGCAATCCGAAGCAAAGTCTCCACATCTTGTTGTTTGAACCCTGTCCAGTAGAATGTAGCAAGTTGAAGATTGTTAACCAACTTCCTGAGCTGCTGATGGTTAGTTGCTTCAAACATATAATCAGATCCTTCACGTTCGGAGGAAACCGCATTAACTGCAAGAACAGCAGTGAAAAGATTGATTGCAAGTTTGTTCTGATACGAGGGATTGATAAAAACAGCCTCATGGTGAAGTTGCGGTAACTGTAAATCCTTTTCCACATCTGCTAGCGTGTGACGAACCAAAAGAATGTTCAAGAGATTCTTCAAGCTATCTTCGGTACTGAAGTTTTCAGCTGTCAAATACCGCACAATTATAGAGCTCCAGAGCCGTGGCTGGCTATAATATGGTTCGATTTTGAAGAAGCTAGAGACAAGATTGCCGACTCGTGCCAAATCGTCTTTCACAATGAAACTGTTCTTCACAGTATACTTCCTCTTTTTGCTTGGGCTTGCAGTGACCGGCTCTTCTTCATTCATATGGAGATTGGTCAATCCTGAAGTCGGCGTTCCTGTTACAGCCCAAACCCTTTCACACAGTAAAGCTTTACAATCATTGCTTAGACTCGTTGTTCTCAGACCCATGGTATGGCCTTCATCAATGATTAGACGCTTCCAGTGGATCATTCGCAAGACACTGTCTTCAGGACGACTCCACTTTTGGAACAGCGGTATTGTCATTATCACAAGATCGTATTGGGTCATCTCGCGTGGAGACGAAGGTAACACATTCACATAAGAAGCATTATTTGTCTTCATATGCTCCTGGAAGCGGTCAGACACAAAAAGAGACTTGAGATAGTCTGGCGCAAGATGCTTCATCATTTCCCTATGCCATTGATGGAAGAGATTCTCAGGCACAATGACCAAACTTGTATTGCAAAGGTACAATACTCGAAACCGATCCTCGAGAATCATTGCATGCCGTGCACGAAGCCCTAGTTGGTTTTGGGCAACATGGAGGGGAAGCTTAAAGAAACCAGGGTAATATGAGAGCTTCTCAACAACGGAAGCTGGTAGATCATCTTTGTAAAACTTCCATGGGAGCGATTTTTGGGAGATTTCTTCTCGACATATTTCCCAAAGAGACTTCAATCCATGTGGTAGTTTAATTGGTTTTTCGTTTATGGTGCCGTCTAAGGTTTGATCGTCATGGAGAATGGCATCTTCTGGTATAACGGAGAATTGGTGCTTGGTCAAGCAAATCAAAGATAAGCAAATGAGAGTTTTACCGAGACCCATATTCTCTGCCAAGATACCCCCTTTAGGAAGAAGAAACATCTCCGGTAGCTTGTGGAAATCCATGTCGAAGATGTTCACGTAGTAGATACCCCCAGAAGGCGAGACGACTTTGGTATAGTTTGGCACGATTTCCCGCTGGCGTATCAGCTCCTTCTCGTACATTTTGCACACTGAGCTGAGCTGGAATGGATATAGTGTGGAGACCACTCCATGGATAGGGAACTGGTTTTTGTAGTAGCAATTGACCAAACCCTTGATGGTCTCTTCCGACGATGGAATGCCGTGTGGCGGAAGGAATTGAGCGTCCTTGTATGAAGATAGATCTGGTGGGGAGATATTATCGTAGATTCTCTTGACCACCGACTCCAAAGAGGGCAGGTGAGTTTGAGAAGGAGTCGTGCAAGGCGAGCCATCTAGCCATCTTTGAATATGAAACGACTCGTGGTGAGTGACAAGCTTTGTGCTTCGGCTTATGAGTGGTACAATTGCTAGCTTACCAGTGGCTATGTCGTTCCATGAGGCTGGTGAAAAGTCCACCACTTCACGCAATATTTGCCAATTCAGCCTGTAGATTTTCTTGATACGGGCTTCCAGCGCTAGTCTGCTCCGCCACAGCTTAACGAACCGTGCTCCGTTGACGTCATTGGGTACAGCGTAGAGCCTGACTCTGAAGACTGGGGAAGGAGCAGAATGCAACGCTTTGGTGAGAGCGGCCACTTCTTTCAAGCTGGCTCTCTTGTAAGTGGCCACAAAGAGCCTGTGTCGTAGAAGCTGGCTTAGAGCACGGATATGGGTGCTAGCCAGGGAGCCGATACAAGTATCCAAGAACCAAGGATCGACCCATTTCCAACCAGCCAGATCAACAGCGACACCTTCGTAGCCATAACGAGCTGCTTCTAGGCCAGTTACTAGGAGTGTGCCAGTTGCAATGAGTGAGTCCAAGTCACCACAGACCAGACACACCAGTTGTATTTCCAGGACCATTGAGAACAGATGCACCAGGCATGCAGAAGAAGATGCGACAGATGAGATAAGACCTTTGGGCAGGCATTGACGGGCATTAATTTTGCCCAACGGTTTGTGATTAAAGAGAGGAAATCGGAGCTACCGCATGAATATTAAAGAAATTAAGTTCAATGATTTTCTTTTTCTTTTTTCTTTCAGTTTTGAACAGCCGGTCAGAAATCGCTTGTTCTGTCAAACGCAGTTTTCCGCCGTCTTGCGCCCGTTTCTGCGGCATGTTATTAGCCGACTGAAAAAGACCCTGCCAGGTCCAGTCAACCCCAACCCAGAGTAAGCAAAAGTAAAAATAGAAAATCACCTGAATCCCAATTGCCGCACAAAAACCTATTGAATTCGAAAGCCGCTGAAATAATATGCCAAATTCGCCACTGGAGCCACTGGGGTAGACGGCTTTTGACAGGTCTGGCCTCGCGTTTCCCGCAGCCGTGCGCCTTTATGGCTACTGTCTAAGCCTTAATTCTCTGATCACTCATTTCGCCCGAAACAGAGATCCAGAGCCGTGACTCACAAGAAAGACACATTCTTGTGTCAAAATCGCGATTGGTGGTTCTGCTGATTGTGAGCCACAGTGAGTCTTGGGACGGAGGTACTTCTCAAAACGGCACTTTTCAGTTTTTCAGAGATACCACTTCGGTGATACAGCTGCTTCGGACCTGAATTCGTCATAATATCATTCCCGTACCACCTCGGGAACTTGTTGTAGCCGGGCCGTTGCTATCTAATTTTTCAAGCCGCGCTGCTTATCTTCGTCTCATAACCACTTATATAGCCGCCACTTTCTCACGAGTACTTTTTCCACTGTTTTTGCTGAATTTCCCTCTTGATGTCCCAGCAGCCGCTATTGGCATCCCTAGACCACGACGTTTCGTTCAGCCGGCCCAGCTGTTCCTTCGTGGACGCTATTCGCC
Organism: Candidozyma heveicola; assembly: GCA_003708405.2. NCBI lineage: Eukaryota > Fungi > Ascomycota > Pichiomycetes > Serinales > Metschnikowiaceae > Candidozyma > Candidozyma heveicola. The sequence goes on from PPOB02000003.1 coordinate 471,491, forward strand.
AACCGCTCTACAATCCACACCAAAGTGCCCCCAACCCATGCTTCCTAGCTGCAGCGCTTTCAGTTACCCAGGCCCCGGTGGCCGTGGCCGTTTTCATTCAGATCCTCTTGATTTTGTTCAATAACCACTACGGACCCTTCAAGATCAAGTATTCCTTCGGTAACCCATGGCTGCTGAAAAGTGTGGGAACTGCCCAGCTCTGGAAAATCCAGCTGGCTCTCCTACAAGGCGTGGTGACTCTCTCATTTGCCTACTTGAGCGCTGAAAGCGTGGCCAAGCTGGCCATCACACAGGCTGCTTTGGTCCTGGCGGCGGTCTCCGTCTTGCTAGTGTTACCTCTCCATTTCTTGGAGTCCACTCGCTCTGTCGTGGGCCATGGCTCTTTGCTAGTGTTCTGGCTTTTATCGGCCATTTGGTGGACGCTTATTACAATCAACGACTGGTTTTCTTCTCATAAGGTCTTTGTTCCTCAGGCTGGAAAGGACACTATCGCTGCGGTCCACACTGGAGAGATCTTCTTGCTCATCAACTCCTTTGGCAATTTCTTTCATGAGAACAACTTCTACAGTCCATCCAAGGAATTGATCGAATACTTTGATTTCAACGGCTGGGAGCCCTCGACGATCAGAAACATGGTACAGCTCTTGACGTTCAATTGGGTCAACCCTCTTCTCAAGAAGGTGTATCATACCGACACCATCGAAGTCGAGGAGGTGCCCAGCGCCGAAGTACAATTACAGAGTGATGTGACCTCCGCTACTTTCAACAAATACTGGACTCTGGAAGTCACCAGGGCCACCTGGTGGAGAGACAGAAAAGTGAGAAACGCCAAAGATCCTTCGGACGCCGACAAGAAAATCAAGCCTCAGTTGATCTTGGTTGTATTGAAGATGTTCTGGTTCACCGCTTTGCAGGGTATCACTTTCCAGTTGGTCGAAATTGTTTCCAACACTTCCGTGCCCTTCTTGCTCCAGGCTTTCATCAAATACTTCACCAACTATGTCGCTGCTCGCGAGGCCCAGGGAGAAACTCCTCCTTTGATTATCGGATTTGTGCTTTCTTTCTCCATCTACGGTGCCTCGGTTGTGCGTTACTTCTCATTCAACCAGTTGTTCATGTGTTTCTTTCGCATCAGTTTCGGTGTCCAGTCTTCTCTTACTACGATGGCCTACGAAAAGGCTCTTAAGTTATCTCCAGATTCTCGGAGGGAGAAAAACACAGGTGAGATCGTCAACCACGTTTCCGTTGATGTCGGTGTCATCGCCAGGTGTCTTGAGGTGATCACCGATGCTCTTATCATCCCACTTCGTTTGGCCTTGTGCTTGGGTGCGTTATACAAGCTTTTGGGCAGCTCAACTTGGGCAGGTCTCGCTGTTGCCGTCGTTATGGTGCCGCTTTCTTCAATGGTGAGTATGGCAATTTTCTCCTTGTTCAAGATTCAGATGGAATGCAAGGATGAAAGAACCAGACTTACATCAGAGATCCTTAACTCGATCAAATCCATCAAGTTGTACTCCTGGGAGAAGCCCATGTTAAAACGTTTGGATGAGGTGAGAAACAAGAAGGAATTGAAGAATGCTAAGCAAATGGGTATTTGGAACGCTGGTGCCGACTTCGTTTGGGAGTGTATTCCTTTCTTAATCTCATGTGGTGTTTATGGTGCCTTTGGCTTATTCAGTAAGTCTCCACTTACCCCAGCCATTATTTTCCCAGCCCTTTCTTTGTTTGACCAGCTTTCCGATCCGATCATGATGATCCCTGGTATTTTCTCGCAGATTGCCGAGGCCAAGGTCTCTTTGAACAGATTGCAGGAATACTTCATTATGGATGAAATGGAGGAAGGCATTATCGTTCGTACCGACAAGCCACTCAAGAGAGGCGACGAAAGCGTACGTATCTCCAAAGCCTCCTTTGTGTGGTCTCAAAAAGAAGCAGACAAGGCCGATGGCGAGCCAACGTATGCCTTGAAGAATATCAACTTCACTGCCAAGAAGGGCGAGTTGACATGTATTGTTGGAAGGGTTGGTGCCGGAAAGACGACGCTTCTTAAGTCCATTGTTGGCGAGATCCCCGTTCACAAAGCGGAAGACAGCAGTATATCTGTCAATGGTTCTATCGCATACTGTGCACAAAACGCCTGGATTTTGAACTCCTCTGTCAGAGAGAATATCATCTTTGGTAGGCGTTTCGACCGTGAGTTTTACGACAAAACAGTCGAAGCTTGTCAATTGAAGCATGACTTCGAGGTGTTGCCCCATGGGGACTCTACCCATGTCGGTGAGAAGGGCATTTCTCTTTCTGGAGGTCAAAAAGCCCGTTTGTCTTTGGCTAGAGCTGTTTACTCCAGGGCTGACATCTACTTGTTAGATGACGTCTTGTCCGCTGTTGACGCTCATGTTGGAAAGAAAATTACAGAGTCCGTCTTGTCTTCGACTGGTATGTTGGCTTCCAAAACAATTATTCTAGCAACAAACTCAGTCAAGATTCTCAAGTTGGCCCAGGAAATCTCTGAGCACGGTTCGCATGAGTCTTTGATTGAAAAGCAGTCTGAGGTGGCCAAACTTATTGCTGAGTTTTCTGATCATCATGATGCCCTGGCCGAAGACACCGTCCGTGAGCTGTCCAGCGAACCAGATACTGAAGAAACTCCACAACCATATGAGCCTACAGCTTTAAGGGAAGCCGAAGACTTGGGCGATGAAACCCGTATACCATTGGCGAGAGTAACGAGTCAGCAGACAATCGGAAGAAGTTCCGTGGTTTCTTTTGATCATAAGTATGAGTTTGAAGAGGAGTTTGGAAAGACTCAGAAGGAGGATGAACACAAGGAAAAGACACAGAAGGGCAAAGTTAAGCTCGATGTCTACATCCAGTATATCAAGGCTTGCAGATACCCAATCATCATTGTCTGGTCGTTTATGTCGGTTATCATTGCTGTCACCGAGATCTATGGAAGGGTCATTTTGAAGGTTTGGTCAGAGAAGAACTATAGAGAGGGTCACAACGTGAAACCGGCTCTTTACTTGTCACTCTATGCAGCAACTGGTGTTTTAGGAGGCATCATTAACTTCGTCAACAGTTACATCATCTGGACATTCAGTGCCATTCACTGTTCGAAATACTTCCATGACCGCATGGCCAACAGTGTTTTGAGGGCACCAATGTCTTTCTTTGACACGACGCCTATTGGAAGAATCTTGAACCGTTTCTCCGATGACGTCTCCGTTTTGGACAACCAGATGCTTTGGATCTCTATTGTGCTTTTCAACAGTATCATGGAGACCACTATTAGAGTTGGAATTGTTGTTTACAACTTGCCAATCATGATTATCATTATCCCTATTCTTGTGGTCATCTTCCTTCAGTTCAGAAACTGGTTCATTCCAGCTTCGAGAGAGCTCAAGAGACTTCGTTCAGCTTTGAGAAGTCCCGTGTTCTCACACTTGCAAGAGTCGATCAACGGTGCTGAAACTTTGCGAGCTTACAATGAAAACGACAGATTTATTCACAGCAACAAGAGAAAGGTTGACAATGTTATTAAGGTCGACTTTGTCTCTCAGAACGTGAATAGATGGTTGTCCATGAGGCTTCAGTCGATCGCTTCTTTGGTTGTTTTGGCAGCCAGTTTGCTGACTCTCCTGTCTTTGGTGTCGAAGAAACCATTCTCGCCTGGTATGATCGGTTTCCTCATGACATATGTTTTCTCTTCGACCATGTTCCTCAACGCCATTATTAGAATGTGGTCCGAGGTGGAAGTCAGATTGGTATCTATCGAGAGACTTATCGAGTACGGCAACTTGCCATCTGAGGCACCGGAGGTCATCGAAGATAAGAGACCAGAGGAAAGCTGGCCAGACCGTGGTACTGTCAAGTTTCAGGACTACACCACCAGCTACAGACCTGGCCTCCCTCCAGTGTTGAAGAACATCAATCTTGAAATCAAACCTTCTGAGAAGATTGGTATCGTTGGTCGTACTGGTGCCGGTAAAAGTTCATTGACTTTGGCATTGTTCAGAATTATTGAGGCCACCGAGGGAAACATTGAGATTGACAGTATCAACACCAGTGAAATCGGTCTCCATGACTTGAGAGGACAGCTTAATATCATTCCTCAGGATGCACACGCATTTGAGGGCACCGTGAGACAGAATTTGGACCCATTTGACCAATACACTGATGAAGAGTTGTGGAAGGTGCTCGACTTGGCTCATTTGAAGGCTCACGTTGAGTCCATGAAGACTGAGCCTAAGGAAGACGACAAGAAGGACGACAAGAAGAAGAAGAAGGATGAAGACGATACACCGGAGGAATCTCAAGTCGGTCTCAAGGCCAGTGTTCTCGAAGGAGGCTCCAACCTTTCATCAGGACAGAAGCAGTTATTGTGTCTCGCCCGTGCTCTTTTGAAGACATCGAAGGTTTTGGTTCTTGACGAGGCCACTGCCGCTGTGGATGTACAAACTGACAAGATCATTCAGGAAACAATCAGATCCGAGTTCAAGGACAAGACTATTTTCACCATTGCCCACAGATTGGATACCATTATGGACAGTGACAGAATTCTCGTGTTGGATAGGGGCGAGGTGAAGGAGTTTGACACACCCAAGAAGCTCCTCAGTGACGAAACGAGTGAATTCTACTCTTTGTGCAAGGAGGGCGGATATCTCCTGAAAATTACTGAAGAGAATAAGATTTAGATTGGCATCATGTGGTCCAAAGGACCGGTTTTGCAGCCGATCGAGCATTCCAAAATTAAAGCAAAAAATTTGCCATTTAGAAAATAGATACAAGACAAAGTAACTTACAGATTTATGTGACATCGAAGAGAGTCAAAAATTCGAGTATGCTCACCTCTCTATCCTATGGACTCTTTAACCACTATATTGCCATACTCGCCATACAGGATAGGAGCACCGATAACGTGAACCTGCCTGAGTATCATTATAGTACCCATTTCCATCCGAGAGATAAAGCAGCGAAATGAAAACAACACTTCTTCTCGTTCCCACCAAAAAGACAGATGATGTCAATTGGGCCAAGCCCATCAATAACTATCTCCTATCGATATACGGCAATACCTCTGAGTTCCAGCAAGACTTAGCAAGTTTCAATAAGCTCAGGCAAGATATCCGAGGAGTAAATGCTGACACCACAGGCATTAGCTTGTATTTCAGGTACTTCAGCCAATTGGAGCTTTTGGACTTGAGGATTCCCATTGCTACGGTGAACAAACACAAGAAACTCACATTCGTCTGGTATGACGCCTTTCTGCCTTCAGCCCAGCACAAACAATATGCCTTGCCTTTTGAAAAGGCTGGTGTCCTCTTCAATTTGGCATCCTTGATGCTGAAAGCAGCTGGTATCAAGTATAACGAATCACAAAGTCTGTCCACGGATGACAGTGCATTCAAGGATGCCGTGCAATACCTTCAACAGGCTGCTGGCATATTTGAGTTTGTGGGCGAGAGCTTCTTGCATGCCCCATCTAATGATCTCAATCCCTCGACGGTGAAGTTCTTGAAGGATCTTTGCTTGGCGCAAAGCCAGGAGATCTTTACACTTAAGGTGATCGATGGTGACTTGGAGCAGAAGAAGAACTCGCTTATTTCCAAGCTTTGTAAGAGCACTGCTACTCACTATGAGAACTGTTTCGGTAACTGCAGTCATTTATTGAATGCTGATGCATCAACGCCCGAAGATCGATCAACTTTTGCCATTGTCGAGGCCGGCTTAGATGATGAGGACCTCGAGAATGTTGAGGACGACCCGTTAGATGAGTATACCCCAGCGAAACAAGGTATTCCTGAGGCGAGAGTGACCGCACGGATCGATTCTTTCTGGGTCGCTGTATTGCAGGTCAAAGCACTCTACTACAAGTCCCTATCGTACTATTTCCATGGTCTCCAGCTAGAGGCTTCGCACAAGTATGGTGAAGCTATTGCTTATCTTTCCAAATCCTTGGAGACCATGAATGAAGTACCTCAGCCAAGTTTGAAGAAAATCTCTAAGGTGGGGAATGACAATGCTTATGATCTCTTGGACAACCTCAAGTACCACAAGGATGCGTTGGAGATCAAAATAAAGGAGCTCAACAAGGATAATGATCTCGTTTACCATGAGATAGTTCCATCGTTGGTCACGTTGGCCGAGCCCAAACCTATGGATAGCTCGAAAATCATTCCTATGAATAAGATCGAGCTTTTTGCAAAGATCAACGAGCAAAGCTATGAGAATTTCTTAAAGAATGTTGTTCCCATGAATATCCATGAGCTTTTGAGTTATTATTCCGAGGAGAAATCTCAGTTCTTGAGAAATGAGTTGGACGAGGTGGATGTTTCGAATGAAGAGCTCTCCTCAGTTTTGGAATATCTTAAGTTACCTAAAGCTCTTGCTAATATCAAGGAGATTCTTCTGAGCAACAAGTCTCTCAGCTCTGACGCTTCTTCTGGACAATCCCTTGATACATCGGTGGCTCAAAAGGTGAATGAGATTGCCCTGAAGTACGGACAAGACACTTCCAATCGTCAGACCATTTCCGAACTCCGAACCAAAATTCTTGCTGCTGTTGGTGAAAGTGATGTAATGTTAAAAGACCTGTTTTCTGAAAGCTCGAGCCGGTTCCGTGACGACTTGATTAAATTAAAGAAAGCACTTTACGATGCAGCGAATTCGGATTCAAAATTGTTTGCATTGGTCGATGCTGAAAAGAGCCTGCTCCACAACCTTTTAAGCAAGGGTACAAGCTCTCCGGAATTCCAGTCTCTTTTCGACATGCCCAAGAATGCTTCACAGGCCCAGCCCTCTGAAGAAATCAGCTTGCTCGACATGGACGAATCTCAAATGAAAAACATGAGCCATGATGGTCAAATAAAAGCTCTCGAGGATATCTTGCATGACCTCAACGTGCTTAAATCCAACAAGAACAAGCTTGTCGACCGGTTGAAGGAGGAGATTCACAATGATGACATTTCTGAGATCTTGATGCTTAATAGCAAAGTGAAGCTGACCAACGAGATCAAGTCTATTATTTTCCCTGAAGAGTTGAAGAAGTTCGAGGTGTTTTCGCAGCAATTGGACGACTTGATCAAAAGGCAATCTTCTTTGATAAGCGAGCTCAAGGAGAATTGGACAATCCTTAGTTCCAATCCAAAAATCAAGGAAGTACAGACCTCAAAGACATTTCAGGACGAGGTTTTCAAGCAGCAAACGCAACGCATCAATGACTTCTACGATAATCACTGGAAAAGGTACTCTTTGGGTTTGCAGAGAGGATCGGAATATTATATGCAATTATTGAAGATGGCTGAGAGTCTTAAACGAGCGATTGAGTCGGACAAGTCCAGCTCATTGAGTGATTCCATGAACAGGATGAGCCTTGAGCCCAGTTCAACGGGAGGATCTCATTCGTCTCATCAATTCTTCTCGACTCAGCGAGGAGATCCCCAGCCTCAGCCATTATCCTCTTTTGCGCAATACAGTCCCTACAATCAGGGGATGCCGGAGAACCAAGGACAATATTCCAGTTTCCGTCAACCACCTTTGCAACCTTCCGGTACGGGTGGCCCACAGCCCCCTCAACGACAGGGATCGGAATTCAGCTCAGGCTCTTACTATAGGCCCTCCCCTGCACTTCCACCGAAGGCTCCAAGCTTTACTAGCAATAGTCCTTCTACTGACTATTCAAGAAACCAAGCGCCAGTAAACCAGGCAAAGCAGCAAACGTCCGGGGGACTTATCTACGATGAGCCTTCGACATACCAGCCAGATATGTACGACTTTTTCAAGAAGTAATTCGCCTGAAGATGGCTTGCTGTTGGAAATAGTTCGGGCCGAATCTGAAAATAATTTTGATAGGATAGATCTGTCAAAGCAGGTTGTAAGAATAACTCGCGTATTTTCGCAGCCAAACGGGCTAATTTTAGCCTACAGGTAGACATCTGCTTTCCTATTGGAGCTAAATGACAACACGTCCCAACGCGCGACTTCACATAATCCAGATTTGGCTACCAGAGGAAAAATGCACTGAGAGCGTGGCTTGGCACATACATTTGTTAGGAGGTTTTGGTGAGAATCTTTCAATACTTAAAAGCACTTCGCCTTCCGCTTAGCCAAAAAAGCCATTTCTTTCAGCCAACCGCTACCACGCATAATCTAAACGGCTAAAGAAAACACATTGCATACGCTCGTTATGAGGGCTTTCTACGCTTTTTGTCTAGCATTTTTCGCCAGTTTTGCTGCTGCAGCAGACTGGAATCCAACCTACTGTAATGCCACCAACAGCTGTCCCGAGGACCTCCCATGCTGCTCCCAGTATGGTATGTGTGGTACTGGCTCTTACTGTTTAGGAGGATGTGACATTCGTCGTTCCTTTAACATATCTGCTTGCATGCCAATGCCTCGTATGGACTCTTTTGAAGAGTCTTTCAAGGACATTGACCACATCGAAAAACAGAGCGAGTACTTGGGTAACTCCACTGAGGCCGACTGGGTCTACACGGGCCACATTGCCAACCACGACAACGCTCTTTTGTTGCAGATGCCCAACCAGTCTACTGGTTCTGTGGTTTCCAGTACCAAGTATCTTTGGTACGGTAAGGTTGGTGCTACGGTGAAGTCTTCTCGTGGAAAAGGTGTTGTGACTGCTTTTATTACCTTCTCGGATGTCCAGGACGAAATTGACTACGAATTCTTGGGTTACGAGTTGGAGAAAGTCGAGTCCAACTACTATTACCAGGGTGTGTTGAACTACACCAACCAGAAGATGCACGACTTGTCCGACACTTTCGAGAACTGGCACTATTACGAAATTGACTGGAAGGAAGATATACTTACCTGGTCGATCGACGGAGACGTTGTTCGTACGTTAAAGAAATCTGACACCTATAACTCCACTTCCGAGAAATACATGTTTCCCCAAACGCCATCGAGAGTGCAGTTCTCCTTGTGGCCTGGTGGAGGTGCCGGTAACGGTGAGGGTACCATTGAGTGGGCTGGTGGTAAGATTGACTGGGATTCTGAGGACATCAAGAAGACCGGCTACTACTATGCCTACGTGAAGAACGTCAGTGTCGAGACTTATGACTTGCCAGCCTCTGCCAAGAAGAACGTCAGTAACAAAACCAAGGGCTACAACGCTTTCTTGTACAGCTCCACGAAGGCTAACGAAAAGGACGTGTTCTTGACCAAGAAAAAGACCTGGTTGGGAAGCGGCGATGCTACTGGCTTCGACCCCGATAATGAAGAGAAGGTTGAGACCACTACTTCGGGTTCCAAGACCATCACCAAGACTCTGTCTAGAAGCAAGACTGGCACTGTCGATGTTCCTACTGGAAACGGTAATGGTGGAGCTGGTGGTAACCGTGGAGGCTCTACCTCTACCACCAGTGCTGAATACACCGGCGGTTTCGTCCAGAACTCTCATTCCACGGGAAGTGGAAGCTCGAGCTCTGGCAGTAGTTCCGGATCAGGAAACAGTTCCGGCGCCCCCACCTACGCTGTCGAGCGTTTCCTTGCTTTGGCGGCCGGTGTGGTTGGTGTTGTCTTCACTTTTGCCGTTTAGGCCTTACATATATGACTTAACGAGGTGCCGCAGGAGCAGCACATAAGGGACTTTGGGCTCTAGCGCCGAAAAAGGCAGTGAAATCAAATGGATAATTCAGAGTATATTGTCGTAGACCTTTTAAGGTGATCGGGTAGCAGCCCACGTCCTGGGTGGTGTGGTGCACGGGTGTGCGCCAAATTGACCACCGAATCGAAATTATGAAAAACCAAAACTTAGCAGAACAAACTCAATCCTTTCGAACGCTCTTCCATCTCACAACAATTGTTACAAAATGAAGATGCTCACTAAGTTTGAGTCCAAGTCTTCCAGGGCGAAGGGTGTTGCTTTTCACCCGAAAAGACCCTGGGTTCTTGTTGCGTTGCACTCGCTGACGATCCAATTATGGGACTACAGAATGGGCACCTTGATCGAGCGTTTTGAGGACCACGACGGGCCAGTGAGATCCGTTGACTTCCATCCAACCCAGCCACTTTTTGTTTCGGGCTCTGACGACTACTCCATTAAGGTTTGGTCCTTGAACACCAGGAAGTGTATCTTCACCTTGAGCGGCCACTTGGACTATCTCAGAACCGTCAGCTTCCACCACGACTTGCCCTGGATCTTGTCTTGTTCCGATGATCAGACTATTCGTATTTGGAACTGGCAGAACCGCCAGGAAATTGCGTGTTTGACTGGCCACAACCACTACGTTATGCTGGCCCAATTCCACCCCACCGACGACTTGATTGTATCTGCCTCCTTGGACCAGACTGTTCGTGTTTGGGATATTTCTGGCCTCCGTAAGAAGCACTCGGCACCCACCTCGTCCATGCGCTCGTTTGAAGACCAATTGCAGCGTAGACAGTTACCTCAACAGGACATATTCGGCAATGTCAACGCCATTGTCAAGTATGTGCTTGAAGGTCATGACAAGGGTGTCAATTGGGCGGCTTTCCACCCCACATTGCCCCTTATTGTTTCTGCTGGTGATGACAGGTTGGTCAAATTGTGGAGAATGAGTGATAGCAAAGCCTGGGAAGTGGACACATGCCGTGGCCACACTGGAAACGTGCTTTGTTCCGTCTTCCATCCCCACCAAGACTTGATTCTTTCTGTTTCGGATGACAAGACTATCCGTGTCTGGGACTTGAACAAGAGAACTCCCGTCAAGCAGTTCAGGAGGGAGAGTGACCGCTTCTGGTTAGTGGCCAGTCACCCACACATCAACTTGTTCGCTACATGCCACGATTCTGGTGTGATGGTGTTCAAGCTCGAAAGAGAGAGACCAGCTCATGCCCTTTTCCAGAACAAGTTGTACTTCGTGAACTCCGAAAAGCAGATTCAATCTTATGACTTCCAGAGAGAGGAGACCTCATTGCCAATGTTATCGCTCAAGAAGATTGGCAAAACTTGGTCGGCTATGAGAACCTTGACATACAACCAGACTGACAACTCCATTTTGGTGACTCACGGAGAAGGTGACAACGCCATGTATGCGCTCATTTCCCTCCCGAAGCACGTCACTGGTGCTATAGAGCCAGCGGATATCCGCCTGGGAGAAGGTAACTTCGCGTGCTTTATTTCCCGTAACCGTTTTGTCGCTTTTGTCAAATCGTCTAAGGTCTTGTATGTGAAAGACACCAACAATAATATCACCAAAACGATCCAGTTGGACTCCTCTGTTGTCGATGTGTTGTATGGCGGCCCTGGTCGTGTCTTGTTGGTTAAGGCTCATTCCATCGTCAATTACGATGTTCAGCAGAGAAAGGAGTTGGCCGAGTTGAGCGTCAACAATGTGAAATATGTGGCCTGGTCCAACGATGGCCAGTACTTGGCTCTTTTGTCTAAGCACACGATCTCCATTGCGAACAAGGATTTGCAGTTGATCACCTCTACCCACGAGACCATTCGTATCAAGAGTGCTGCTTGGGATGAGTCCGGTGTTTTGTTGTACTCGACATTGAACCACATCAAGTACACTTTGTTGAATGGCGACAACGGTATTATTAAGACCTTGGAGAACACTCTTTACATCACGAAAGTCAGCCAGAATAATGTGTACTGCTTGAACCGTGCTGGTCGTGTTGAAAAGATCACCATTGACCCAACTGAGTACAGATTCAAGAGATCATTGGTCAACAGAAACTTCAACGAGGTCTTGAGAATCATCAAAAACTCCAACTTGGTTGGTCAAAACATCATTGCTTATTTGCAACAGAAGGGTTTCCCTGAAGTGGCCTTGCAGTTTGTTCAAGATCCTGAGACGAGATTCGATTTGGCTCTCGAGTGTGGTGACTTGCAGACCGCTGAAGTTGAGGCCAACAAGCTTAAGAACAATGGTATCTGGGAGAGATTGGGCCAGGAAGCTTTGAACCAGGGTAACATTGAGCTTGTTGAAAGAATTTACCAGCAGTTGCAACTCTTTGACAAGTTATCTTTCCTTTACTTGTACAAGGGTGATTCCGAGAGATTGAGTAAAATGTCTTTGGTCGCCAACGCCCGCTCAAACATCTCGTCGTTGGTTCAAAACACGCTCTACAACAACGACATCGTTACTAGAGTCGACGCCTACGTCAAGGCTGGCCAGCTTCCTTTGGCATACACATTGGCTAAATCTAGTGGTTTATCCGAAAAGGCTGATGAGATCTTGGCTGCTGCTGGTCTCAGTGAGCGTGACGTGGACTTGCCAGATATCGACAGACCTGTGCAATTGCCAACCCCAAGCCCCGAGATTTCTGGTAACTGGCCTATCAAGGAGAGCAATGCCTCTTTCTTCGAAACCGCCGTTGTCACTGGCCAAGTCGAGGACTTGGCTATCGAAGATGACAAGGTGGAGGAAGAAGCTAGAAATGGCACTCCACTCGATTTTACTGACACTGCATTGGAGGATGACCAAGATGAAGAAGAAGGTGGCTGGGATATGGAAGACGAAGACCTCAATATCGACGATGACCTTGATGGCTTCGACGAAGAAGTCGCTATCGGTGAAGAAGAGCCTGCTGCCAAGATCGAAGGTGCAGATGGAGAAATTGCTTACTGGCTCCGTAACAATAAGACCGCTGCAGGTTATGTGGCTGCCGGTGCTTTTGACCAAGCAGCTTCGCTTTTGCACAAACAACTTGGAGTTGTGGACTTTGGTCCATTGAGAGGAAGACTCTTGGAGGTCTACTCCAGCAACAAGTTATACTTGCCAGGCTTGGACGAGTTGCCAGCAATGAGGGATTACATCAGAGAGGAGAATGATGAAGATAACCCCAGCAAATTCAGACCACAGATACCAGGCTACGATAGCTTAGAGGAGAAACTAAGCGCTGCATTCAAGTTTTTCAGAGTCAACAACTTGCCAGAAGCCATCCAGGCATTCCGTGAAATCATCTACACTATCGCCGTCATCAGCGTTCAGGATGAGGAGCAGGAGGCCAAGTGTGAGGACGTCTTGACCTTGTGTAGGGAATACGTCTTGGGCTTGTCTATTGAATTGGAGCGTCGTTCGCTTGATCCATCTGATGTGAAGAGGAACTTGGAGTTGGCCGCGTACTTTACAAGGGCCAAGCTTCAAAATGCCCACAAGGTGAATGCCTTGCAAGTGGCCATGCTGGAATCGTTCAAGAACAAGAACTTCACAAGTGCATCATACTTCGCTGGCGAGCTCTTATCGATTGTCAACTCTGGCGCTAAGGCAGAGAAGGCGCAGAAGATTAGAGCCAAGTCCGACTCCATATCGAGTGATGCGGTGGAAATCGATTTCGACCCATACGCCGAGTTTGATATTTGTTCTGCGTCATTCACGCCGATCTACAAGGGCGACCCAGTTGTTACAGAAGCTTTGGTGAGTGCCAAGTACAAGCCAGAGTACAAGGGAGAGGTTTGTCGTATCACCAAGATCACTAGCATAGGGCTGCCAGCGTCAGGATTGCGCATCCGCGTGTAAGCGAAAGCGGGCCACAAACGAAACAATAAGTAAAAACACAAAATAAAGACGTAAACAGATAAAAGACATGACTACAGATGCCGTAAACAGAAAAAATAACCGACCACAATGACATTAGAGCGGCTATCAGAGATACCCCATGTAGCTATTCTGCGCGCTAGGTAAAAACTGAAAAACTCTGGCCTTTCAAGCAGGAATCAGCGTGTAAATCACCATCGTGCAAAAGCTTACCTAGAACCATGTCAGAGGCAGTGAAATTCAAGGACGAAGGTAACAAGCTCCTCAAAGAGCAGAAATACAACGAAGCTATCGAGGCGTACACAAAAGCCATTGAGCTCGATGGCTCAAACCCAATCTTCTACTCCAACAGAGCACAGGTGCATATCAAGTTAGAAAACTATGGTCTGGCAATTGCTGATTGTGATGCTGCTGTCAAGGCCGATCCCCTGTTTATGAAGGCATACTATAGAAAGGGTGTTTCACTTATGGCGCTCTTGAATTACAAGGAGGCTCAGAACAACTTCAAGATCGTTTTGCTGAAGCTACCAAATGACAAGATGACGTTAGAAAACCACAAGCAGTGTGTGAATTACTTGAAGAAAGAGGCATTTGAGAAGGCCATTGCCGGTGACGAGAAGCTGCTGGTCCTTTACGCCCTCGACTTTGATGGCATGCTTGTTGAGAAACTGTGGGAGGGTCCTCAGTTGGATATTAAGGCGATTAAGCTGGCGGACAAGAAGCAGGTTTCAATCCAGATTGATGGCTTAGACCAGGCATATTTGAAGTACATGATCCAGCTTTTCAAGGACGGTGGAAAATTGCCAAAGAAGCATGTGTTCGCTATTGTGGCCAAGGTGAACGAGCTTCTCCGAAACGAAAACTCCATGGTAGAGGTCAGCTTGCCTCACACCCAGATTGATAGCCTGATCTTGCCTGAGGATGAAATCATTCTTAAGAATGGTAAGAAGCTCACAGTCGTTGGTGACACGCATGGCCAGTTCTATGATGTTTTGAACCTATTCCAAAAGTTCGGCTTCGTCTCGGAAGAGCACGCTTACTTGTTCAATGGTGATTTCGTCGACAGAGGTTCCTGGTCGTGTGAGGTTGCCTTGTACTTGTACGTGCTCAAGATATTATACCCTCAATCTGTCTTCATTAACCGTGGTAACCACGAAACAAATGATATGAACAAGACATACGGTTTCACGGACGAATGTGAAGCCAAGTACTCGAAGAAGGTCTTTGAGGCATTTGCTGAGTCGTTCGGTGCATTGCCATTGGGCACATTGATCAACAGATCTTACTTGGTCATGCACGGTGGTCTTTTCTCGAACGATTCTGTCACTCTTGAGGACATCAAAAACATCAACAGATTCCCAAGTCTGGGATCTTCACAGCCACCTAGAGAGGGCTTGGCCATGGAACTCTTGTGGACGGATCCTCAGCCAGAGAACGGCAGATCTGCTTCCAAGCGTGGTTTGGGTATCCAGTTCGGCCCCGACATCACAGAGAAATTCTGCGTCAACAACAAAATCAGAAAGATCTTGCGTTCTCACGAAGTCAGAATGGGTGGTTTCGAGAACGAACACAACGGTAGACTCATCACTGTCTTCAGTGCACCAAACTACTGTGATGCCACAGGCAACATGGGTGCAGTTGTGCACTTCACAGAAAACAAGCAGTACGATCAGTCCAAGGATACTGGCGAGGGCTATAAGGATGCCGAGGAGGAGAACTGTCCTTGGTCTCTCGAACCCGAGACGTTTGAGGCAGTTCCACATCCCGACATGAAACCCATGGCTTATTCGAAGTCAGGTTTTGGATTCTAGAAGCGGAGTCCATTTCCTTGCCTTCATTCTAGCCTAGATCTTGTATAATAGTATAACGTGACATCTAGATAGGTTTGGCTGCAAATGTGCCGAGTAGACGTAGACACCCCACACCCGAAACCTTGAAAAAGATTCCAATTGCTCAGAGCAATTAAAATAAATGACTCAGTTCCCGATGCCGAAGCTAAATTTGCTCATGGCATTGGGGTGCCTCTATTCTGGGGGCACGGGTCTGGTTATTACCTCCGCATACCTTACTCAGAAATCAGACTATTCTTCTTCATTATGAGCAACGAAGTGGATGACGAACCCGATGAGTGGGATCAGAGAATCATAAATACAGGCTGTTACGAGGAGAACTTGGCCCTCCAACTATGCCATGCCGATAAAGGCGACTGGCGGAAGTGTCTTGGGGAGATGGAGGCGTTCCGTAAATGCTGGGATCTGAACAAGAACAACGATAGGACCCAAACGGTGGAAATCCAGCGGAAGGACAGAGAATTGTGAAATATAAGTAGGATCTTGTAAATAGTCAGAATTTCATGTAAATACCCAACAGCTTTTGTGAATACTCAATCGCTCTTGTCATTATCTATGTGACGAGGTTGATCGCGATATTCTGTAGAGACCTGCCGAGAAAGCATCTACACGGTGCACCAACTAGGAAAACCACCGATTTCATTCTTTTAATTACGGCCTTGTACCTATTCATAGGTTCTATCTTCAAATTGGCTTTCCCAGTTTCAAGTGAAAGTGTTGATTTTTGCAACAGACGCTCTTTGATTTGACGTGTTTTTCACCTCTTCACCAAGATGCTGCCCCAGTTCGAGAAGCTGATCTCTCTCGAAGAGGAACTGACCGATTCCGCATCTCCGCCAGTGTCTGTTCAGCTGCACCTAACAGGCAAAGATATAAATGAAGAGATCTCGAGACTAAAATCAGCCAGCTCGACCAGGTTCAGAGAGAAGTGGGAGAAGATCCTCGAGAAATACTCGGCCATTGATGACAATTTGGAATCGGACGAGATTGATCTTGAAACAGGGAAGATCACCATCGACAACGGGCACCTACGATCCATGGCTGCCAACGAAATTGTCGTTGGAGGTGTCACGGTGAACGGTGATATATGGGCAGAAGATGACTCGTTTGATAAAGCATACAACGACCAGAGACGCGTGAGAGCTCATCAGGAGAGGCTTCGAGAGCGTTTCGAGAACCATATTCGCCGTCATAAAGACGGATCTCCCCTGAAGCTGGGAGCAATACCAGACGACAACCTCCACCACGCATTCACTCGTCCTCTGAAGAGAAACCTCTCAGATTTCTCGCCGGGCCACAGCAGCTCTATGGGGTTCTCTGCATCGGAAGACTCTGATTTTTCTGATACCCATGCATCGCCATTTCGCTCGTTGCAAATGGCTTCCATTCCCTCTAGTCCGTTGAGGCCCACGTCGTCAATTTCGCCTACTAAACGGGCACGGAGGCTTCAATCGCCTCATTGGTACAATTGTGCATTTGAATACTGCTCATTCATTACAGAAAAGAAGGGCGGATACGAGGACCATTTGTTGGCAGAGCACCCCGAGGAGCTTTCCTTTATTGGATACCCAGTGAAGGGCAACGACAAGAAGATCAAAAATGTTATCACGGAATTGTGCGTAAGGAAATTAGCTTTGTACTTTCCATTGAGTGTCGATGCTGACTCAAGAGAGGCTATTTTAGAAGATAGCGGCGACGTTTGCCCCATTCTAGGATGTGAATTCACAGCTATCAACGGAAATCGCTTGGAGAAGCATTTTCAAGAAAAGCATTATAAAGTAACTCCGAGAAGTGGTTTCCCTGAGTCTAAGCGTGAGGAAAAAGCTGAAATCAAAACGTCCTCGAAACTACCTCTCGTCGAAAACGAAGAATCCAGTTTCAACTCATTCAGGTCCTCGCTGGCGAGTCCGACCCTCGATATCCCACAAGCACCACCTTTTAAAATTCTCGAAACCGCACCAACAATGCCTGAAAACGAGCTACACAAAAGTGATGGGTACGACTCCATTGACGAGTTTTTTAATGATTAATAGACGTCTATAAGGACTGTGTAATTCTATATACAATGAATGGCGACATTTAGGCAGTTGCCTCTCCACCGCTTTCAGATGGTTTGTCATCTTCCCCGGACTGCTTGGAAGGCTTGCCCTGGTAAATATCGTTTCCCTTGATATACTTGTCGAACGCGTCGTTCTTTTCTGGGAATGGGCGTGGGCCAACTAATCTGATCATATCTTCACGTGTCAAGACCTCTTTCTTGAACACTTCTTCGGCAACCTTATCGACCAATTCAATCTTTTCTGTCAAAAGCTGCTTGCATGCTACGTAAGCCTCGTCGATAAAGCGCTTGATCTCCTGGTCGATGAGCTTGGCAGTCTTCTCCGAATAGTTATTGTGGACTTTGAAGCCACCTTGGTTATCTCCAGTGTCGAAGTAAATGCTTCCAATCTTCTCGGACATTCCCAATTGCAACACCATCAGCTGAGCCATCTGGGTAATCTTCTTGAAATCATCGGAAGCTCCACTGGTGACAGATTCAAAGTGCAATTCTTCACTGACTCTCCCGCCAAGTGCCATGATCATTCTGTGTTTGAACTGCTCTTCAGACACCAAGTATTGGTCCTTAGGCAAATACTGAGCATAGCCCAAAGCACCTTGACCTCTAGGAATAATGGATACCTTGACTAATGGGTCAGCATGTTCCAAAAACCAGCCACAGATGGCGTGACCAGCTTCGTGGTATGCCACGGTCTTCTTTTCCTCTGGAGTCAAGACTCTCGATTTCTTTTCGAGACCAGCAATGACTCTTTCGATAGCCAGCTCAAAGTGATGGACATCAACGGCGGTATCATCCTCTCTAGCAGCGATCAATGCACCCTCGTTACAACAGTTTGCAATGTCGGCACCAGCGAAACCTGGGGTCAAGGCAGCCAATCTACCAGCAAGATTGTCAGTAGCCTCGTCAATCAATTGTTGATACTTGCTGAAGTCAACATCACTCTGCGAAGCTCTGATATCCTCAACACTCTTCAACGTGAGTTTATTTAAGTGAACCCTGAAGATAGCCTTTCTTCCTTCGATGTCGGGAGTATCAATGGTTACGTGTCTGTCGAAACGACCAGGACGCAACAAAGCCTTATCCAAAATATCCACACGGTTGGTACCTGCAAGAACCACCACATGGTCGGAGGCCTCAAAACCGTCCATCTCCACAAGCAATTGATTCAAAGTATTCTCCCTCTCATCGTTACCAGCAACACGACCATTGCCTCTCTCTCTACCGATAGCATCGATTTCGTCAACAAAAATGATGGAGGGGGCCATCTCACGAGCTGTCTTGAACAAATCTCTCACACGAGAGGCACCGACACCAACGAACATTTCCACGAATTCCGAACCAGAGACAGACAAAAAGGGAACGCCAGCTTCACCAGCAGTGGCTTTTGCCAAAAGCGTTTTACCGGTACCTGGAGGACCAGACAAGATAGCACCTCTTGGAATTTTGGCACCGAGCTTCTCATACTTGACGGGGTCTTGGAGGAACTTCACAAACTCCATAATTTCCTCCTTGGACTCCTCGCAGCCGGCAACATCCTTGAACTTGATCTTGACGTCAGTTTCCTGGTTAAAGAGCTTAGCCTTGGATTTTCCAATTTTGAAGATACCACCTGCACCGCCAGCGCCGCCTTGTGGTGCCTTGCGGACACTAATGTACCAGAGACCACCAATCAAAAGCACGGTGGGGAGGATCGGCATGATCATGTTAAACCAGGAGCCACGCTCCATGTACGTGACAGGGAGTCTCTCCTGGATCGGGATGCCGAGTTTATCCTGGGTGGCATTCATCTCCTCTTCAAAAACTTCAACAGAGCCAATAGTGAAAACAACAAATGGGTTGCCGTTCATGTCACGAGAGGTCTCGTCAGAAAACGCTCCAGGAACAAGCTCAGCCTCCACAGCAAAACGGTTAATCACTGTGAGCTTCTTCACGAGGCCCTTCTCTAGGTAGCGAGTCTTGAACGCTTGAAAGGAGAGTTCGTCACGCTTGTTGTTCTGCGACAAAGTAGCGTAAAACGTTAGTGGAATGGTGAACAACGTGCAGATCAAAATTATACTGAGTCCTTCCTTGCTGAAGACGGAGGCGTCTCTGCCTTTCCTCCTCTTGGAAGACTCCTGTTTCTGGCGCAACTCCTCTCTGAACTTCTTCTCTTCTTCCCTGTGTTGTTTGAACTCAGGGTCTTCTTCTTTTTCTTCGGGTTTCTCCTTTGATTCCTCTTTTTTGTCTTTCGGATCGTTTGGTGCTTTTTGTAGCTTGAGGAAGGACTGGCTAAAAAGTGCTCTGGGCGTTGTCAGAAAGGCCCTGTGACTTACGGGAAAAGCCAGGACCCTCGGTCTCATGAGCCTGGAGGCCATAGCCGCTCGCAGGGTCATCAAACCACGCCACAAGCTCATATTGATATGTATTGTAGGTTTTGAATGTTCGAGGTGAGGACATTCGCCTTCTAAAAAGAGGCCATTTTGTCACGTGACCAGACTGTCTAGCTGGAGTACCCCAGGAATTGCTGCGAAATATAGTAGAGTCGAGAAGCCTAATGAGCCTGGTACCATAATATATTAATTTATTTAGCTTTCATGACCTGATCCCACGTAGTCTCGCAGATCTCCATGAAACGGGCCTTTTTCTCGTCCAGCGAGAGATTCTTGTTCAAGATCTTGAACCGGAAGGTCAGCTTATCCATGAAGGACATGGACCCGGAAATCTCTTCGCTTTCCTCCCACTTGCGGCGCATCTCCTCCATCTCCTCCTCTGTGGCGGCTTGGCGGTCGTCTGACGTGACGCTGAAACGGGCCTTCTGAGCCAGGGGAGGCTGCAGCGGTAGGGGGGCCGTTCTCTTCACATCGTCTACAAACACATCTTGCACAGGTCGTGCTCTCTTCGTGCCAGCAGATTGCACTGGCGGAGCCGTTAACGGCTCATTCAGCTTTCTTCTATCGGCGGGGATATCTCTCCGGTACGGTGTGACCATGACAGGCGTAGCCATTGGGGCCATGGAGGGATGGCAGCGGACACGCTGAACCACCCTGGGAGCAAAGTACGGTCTGAGGGGCGCCAGCTGGAATCCTTGCATCTGGTAAGCGAACATGCCCGGGTGCACGTGGGCAGCCGTGTAGGGCCCGCTGCCGAGGGCCGGGTTGTTCTGGAGTTTGAGTGGTTTGGGCACCCTGTCACGCTTGAGAGAGCGGTTCTTCAAGTGGGAGGTGAGTCTGTCGCGGGAGTAGGAGGCGCCAGGGCTCAGCTGGGTGCTTTCACACGCGGACTGGGGCAGTTTGGCGTCTTTTTCTGCCTTGACATTGGGGAACAGGGTGGATGTCGATGAGGAGGAAGCAGAAGACTCGGCAGCGGAGTTCACAGGGGTATTTCCCGTCGATTGGGTGGGCAGAGTCTCCGGGGGCGAGGCGCCGGTTTTCTTAGCGGCTATGATGCTGGACTGTCTTCGTTTGATAGACTCGCTGATGCGGACGGTGTTCTTCATATCCTGGCTCATTGACAGCGTCGCTATGGGAGACACGATCTGGAGAATGGCGCCGTTGTTGGTATTGCTGGCGAGTTTCAACGAGGGCGGGCGAAGGCGGGACTCAGACATGTTTTGCGATGGAGGCGAAAGAGAAGAATATAAACCTGGAGCAGAGAAGCGGTGAAAAGCGGACCTTCACGCCTTGTGTTTCGGAATGGCTTCTCTGTAGGAATGAAACAGGCGAGAATGGAGACCCGCGCAGGGAATGCATTTGCGGCTGGAATAAAAAAAGAACCATGGGGTGAACCATGTCTGGGGTTCAGTGAAGGCTTTGTTGCTTCAGGCGAGTTTGGCAGTGGAGATGAAAAGGATAGAATCTTTGTACGCTTAAAACTTTTTTGATGTGTTTGGGTTTTTTGGTGTTTCACTCATGTAGGTACTACTTTCACGTTGACTTCGCTGCCATTTTGCAGAGTCAGGTGAGAATGTACTATATTCATAAACCAGTGGCTGGGATCTACGAAATCATTTCGGATTAAAAAATTTCGCTCCGGTCATGGCTCGGAATGCATGGCATGTGGAACCGTTTTTTGACCGATTCGGAAATAATTTAGTTTAAGACGAGGCTGAAGCGCCCCAGTATTCACGCTCAGGAAGGTTCCACAAGGGCATGCAGAAGTGTTCCATGGCATGTACGACGGGCCGCCTTCGCTTGCGCTTACTTCAACTCCATTGTCTTACTCTTCGCTTCATGCTTACAGTCTGATTCATTTTGCTTCATGTATTATGGGTCCATTGCTCTACTGGGTGAACTGTTCCCATCCTGTAGGTCTCTTCAAGCCGTGCTGGGAGAAGAACTTGGGCGTGCACGAGTAACCTCTCCAGGTGAAATCATCCTTTGGCTCGCAAATACACTTTTTGGCGGCACGAGTCTCTTGGTCCACAGGACAGTTGTGGAAAGGAACGTGCCAGTAGCCAACGTCGCCAAAGAAGTGCAACTTGTCTCTGGGGATGAAGAGCGAGGCGCCGATCGAATGCACGGGCGCGTCACCCCATCTCTCGTAGAAGAAGCCTCCAGCCTTGTCAAGGAAATCAAAGTACTTCAGGTAGGCCTCTCCACGCCACAAGTCGAGTTTGGCGATCTCAAAGTTCGACCAGAAATGGCAACCGTTGTAAGTCTTGCCCTCATCATCGGAGATCCAGGGCAAGTTGTTGTCCTTGGCAATGTACTGGGGGTACTGTTCCATGAACTTACGGGTGGTCTCCCACAACGTAGGGATGGTCTCCTTGTACTCAGGCAACGAGATGGTCCATCCGTACCACTTGTCATTGTCCTTCATGTACTTGAAGATGTCGTAGTCAATGTCACAGAAGATCTTGATGTCAGGCTCAACACGCCAGTAGTACTCGTACTCCTGCATCAACTCGTGTCTGTAGAAGAAACCAGACTCGAAACGACACATGTGTCTGTACGATTCAGAGCCACCGTAGATAACCTTCTTCTGTACCATGGCCTCTCTACTCAAAGCAGCCTTCTCGCGGTCAATCCACTCGGGGTAAGACCAGTGCTCCTTGGGAATAAGACCAAACTTGGTCTTACCAGAGATAACAGCAGAAACAGCAGACTTGAACTCCTCGTTAAACTCTTCGTCGTTCAAGAACACCCAGTCGTAGTGGTAGTTCTTGTTGAAACGATCCTCCACATGTCTGATAGACAGAAGAATCGAGTTCTTGTCGGAGTTTCTGGCCAAAGTAACGAAAGTCGCTTTGATCTTGTTGGCAATGTTGGGGTTTGAGGCGTCATCAGCCTTGAGCTTCAGCAGGTCGCCGGCAACTGGAGCAGCTGGAGCAACGGGGGCAGAATTCTGCTTCAAAGCGGTTTGCTCCTCGGTGGCCTTCTGGTTAGGCGTATTCCTAGGGATTGTTTGAGCTGGAGCCGACGCAGACTGGGGGGCCTCGTAGGTGGAACCCTTGGTAAGCACATAGCCACAGAAAATCAAGACTAGCGCAAAAATGGCGAATCTTACCAACCGGGCGTTGGATCTAGGGGAAGCCATGTTGCAAGGAGTAGTAGGAAGAAAATTCGTCTTCAGGCGGTCGCACATTTACGTGTCTCCTTGCGCGCTTTGCTGTGCACTCCCGATTCTGTGGACCAGGATATGAAAACGCTTTTTGGCTACAACAGCGTGAGGTGAAATTGGGTTTCTCCGCTTGAAGAGACTTGTTAGTATGTTTGTGGAGTGGAGCCATGCGAGTTTGGGGGATTGCTTTTCGAAAGGTGTTGGTACTTGTAATCGTACGAGCGTTTGAGGCGGAGCCCGAAGGACTTATCGTTGGTCCCAAACAGGAGACATTCAGCGAGGGAAGGAAATTCAAAAAGAAATTTTCGAGGTCTCCGCGTAGAAACTGCCTTTGTTGATTGTGCCATTCACAACTGCCGCTTCGTTGCTTACCACAAATGCTAAGCACTTTGTCCACCACATTCGCTTAAGCGCCTCCGCCCGCCCGACACGCTTTCTGCAGCACTGCGCTTCTATTACATTAAATTGGCGACCCCTTGCATCAAGCTCACTGGTAGTCGACCCACTCCTTGGGCTTTTCGAGCTTCATCACTTCGTAGTACTTCTTACCGCAGCTGTATCCTCTGAAGGTGAAGTCCTTAGTAGGGTTGCAGTCGCACTTGTGGTCAAAGCGGAACTGGGGGTTCAATGGACACTGGGTGTACACTCCGTGGTTGTAGCCGACATCGTCAAAATAGTGGATCTTGTCCTTGGGGAGGAAAAGCGCCGCTGCAATCGAATGAACGGGAGCGTCGCCCCAACGCTCGTAGAAAAACCCGCCCGTCAGGTCGAGGTAGTCGAAATAGTCTCTGTATGCTTGCGACCTCCAGAACTTCAACGAGGCCACCTCGAAATTGGACCAAAAGTGGCACAAGTTGTAGGTCTCACCCTTGTCATTACTGATGAAGTCCATGAAATTGTTCTCGGCAAGGTGCTCGGGGTGCTGTTTGATGAACTCCTTGGTGTGCTTCCACAAGGAAGGGATGGTTTTTTCAAACTCGTGGATGGAAATGGTGAAGCCGTAGACCTTGTCGTTGTCCTCCATGTACTTGAACAAGTCGTAGTTCAAATCGCAATGCACTTGGATACCTGGCTCCACACGCCAGTACCAGTCGTACTCCTCCATCAACGGGTTCCGCCAGAAAAAGCCACTTTCAAAGCGACACATGTGTCTGTACAGCTCCAAGTCTCCGTAGATGATATTCTGGGCCTTCATGTCGGCACGGGACTTGGCTGCCTTCTCCTGGTCCACCCAGTCAGGGTATGACCAATGCTCCTTGGGGATCTGGCCATACTTGGCGTTTCCAGACACAATGGAGCTCGTCAAGTCCTTGAACTCTTGCGTGAAAGGCTCGTCGTTGAGGAACACCCAGTCGTAGTGGAACTTTCGGTTGAAGCGGTCTTCGACGTTTCTGATGGCCTTGATCAAGTCGTACAACTCCTTGTTCCGGGCCAAAGACACAAACGTGGCCTTGACTCGCTTGCCAGGAATCACGCAGTCGCCGTTCTGGCTACTAGCCTGATCCTGGTTCTCGATCTGCTGCAACGCAGCGCTTTCCTCCTTTGAATTGTCTTTGATCGAAGGAGCGTCGTTATGAGCCACTGGAGGCAGCGCCGGCTCTGGCTGTTTCTGGAAATCAGTCACCACCTCTCCCGTTGACTTGTCGACATAGACTATATCCTTTTCAGGGGCCTGGCTCGAGACCATATATATAAATAAAAGGGCAAAAGCGGACGCGACGGCGAGAAGCACCCGCTTGTTTTGCGGTATCCGGGAGATCATGCTGAAGCTGGTCTATAAAAAAGAGGCGTGGGCATCAACAAAATGGCCAGGAACGCTTTGGACCCAGAAGGCTGTGTGAAGGCAGGGCTCACTAAAGCGCAGGAACGTTGCTGTTCGGGAGCGGGACGAAAAAGCCGGGCATTTTTGGTGATGGGGTTTTTGTCAGTCTCCAACGCAAAGAATAGTGTAGATTTCAATTCCGAAGCCTGAAAAGGTCTGTTTGGTAGGTTGGTTGGTTCGATGGACCGGTGCAGATCTGACAGCTTCCAGTGCAGAATGGAAGAAGGCACCAATGCGAGCATTGTTCCGAGAGGCACCAGCTCGACGAGGAATGGGAATTTCTCGGCAACCGGAGTCACGGGATGATTTGCAGGTTTTGTTGTGTAACGTAGTCTGATTATTTTGTTTTGGTTTCTTCAGTTATAGAGTGCATACGCTAACTGGTCTGGGCAGAGGCTACTAGGACCTATTGGGATCTCATTTAGTGCTTTAAATTTGGGCATTGAAAGTGGGATTGGGGTACAGATTGAGGCCCTTTCTCAGTTGAAAATTAAAAGAAAAAAAATGGGAGATCAGAGATTGCGTAGTTGAAAAGCTGGAAGGCGGCATGAGTGCTGAAGGTGAATGGTTCGGGAGAAGGAGAAAGGAAGATATTGCAAATAGTGGATGAGAAGGTGAAAAGAGGGGAGATAATAGGGTAAAGTAGGATTTTCAGCATCAAAGAGTGGATCCTGGTCCACTTTATGTGCATTTGGACCCATTGGCAAGCTCCCCCTGCTACTGAGAATTGTGAACCCAGTGAAATAATAAACAGGCAGTTAGCATTTGAAAGAGTCAAGCGTTTTCATGTGGAGAGCTCCATTACTCGAAGGATCCTAAAAAGACTTTGAAAAGGCTTTGTGAAGGCGTGAAACAGCAGGAGCGGAGTCTTCCTTTCCACAAGTCGGAGGTACGAGGCGGTAGAGCAAATTTCAACTCTGACTCATCTCTCTAATATATGTGTATATTCTAAACCAGCCGGTACGTTATGGAACACGATCTCTGGAGAACCTCCTCTGTCAAAATGGTAACTCTTGGTTGCACCCTCACAATGAAATCATGACCCCCTTCTTTTCTACGAGAATAATGATAGGCGGTTTTATTTTAATCTCTCGAATGGTGACTATAACGATCAGCGCAGTTAGCTCTGAACTCGATGGGTGACACTCTTTGTACTCGTCTATGCTACTAGGTGGATAAGTTCCTGCGGCCGATTTTCGGACGAACACTATTTGAGTTGAAAAGATAAGAAATAATTCAGGCCTAAGTTCCAAATCGGTCTGAGGTGGAGTTCGTCGAGAACTCTCGACACCCCCAAGGATACAAGTCCGCCACTTGCCTCAAGCCATTCAAATGGTCACTGGGTGGGAAGGACTATACAACCTCGGAAGAGAAGATATTAATCTTGCTTTTTGGATCAGAAGAATAAAGCAACGAGGAAATATTAAACTACCGTTCGATACTAGGTGTGGAGCCAATGGACCCACTGAGCAAGCGAATCCATGAAGAATACAAGCATAGACCAATATCTCTCTCTATCTCGCCTGTGTAGAGCTGTCTATAGATTTTCAATTATCTGAAATAATATCCTATCCTATAGTCTTATTCTTGGGCTGCCCAAATGGCTGCGAATATACTTCTGAAATCCAAAGTACCAGCACCCTTATCACAAAGTTACTTCCACATCAAGCACAAAACTCTTTAAATTAGCTATTGAAGTACTATCCTCTAAAAAAACACTCCATCATGCTACCAAATTTAACACCTGCTAATTCCCTATCATGACTGACCTGCATATTACAGGATCAAGTAGGATGGCATTTCGTACAGCGTCAATTGCCATCAGTCATTATACCCAATTCAACCATGATTATTCGATTCAGATCTAAAAATGGAATGTTGAGGGTTAAGGCGGAACCAGCAGATCCGTTCTCCACTCCACTTACTGAGATTGTCTCCAAATGGGCTATCTCTGATCCAAAGCTGATGTTCATAAGTGACAAGCCCAATGACAAAGGGAGGAGTGTTGCTGAACTCGCCGAGCAGTCGGTGGCAGACCTCCAGCTTAAGAATGGTGACATGCTCTTTGTTACGTACGAATCTGAAGCTGACCAGCAGCCTACCACATCGGGTCCTGATCGCCACCAAACGGTGACTGTGAAGGATACCACTCCAGCACCCAAAGAATCTGTCAAGCAGCATCCAGTGGACGATTTACTAGACTCACAAGATGGTTTGATCAAGAGACCCAAATCGAGCTTATGTAGCCACGGCGATAAGGGTATGTGTGAGTATTGCTCACCTCTACCACCTTGGGATAAGAACTACTTGAAAGAGCAGGGCATCAAGCACAAATCGTTCCACGCATACTTGAAGGAGATGAACGAGCAACAGAATAATAAAAGTAAGGCTTCGTCCTATATTGCCCCATTGCAAGATCTTAACTATGCCATCAACTTGCATTGCCCTGGCGGCCATGCCCCATATCCCGGTGGAATCTGCTCCAAATGCCAGCCTGCTCCCATTACACTTCAACAGCAGCCCTTCCGTATGGTTGACCATGTTGAGTTCTCCGACTTCTCCCTCCTCAACTCCTTCATCGATGTGTGGAGACAGTCAGGTGTCCAGCGGTATGGCGTGCTCTACGGCAGATACGAGCCCTTTGAGAAGGTGCCTTTAGGTATCAAGGCCGTAGTTGAGGCGATCTACGAGCCTCCTCAACTGGGTGAATTCGATGGTATCACATTGCTCGACTGGGACAATGAGAAAGACGTCGATGCCACAGCTCAGAAATTGGGCCTCCAGAAAGTTGGTGTTGTGTTCACCGACTTGACAGATTCAGGACGCAGAGACGGTACTGTCTTGTGCAAGCGTCACAAGGAGTCGTACTTTTTGTCGTGCTTGGAGGTTCTCATGGCTGCAAGAAATCAGATAGCGCATCCGAATTACAGCAAATACTCGGAGACCCAAGATTTCTCGTCCAAGTTCGTCACATGCGTCATAACAGGTAATACGAAGGGCGAAATTGAGCCTCATTCATATCAGGTCTCCAGAAGTGCCGAGGGGCTCGTGAAGGCAGATATAATCTCACCCTCCACACACCCCAACATGCTTTGCATCAACAAAACACAAGGATCAAGATACGTTCCTGATGTATTTTATTCGAAGATCAACGAGTATGGCTTGGAGGTGAAGGAAAACGCCAAGCCAGCCTTCCCAGTCGAGTTTTTGTTGGTCACTTTGCTGGACTCGTTCCCATTGGATCCAAAGCCAATGTTCAGGCTGGACTTTGTCGTGGAAAACAGGGACTTTCTTGGTGAGCTTCAGGACCTCAAAGCTGTGCAGAGACAAATTCAACTGGGTGGTGGAGATGGTAGCCTGCTTGTCGACTTCCATTTCTTGGTATACTTGCGGAAGATGGGAATCCTCAGCGATGACGAACTTGATTGCCTCTACCGCTACGCGAAGGAGAAGAAGGATGACGACTACCTACAGTTAATTCAGTCCGGTGGATGGATGACGCTTTTGACCGTGTTGGAACAGAGCACTCATTGATGTCTCAGATGATACGGAATTACATCTTTATTTGCAGCCATTTCTGAAAATTCCGAATTGCGGGACAAGGTTGTGGAGTTTCGAGAAGTTTCGAAGTTCTGTTGACTGCTTTTCAAGCTGACTCTTTCGACTTCCTAAAACAGGCTAGACCAATGATCTTTCCTTTGTGCAGCATTAGTCTTTGGGTTAGACCCTACTTGCCGAGACGAAATTTCGCAAGCTCCATGCACAATTCGAACTATCTGCAGTACTGCGTACCGCTGGCGTCAGCGAAGAGGTTATGCAGCGGGCCCATAATGGGTGTGAAACGCCGAAAAAGATACTCGTATAGATTCGAAGCACCCGAAATACTCTGGTTGTAACACCATACTCCTATTGAAGTTTGCATTGGCCAAAAAAAAGGTTCACACGTGATAGATCGTTCTCGAATCTTCTAGATGAGTCGTGCGCGGGCGAACGCAGTTTTTCGCATAGTATATGAGAGTTCGCCTCAGCGCATTTGCACATTATACTACGTGATTATACCACTAGAATAAACTAATCTTGAAGAAACAGGATGGCTACTCCATTTGGTGTCGACTTTGGTAATGACAATACTGTCATTGCCTGCGCAAGAAACAGGGGAATCGATATCATCGTGAACGAGGTTTCCAACCGTTCCACTCCCTCGTTGGTTGGCTTTGGCCAGAAGAACAGATTCATTGGTGAGACCGGCAAGAACCAGCAGACTTCCAACTTGAAGAACACCGTTGGCAACTTGAAGAGAATCTTGGGTTTGAACTACAAGGACCCCGACTTCAACGTTGAGTCTGAGTACTTCTCTTGCGCTTTGGCTGAGAACGACCAGGGTCAGATCAACGCCAAGGTGAGATTCCTCAACGAGCCCCAGGAGTTCTCCTCCACGCAATTGGCTGCCATGTACTTGAACAAGATCAAGGACATCACCGTCAAGGAGACCAAGGGCAACATTGTGGACATCTGTTTGTCTGTTCCAGTGTGGTTCACTGAGAAGCAGAGACGTGCTGCCTCCGATGCTTGCAAGATCGCTGGCTTGAACCCCGTGAGAATCGTCAACGAGGTCACCGCCGCCGCCGTCGGGTACGGTGTTTTCAAGCAGAACGAGTTGCCTGAGGACAAGCCAAGAAATGTCGCTCTCATCGACATTGGCCACTCTTCCTACCAGGTCTCCATTGCTGCTTTCAAGAAGGGTGAGCTCAAGATCTTGGGTTCCGCCTACGACAAGCACTTTGGTGGTAGAAACTTTGACAAGGCCATCACTGAGCACTTTGCTGACGAGTTCAAGGCTAAGTACAAGATCGACATCAGAGAGAACCCCAAGGCTTACTACAGAGTTCTCACTGCTGCCGAGAAGTTGAAGAAGGTTTTGTCTGCCAACACTCAGGCTCCTATCAACATCGAGTCTGTCATGAACGATGTCGACGTCTCTTCTTCTTTGACCAGAGACGAGTTGGAGGAGTTCGTCAAGCCATTGTTGGAGAGAATCAACGTCCCTATCGAGGTTGCCTTGAAGGACGCTGGCCTCACCACCGACGACATTGACTCCATTGAGATCATTGGTGGCTGCACCAGAGTTCCATCTTTGAAGAACAAGATCTCCGAGATCTTCGGTAAGCCTTTGTCCACTACCCTCAATCAGGACGAGGCCATTGCCAGAGGTAATGCCTTCATTTGTGCCATGCACTCGCCAACCTTGAGAGTCAGACCATTCAAGTTCGAGGACTTCAACCCATACTCTGTCTCTTACTTCTGGGACAAGGAGGAAGAGGATGACGACCACTTGGAGGTTTTCCCAAGAGGCGGTACCTTCCCATCCACCAAGATCATCACCTTGTTCAGAAAGGGCGACTTCGAGGTTGAGGCCAGATACACCAACAAGAACGAGATGCCTGCTGGCGTTGAGGACTTGATCGCCAAGTGGACCATCAAGGGTGTCCAGGTGAACAAGGGCGAGAGCTCCATTGCCACCAAGTTGAAGTTGAGAAACGACCCATCTGGCTTCTACACCATCGAGTCTGCTCACACCGTTGAGGAGAAGATTGTCAAGGAGTTGGTTGAGCCTAAGGAGGGCGAGGAGGTCGCTGAGGACGCCGAGCCAGAGTACAAGGAGGTCAAGAAGTTGGTCAAGAAGGACGAATTGGTTCTTGAAATCCAGTCTGCCGCCTTGACCGAGGGCGAGAGAGCTGCCTTGTTCGAGAAGGAGAATGCCTTGATTGTTGCTGACAAGTTGGTTGCCGACACCGAGGACAGAAAGAACGCCTTGGAGGAATACATCTACGAGTTGCGTGGCAAGTTGGACGACCAGTACAAGGACTTTGCCTCTGACGACGAGAAGAGCAAATTGTCCGAGAAGTTGATGAAGGCTGAGGACTGGTTGTACGACGAGGGCTACGACTCGACCAAGGCTAAGTACATCGCCAAGTACGAGGAGTTGGCCTCCATCGGTAACCTCATCAGAGGCCGTTACTTGGCCAAGGAGGAGGAGAAGAAGCAGGCCATTAGACAAAAGAAGGAGGCCGAGCAGATGGCTGCTATGGCTGAGAAGATGGCTGCTCAGAGAGAGGCCTCCAAGGGCTCCGAGGGCGAGACTAAGGAGGAGAAGAAGGATGAGAAGAAGGAGGAGAAGGGCGACGAGATGGACCTCGACTAGTGGTTTCGATAGAGTATATAATCTAACTGATAGGCATTTCTTGGAAGGACCGATGCGCGTACAAATATAGTATCTAAATCCCCAGCTATGAGCGTTGGCACGTGATCTTCGGCTTGCAAACGGTACCTCATTTTTTGGTGATTTTCTCACGCTTTCAGCTGCACATTCTGTTATTAATCGGCTAAAATCCACCAGGACACTCAATCTTAGCTCCTTTAAAGCAAATCGCGGCTAAGCAGCATTAGCAGAATCGACGAGTTCTTGATGCCAAAACACAAGTCGAACTTGTCCCTAGCCATCCAAAAGGCAGACACAGAGAATCAAGTGGCACAGAAGAAAGCCAGAACCAAACCCCATAGTCATGACTCAGCGCTGTTGAAAAGCCAGGAAACAGCCCTTGAGTGTCTTTCCGAGTGCGTGGAGCCCCGGGAATCCGGCAGCATTTCTTCCTCCTTTAATCTTTTGCCTGGATTCAGTGGTTCTACTAATTTGGCAACGTCACTACCGCTGGTCAGGCTGTATCGGCCCGAGCTTGCGCCAATCACCACTTCTTTCGAAGAGAATAGCGAGGATCAGCTCAACAATTTAATCAGGCGGGAGCTGGAGGGCGCTGAGAAGGAGACCACTTCCCTCAAGAGTAAGAAGAGTAAAGATGACCTTCAGGAGAGAGTGGAGGAGGAGGAAAGCGAAAGTGAGGACGAGCTTCACAATGTCAACCCCGATAATGAGGAGGATCTTAAAGACTACGTTCCCGGCGGATACCACACCTGCCATATTGGCGAGACCTACAAGAACAAGAAGTACACACTTGTGAGGAAGCTCGGCTGGGGCCATTTCTCCACCGTTTGGCTCGCAAGAGACAACGATAAGCAGTGTCATGTTGCGATGAAGATTGTCCGTTCAGCCAAACAGTACACCGACACTGCCGTGGATGAGATCAAGTTGTTGGACAAAGTCACGACCTCCGACCTCCACCACCCGGGCCATGAGCACGTCATCCAGCTTCTTGACACCTTTTCACACGAAGGGCCCAACGGAGTCCATGTTTGCATGGTTTTTGAAGTTCTCGGTGAGAACCTATTAGGCCTCATTCGTCGCTACAAGCATAAAGGAATCCCTGTGGTGTTCGTCAAGCAAATCGCCAAGCAGCTATTGTCTGCATTAGACTTCCTACACCGCCGCTGTGGTGTTATTCACACCGATATCAAGCCCGAGAATGTTTTGATTGAAATTGGCGATGTCGAGCAAATTGTCCGCATGGTGGAACAAGAGGAACAACAGGCGAAGCTCCAACGAAAGCTTCTGCGAACAAAATCAACCTCAGGTATGACCCCTCACACCGACGCCACTCCGTCAACTTCCACTCAAAACACCCCACAGGCTAAACAAACTCAGGTTGCTGAGAAAGCCAAGTCGAGTGTGGCGATGGCTTCTCCACTGTTTGGCCGTAACGGCAGACGTTCTCGTCGCCAGACACTCATCACTGGATCGCAGCCTTTGCCATCACCATTACGTTCCTTTAACAAGTCGTTCACGAACATGCACACGCTCTCGAATTCATCGAATAACACCCCCATTCAGAAAGTGACGAGCCATAGTTCCTTCACGAATACCTCAGACGCAGAAGTGTCTGAGCAGATGGAGAAGAGCTTGAACAACTCCATATCTTCCATGTACATTTCAAATTCGTCTGGCACATTCCCTGGTCAAACTAGAGAGACTGGTGACGAGTCTTTCATCAATAACTCTTCGTTGATCATCAACGAGGATGAATTAATCTCAGTCAAGATTGCCGACTTGGGAAACTCGTGCTGGGTCCACCATCACTTCACCGACGAGATTCAGACGAGGCAATATAGATCGCCAGAGGTGTTGCTCGGTTACCACTGGGGTGCATCTGCTGACCTCTGGTCGTTTGCATGCTTAATATTTGAGCTACTTACAGGCGACTATTTGTTCGACCCGAGGTCGGGCAAATCATATAGCAAGGATGATGACCACATTGCTCAGATCATTGAGTTGATCGGTCATGTCCCTCGCTCCATGCTAAAAGAGAGCTACTATGCGCGAGACTTTTTCAATTCTCGTGGGGAACTTCTAAGGATCTCCAAGTTGAAACCATGGGGTCTCAAAGACGTTCTTATTGAAAAGTACAAGTTTCCCGTGAGCGACGCAGTGGAGATTTCCGAGTTTTTGTCACCGATGTTGGCCTTGCAACCAGAAAAGAGGGCTGACGCAGGCGGAATGGTGAATCACCCTTGGTTGAGCGATGCCCTCGGTCTTGAGAACGTCGTCTTGGAACGTCCTGTTGGTGGTTCCGGTGAAGACATCCCAGGTTGGGCACATGAGCTTGACCCTCAGTCACAAGGCAACCGTTACTTCTTTCGCCATTGATAATGGCATCTCATTTTTGCATTATTTGTATTTTATTGCATTCGGGTTTGTATTATAAACGCTTCACGGGAACGAATTGACTGTCATCTGAGGATGTCGAAGCAAGAGAGAAATGAAGATTTGTATATATAAAAAGTGTTAGAATTTGTATATTGTACCGGTCCCAATAAAAGCTACCTATCAAAGCATCTTAGACATGTATGGTCCATCAACCTCGTATCCCAATTTGGCGTAGTAGTTCCTGACACCCACGCCGGAAATAACACTGATCTTTTTCGATCCATGTTCCTCTCTTGCTATACGTTCCGCTTCTTCCATCAATAGAGTGCCGAAACCTTGATGCTGGAACTTTCTTGGGTCCTTCGAATGCAAAGGAACCACAGAGCCGTAAACATGCAATTCACGGACAATAGACGTGGGTTGTTTGGTGAACTCCTCTCTGTATGTGTATTTCTCAGTGGCCTTTCTCAAACGCAACAAGCCAACAAGAATATCCTTCTTGGGATCTTCGTACGACAAGAAGGTTTCCCAGCCTCCGTTGGCAGTGTAGTCTCTTCTTAAGAGCTCCACCTGGTCAGGCAGAACCTTGTGATGGACTTCTTGAATACCGACTTCTCTGGTACGAACGTCACGGCACGTTGTGCCGAAATCCTTCATTCTGGCCAAGGCCAACTCTCGAAGGTTACCATTCTCGACACCAGAAGAGACCAAAGGCATAGGGATATCACGTTGAACACGGTAGATACGTGTCCATGGAGGCACAAGAGCCAAGATTCGAGCTACCAAGTCGATAAGGGCATTGGCATTATAGGACTTGTAGAGACCCTTTTTCCAAAGCTCATAGAGACCGGTTCCTCTGATAACCAACGTGGGGTAGATCTTGAGACCGTCGGTTCTGAATGCTGGGTTTTCGAAGTATTCGATAAATTGGTCGAGATCACGCTCCATACCGACGTTGGGCAAGTCAGGCATCATATGACTGACGACCTTATAGCCGGCATCTTTGGCAATGCAAAATGTCTCGCACACGGCTTTGACAGTGTGTCCTCTGTTGGTATCTCTGGCAACATCCTCATACACAGACTGAACACCCACCTCCAATCTGGTGCACCCGTATTTCAACATGTCGCTCAAATGCGTTTCGGTACAGTAGTCGGGTCTTGTTTCGATGGTAATACCCACACATTTAGTTTGGGATTGCTGAGAGAAGCGGATTGCCTCATCGATATTCTTACCATTGTAGCCGGAAAGAGCATTATGCAACTGAGTGATGAAACCTTCTCTGTAGTCCTGTGGCAAAGACATGAAAGTTCCGCCCATAATGATATATTCCACCTTGTCGATGGAGTGGCCCAACAGCCTAAGCTGCTCGATTCTGCCTCTTGCTTGTTCATAGGGATCGTAACGAGCACGAATGGCTCTCATAGATGTAGGCTCGTATCCCGTGTAAGATTGGGTGGAGTATTCGAAATCTGAGTCCGGTCCACCAGGGCAGTAGACACAAATATTACCAGTGTAGGCGATATGAGGGCATCTGTGAGGCTTACACATCACGGCTACAACAGCGATACCAGATGCTGTTCTCACGGGCTTTGCCTTAAGTTTTGGAATGAGGTACTTCTTGTGCTGGTCGGGAATTGACGAAATGATGTCGGTGAGCCTGGGCTGGTGCTTCAACTTGTGCTTCTTTGCATACCTGGTGATGAGGCCGTTGAGGTTAACATCTTTGGAAGTCTTGAGCGAGGCGACCAACTCCAACGAAATATCAGCGCAACACTGAATAAAACGCTCCTTTTCGGGCGCCAACTTGCGGCCTTTTTGAACTGCTGAAGGCATGATGTGTTTCGTTATCGTGCAACTTGGAAAGATCTGAGGCCTCATCGCTAGATGGTGCACGGGTGTGTATTCCTCTGGGGGACCTTTGGGTGATTGACGGTTTATTTGAGCGGGTGGATTGGAGATCTGAGGGGCATGAATAAAAATATTACTACTTCTTTCTTGGTGAGCCAGTTTGGGCTGGTGTGGTGTTCGTCACGGTCATCATCAATGACAGTGCGGTGATTCGCTTATTGTGAGGAGGTAAGAAAACCCTCTTTGAGCCAATGATTGATTAAGTTTTCGGTAAAGATTTTCTTTCGTCGTTGGTCATTTGTTGAATTTTCTCTACTGGTTCGTCTTCAGTGTACTTGTAGAATCTCAGCTCTGTCAAGAGGTGGCTATGGCTGCCATATAAGGCTACGAAAGATATCAAGAGTATGACTGCAAGTCAGCAATAAAAGACGAAAACGTAAGACTATACAAGTGAGTCGAAATTTTCCTCTGCCCTGCTTATATCCTTCAAAGGGAGTTCAGCACCCTAAAAACAATAATTAGCAATCACCTCTGATCAGTCAGTATTGATGGGTGACCCTCGCTGCTTGCAAAGTAACAAGCCAAGAAGGTTCCCCACAGCAACTACGAGCTATCTAAATATATCAAGCCGAAAATTGAAAACACAACCCCTGAACTCCCATAAAAACTGATACTAACAGGCGTCCCAGCCGACCGACCCTGCATCCTGTAGCTACTGCTCAAATTTTCTATCAGAGCTTAACCATCCTATATCAACATGTTGGGTATCAGAAGCATTGCCGGGGCTCGTGTTCTGCCCTCTTCGGCTCTTCTTGCCAGGGTTTCTCTCAAATCGGCTGTTGCCACCAGATCATATGCCAAAAATCCTGATATCACCAAAATGCCATTGAACGTCTTTGGCTGTTTGGCTGACTACTACGTGCCTCCTAGGTTCTTGGGCTCTCCCATCACATCTTGGCCCAGACTTGTGCTCAGAAGATTGACTGCTTTTGCGTACAATACTATTGGTGTTGTTCGCTACAAGAAAGATACCAATCTCAAATTGCACTTCAACGACTGGAAGGAACGCACTATCGAGAACTACGTGAAGACGAACAAGGTCTTCGCCAAGGCATGTTCCGCCAGAAAAGACCTCAGACAGAAATACATCAAGGAGCAGCTCGAAAATGTTGCTGGTAAACATGTGGTGGAAGCTTTGTGCAGCAGAGCTCTGTCTATTCCATCTGGTACTAAGCTCACATGGAAACTTCTCAAGGTTGTCGAGAATCCAAAGGTTGTCTCCTTCAACCCTCTCCCTAATCACGACGATATCACAGTGTTTCTTCAGCTTGTGACAAAGGTCAAGACTAAGCAGGAAATGACGATAGAAACCTCTGAAGGACAGGTCCAAAAGACTGAAAGAATCGTCACCGACTATTTGGTGTCCACTATCGACCCATTCTCTGAGGAGCAGCTCTTGGTTGGGTCCATTTTCGAAAGTGACCACGTGAGAAAGGTCCAACCAGAATTCAACCCAGAGGACCTCGAAGAAGCCACTGCGTTCCAGAATAAGGCTGCTGACCTCTACCGTGAACCTCCACAGGCCTTGAAAAGTGCCTAAACATCTTGTAGATAAATATTCTATCTGTATATAAAAAGCATCGAGTCAATCAATATCCCTCAAGCGTGAGTCCAATTCTAGTTTTACCAATCCGTACTTTTAGGTCGCTTCCAAGCGCCTTTTTATCCTAGTCCTTGTGAGCGATGGGGCCCTATTCCATCAAAAACACGTCGTTGTCGTGTCCCTGCCCGTAGCTCTTTTTAATATCCGAAAGCGACCCTTCAATGTTAGGTCGAACCCATAACGTTCCAGACTGAGACCTCGAGTCTCTGCGCTGGAGCTCTTGCGGGGTCAAAATCAAATCTCCAAGCGATGCTGGTACGTAGTCTTCGAAGAAGGCGTTTTCGTCGTCTTCAACAGCATCCTCTCTAGAATCATCCAGGATCGCCAGTTCCTCGAACGGCCGGAGCTGTTGATTAGAAGGTGACGACAAAAAAGCACTGTTAGACTTACCTGCCAGGCCGAGTCTGGAAGACAATCCGAAGTGATCTTGTGGCAGGTCTGTGCGACCGCTGCTAAGTAAATTTGAAGAAAAGTCGATGGAATTGGGCAGTGAGACCAAGTTGGTGGGGGACGTCGACGAGAGAGAACGCAACTTAGAGCTGAGGCCGTTCTGTGTGCCTGTTAAAAACGAGGTTGTTGCAGGGGTGCCAGAGACCAGCCAGTCGTGCAACGATTGGTAATTGGTTATGGGGCTCGTCAAGCTGAACGGCTTAGGCCGGCCATTGTAGTAGGCCAGTTGGAGCGTCAGTAATGAGGAGTTCAGTGAGTTCCGGAAAGCCGAGTTGGCGTAGGCACTGTCTTCTCCGAAGGAGCGGTTTCTAATGTGAACAGGCTCGGTCTGAGAAGCACGCCCAATATCGCCGGTGGGATCATAGTGACGGGCAGGTTCGGAATCTCCACTCAGCTCTCTGGCCGCCATCTTGGGCCTGCCCAGGTTTCTGTCTGTCGGCGACGATTTAGAGCCACTGTGACTGTTACGAGACCCGCTCCCGGAACCAGAGGAAGCACTGTGTCCAGCATGTGTCTTACTCTGGTGGTTTTGGTAGTTCGAGGGTTCTAAGCTGTTGTTTTCCGAACTGGAGGAGGTATCGTGGTGGGCGGCCAGATTGTGGCTGTTTCTCTCGTGGCGGCGGAACGACTTCGAGTTGACCCTGGTTCCGTCGGGCAAGAAATGGGCCAAGGCACACTTCAAGCCGAATTTACAGTTGCCCTTCTGGAAGTACTTGCAAGGCAACTTGTCGGCGGCAAGCGAGCCATCAAAATTGTGGCTGAAGGGGCACGAATTTCCAGCCTGGCAGTTGCCCTGGCGGAAAAACTTGCACGGAACATGACTCAAGTTCTTGTTGGCGTTGGCAGCCGAGCCCAGAGAGCCATTCACGGGAACAGTGCCTGGAGGGCCCGTATTGGGGGGCAACTGATCCTGAAGCGAATAGAGATCCAACAGATGCCCCGGTTTGGACCGAGGCTGGCTCATGGAAACCAGGTGCAGCTTTGGGTTGTTCTTCACGGGAACGTCGGCAAAGGGAACGTATTTGTCGTGGTTGACCGACAAAAAGTGTATATCGTGGCCAGGCATGGCCGGAAAGATAAGGGAGCTTGATTAATTAGGGCTGCAAAGAAAATGGTGCAGGCGCCTTGGAGTCCCTGTGCTGAAGTAGAGAAAGTCAAGACTGGGGTTGATGAAGAAAGTGGTTTGTTTTCCCTTCTTGAGATAACGGTCGCAAGATACAAATCTGTGGGCGGGATGAAACACAGGTTAAAGAAGGATAACGCCCCGATAAGAAGGTGTCAGTGTGCGGCTCCCTGCAGACAAAAAGTGAGGCACAACGCTCTCACTTACGGATGAGACAGAAGCTGTGGTGGATGCGCTGTGTGGTGTACGGGTGCGCTCCGTAAGATAAGGCCCCCGGGCTGCTTATCCTTGGAACCAGGCGGATCTAGATAAGCGGGGGTGCGAGGCACAGCGGGGTGAATGTGATTTCGGGAGTGCGGGTCCTACGGAGAGTTTAAAATTACTCACAAAAACGAGACTCTAGGCCTTCGGTTCTAGGCCCTTTTTGGATCATTTATTATTTCCCTTACTGGCTCGCTTGCACTAGCGCATTGTCTGCGCGGGGCACATGCACCTGGCTGTCAAGCCTACGATCCTTCTTCGACCTACGACTCTCCTCCAACATAAATGTAATGCTATAGAATGTATCGCTATTGTACAGTTAAACACCCACCCCAAATAAGCCTTAACGACGGTCCGCAGAAAATCCTCTCTTCCCCGAAAACAAGTGCTTGGGCATCGCAGCAACAGTGTGTCTGTCGGCCTCTCCCAATCTTGCCTGGCGGTTTCTCTCTCTTCTCTGCAACTTGGCGACTCTCTCGGCCTGCGAACGCAAAGCTCCGTCGGCAACACCTGCACTCAATCTGTCGTTCTGGTTCGCTGGCGCCTGCTTCTTCTGCACCTTCTTTCTCTGCTGCGTGAGTCCCTGGTTGGCCTTCAAGATATCCACTCCGCTCATGGTCTTCTTGTTCTTGACTCTCTGCTTCAACGAACGCGTGTCGTGGCCCAACGAGGCCATGTGCTCCTCCATCTCGCCGTAAGTCTTCTTGATGTGCTCTCTGGGCATCATCGACTTGTTCTTCAACGACTTCTTCGTGCGTGCCTCCTTGATCATCACCTTGTGCTTGTTTCTGATCCACTCGGCCTTGTCACGGATGTCCACGGTTTCCTCGTCCTCGATGTCGGAGTCCGAGTCGTAGAATCCCTCAGCGTCTAGTCTCTCCTCTTCCTCTTCCAATGCTTGCAACTTGGCAACAATATCTGGGTCCAAGAAGTCGTAGACGTTCTTGCCGTCCAACACCTCGGGCATCGTGTCGGCCTTCCACTCGTCGTCGTCCAATAAGTAGAAGTCCTTGAGGTTCACGTTGTACACACCGGCACCACCATTTTCGGCCTCGATGTCTCTAGCCAACGTTCTTCTGTTTGGATCGTCATTGTCGTATTTGACCATGTTGGCCACACCCTCGGGGATGTGAGCAGGTCTCTCCTCTTCGTCACGCAACTGTGGTCTGGCCACATGGATCTTGTTCAAGACGTTGTTCACACGTGCAGAGCCCTTCAACTTCTGCTCGATTCTGGCAGTCAACAACTTCTCGCAAGCCTGGTTTCTGACTTGCATCACGTTCTCCTCGGCATAACAAGAAGTGTTCATGATATCAACACCAGGGCTGTCGGCGATCGACTGCAAGAGCTCCTGCTGCTCGGCAGGCAAGTCCTCTTGTCTGATGATATCGCTCTTGTTCATCACCACCATGACGGACTTGTTGGCGAACAAGGGCTTGATGGAGTGGAACAACTTGGTCTGGGCCTCGATGGAGAAACCACACTGCTCGGACAAATCCATGAAGTACAAGACACACGATCTCAAGTGGGCAATGGCGTAGATGGACTGCATTTCAATGTTGTTCATTTCTTCGGTGGGACGGTCCAAAATACCGGGGGTGTCGATGGCCTGGAAACGCAAGTACTTGTAGTCAAAGTGGCCCACATACAAGGACTTGGTGGTGAAAGCATAAGGCTGGACCTCGACGTCCGCCTTGGTGATGCACTTCAAGAACGAAGACTTACCAACGTTAGGGTAACCACAGATCAAGAGGGTTCTGGTGTTGGGGTCAATAGAAGGCAAACGGCCCAAATGCTGTCTGACCTGCTCCAAGTAAATCAAGGGGTCCTTCAACTTCTTGGTGATGGTGGCCATTCTACCCAAAGCAGCTCTCTTCAACTGCTTACACTGGTACAAAGACTGGCCGAACTTCAAAAGACGGTTGTAGTCTCTGGACACCTGCTCGATCAAGGTCTTAGCCTTAGACACCGCAGCCAAGGAAACCTTGTAATGGTTCTTCTCGTACAAAGTGTCCATCAAGTCTCTGTGGAAAGGATGCACGTCGTTGATGTTGGGGAAGCCAGCCAACATATCAGTGAATTTCTCCGAGAATCCTTCAGCGGTGAACTTGACCTTTCTCATGTAGAAGGCCCTGATACGGGAGATCTTGAACCCAGGTCTCACCACCGTGGGTGTTTTTCTCTGGGTTCTATTGAGCACAATATCCAACATGTCGTTGGCCGTAGGCACGGTTGGAATATCCTTCCAAGACAACTGCATGGTTTGAAAGTTGGTTGGAGTTGGTGGTAGCTGAGATGAGCTAGAAAAAAGAGGACCTCATCTCACTTTTTTTTTTTTTTTAATCGCACCCGCACAGGACCAGCAGGTCCACCCAAGACGATCTGAATAGAGGCGAATAAAAAGGTAACTTTAAAATTTTGTTTAAAGTAATTCTTCGATTTGATCATTTTGATGTAGAATTGGCTCATACGGGGTAGGCACGTGGGCATGAAGTGTAATAGGGCTCGCAGTAAATGGCTGCGAAAACGAGACAGTATGGAACAACCACAGACCATGTACCAAGAGTCCTTCTCACATCCAATTAATTAATTTTACTCCTCTTTATTTAGCTTGCTGGGCTCGAGTAGTAACTTCATGGCAAGATATCCCCCAGTTCAGATCTAGTGGAGGGACGAACGCTTCTTGGTATTGTCTGGGTAAAAGACTGCAACATACCTACCATAAAGCCGTAGCACTCTCCTCTAAAAATCTACGTGACGCTTGTTGGTCATCTACAGCTCTTTCCAATATGATTATTATGAATTTCTTCCACCGCTCTATTCGTTGTAGTGGTAGACCAAATAGTTAGGCAAGCCAACCACCTCGTAGCCCAAGCGCTTGGCCATCTTAGCAAAACCCTCGGTCTCGATCAAGTGGTAGAATGGGAATGGGGGGAACATGGCTCCGTCTCTGTGCACGTCGGCGTTCACCAACACGGTGCCTCCTCCCACACCGTCCAATGGCATTTCTGTATTCTGGTCGCCCTTGGCGTCGTAGTGGTGGGCCATCAAAGGTCTGTAGGTGGCCAACTCATGGTAGCCTTCGACAATGATCTCGTCGTCGTTCATGCCCTCAGCAATTCTCAAGCCATCCTCAGACTCAATCCAGTTGTTGAAGTCATATGGTCTGATTGCGGCCTGTCCATTCTCGTCTAGGTAACGCTGGTACACGTTGGCAGAAAGCACGGGTTTCTTATGCGCTATCATGTCGTGGAGCAATGTTGGAGGAGTCTCTACGATGTCGGCGTCCAACCAGAGTACCCAGGAGGTTTTGGGAGAAATGGTGGTGAAAAGTAACGAGTTTCTGGCGGTGGCCATCATGGCACGGCGCTCTTTCTGCACATTCAAGGCATGGCGTTCCTTTTCGAGCTGCAGGTCCAAGGCATCTGTGTCTTGTCTTAATATGGTGACTTTCTTGAATCTGCCTTTCGTTGCTTGCGTCTTCTTGACAGCCAGCTCTAACTGCTTGAGAGCCTGGTCGCCCTCGGCGTTTCTGGGGAAAATAAATCCAAGGGAAATCATGCTGTGGTCGTAGCTGAGTTTGTTCAAATTGGCCCAGTATTCAGGCAAGAATTTCGTCATAGGTGTCAAAATCAACACCTCTCCCTCGTTGCCCAACACGTCGGCAGTAGCCGCCAACTTGTTCAAGTCATAGTGCAGAATGTGGTTATCTGGGAGATTGTGCAAAATCACCAGGTCCTTGTTTTTCGAGCCAAGCCACAGATTGCTCTTTTTGCTGTAGGAGTACTTCTTGGTTGATCTCTGTGCTGACGACAGCGTGGTGCCTATGAACGCCAAATACACAAGGGCCACAAGCGAGATGAGCCCGACCAATACCAACGGTTTCCTTCGTATATTACGAATGACCTGGTTTCTGGAAAACATCATGCTGGTTTTCTTGAACTGAGTAGTCAGAGCTCTGAGATTTTTATTTTGTTTTTCGGCATGCTTCGCGAGTCTCACATTCAGATACAGGGCTATCAAGAGAATACTATTTGTGGATTTCTGCTACTTCAATTAATTCACATAACGTTACATTAAAAAATCGCTTACTTGAAAACCTTACCGTCGGCAATCTCTCTCTCCTTGCCGTTGACAGTGACAGGCTCGTCCCAGGCCAACATGTTGTTGATGAACTTCTTGTCCTCCTCCTTGGAAGCGTCCAATCTGGAGAAAGAGTAGGACTCCCAGTCTGGAGCAACATCGAAAGCTGGCTCGTGCTCCTGGCCTCTGACCAAGAAGAAACCGGTGATACCATTGTCGTTGT
Source organism: Candidozyma heveicola (assembly GCA_003708405.2). NCBI lineage: Eukaryota > Fungi > Ascomycota > Pichiomycetes > Serinales > Metschnikowiaceae > Candidozyma > Candidozyma heveicola. The sequence continues at coordinate 514,497 of PPOB02000003.1, forward strand.
TCTCACCGTACACAACCATGCCACCGAACAAGTACTTGGTGGAAGCAGACAATCTGGCGAAGAAACCACCAACCAAGTTGTTGGACATGAAGGTCAAGGTCAACTCGTCGTTGTACTTGTAGTCAACCTTCCACAAGGACCACTCCTCGGGGTTGTAGAACTTGTCCCAGAAGAATGGGATGGCAGTCTCTCTGGTCTCCTCGTTGGAGTAGAATCTCTTCCACTCGTCAAGAGGCACGGCTGTCTTGCCCAAAGCCTCCAATGGGTGCTTTGGCTTAGGAGCAGCAGCTGGCTCGGCTGGGGCAGCAGCTGGAGCAGCCTTCTCCTTCTTGGCAGCTGGAGCGGCCTTCTCCTTCTTTGGAGGAGTGTACTCGACTGGCTTCTCGATGAACTCGACCTCGCCAACAACATCCTTCAAGAATGGCTGGGCAATGATGGTCTTGAACCATCTGGTGATAGCTGGGTGCTGCTTTCTCCACTGGGCACCGTACAAGTAGTTGAAGCCTCTGACGTACTGGGCAGCAACGAAGTAGTCGGCCAAGGTGATTCTCTCACCAACCAAGTAGGTGTACTCAGCCAATCTAGCCTCGACAATGGAGTTAATGGTCTTGAGCTGAGCGTTGGCCTCGTCAACCTGCTTCTTGTTGTAAGGAGACTTACCGATGATTGGGCCGAAAGCGTTCACGGCAGTTGGGAGAATGGTGGAGTTGGACAAAGACAACCACTTGACGACCTCAGCGTACTCGGTGGCGTTCTTACCCAACAACTTGGTCTCAGGGTCGGCAATGTTGAGGACTGGAAATGTTAGTACCTAGTCAGTTGAAGAACCGTATCAGAGTGTAGTAAATCCTCGACATAGTGTATTAAGACAGGGATAACTGTTTAAATAAAAATTTCTCATCACGTAAATAAAAGCATTGAACATACGGTAAAGAGAGACGGCAATGATCTCGGTCAACTTAAGACCCTTAGGACCAATGAAAGCAGGAATCTGCTTAAGAGGGAAGGTCTTCTGGAAGGTGGCGTCATCCAATTCGCTCACAACCTTGACGTCAAGGTTGTAGGCCTTGATGATGGCCTTTGGAATAACACCACGAATCTTCTGGTCAGCGTAAAGGGTACCCTGGGACATTTTGTTAGTAGATAGAGGTTAAGTTGGAAAAAATTTTCTCATCCACAGTGGTCGTTAATTGGGCACGTGCTTTGTTGCACGTGTGGCGATGCCGTTAGGGCTAGGAGAGTTTCCACAATTCGTTTGATAGTCAAGACAAATTCCATTTTTGAAGAGTTACGAAAAGGGGATTTTTATAGGGTTACCACATAGTTAAGTATTGTATAAAGTGTGACAAACTGTAAACAGAGACTGGGTGGCCTCTGAACCCATTCTGGAGCTTTCCGAGTCATAAGGTTCTTTTCACTTCTTTTTTTTTTTTTTTTACCGATATCCCAAATGAATTCTTTGGGCACTAATGTATGCTACTTCTCTTTTTTAGAGTATTTCTGCTTATTGACTTTTTGTATGTGAATTGTGAGATCCTCATGTTACTGAATATTAGCTGCGAAAACCGTAAAGAGCTTCACTGATTTCAAAACACAAATTATTCATTAGCAATTTTTTTTTTAAAAAATGGGGTCTTTACCGAATGAGAGGAATGCTGTATGAACAGAAAGAGCTGATGATTCTCAAAACCATGATATATGGTACCTGTCCCCAAACAAGGAGGCAACAGAGGCACATAGTTCACAAGTATTATTAGAAGGGAAGGATCTGGAAGCTAATCGATGTATCCTATAGTGTTAATATAGAGCTCTGCAGATGGGTAAGAAGATTCGGATAAACTTACTCAGCCAACTAGCATTCTGTCGACGTTTTGGTGAATCTTTAGTAATTGGAAGCTGGTGCTTCAGATATAAAAGTGATGAAGCCTTTTATGCCAATCAAAGAGAGAGAGAAAACAAAGGAAGCGAAGAAAGAAAAAAGTGGATAAATTTAGATGTAAAGAAACATTTCAGGGTATTGTCATGGAGGGATTGAATCGAGGAGACATGAAGGAACTGACGACGTCACAATGCAAGAACTTCCTTTACTGTCACGGGTTGAAGTCCAGGCCGTCCTTGCATGAAGCTAAATCATTTGTACTTTCTGCCTGTCAACCTGCGTCTGGCGAAACTGACACATTTAATCATTACATGAACTAGTTTCTCTCTTCGACAGCAATGCTCAGTACAAATCCATCATCCTGAATAGACTAGCACGCATAAATTTTCGTTAGGCTTGAGGGATTACTACAAACTAATTTCGGTTAAAGACCTAGCTAGGCCTAGAAAGATGAATCCAACCCTCCACAACCAACTCAGAAATGCAACGTCAAACAAGCCACTGAAACTGCACGAGATGGCCCATGGCTCTTGATCAATACACTAGCGCAGTGCATAATCACAAAATCTTCTTTACTGAACCCGTAGCCAGGGTTGTTAACCAAGCATATCATCTTACCACATCATTGGCAGATGCGTTGGTTCCAGAACTGTCGGTGCGGCTTGGGCTTATCTTATAATAAAACGCCGTGGTAGATCGGATAGTAGACTCACAGGGAAAGGTACTTCCCGTGCCGATATCTGTAGGTGAACCAAGTGCAATCTTTTGTTTTGGCTCGGCTGTGTGGATTCGGCGGAGTGTTTTCAGTCTTTCTTTTGTTTCGAGTAATGCTTTCCAATATGCTATCATTGAGACCAATTCCGTTGAACCCTGGCTTAACCGAGGGTCTTGGCAAATCCGTAAACGTACTACGGCTATTAATTTATAAAGTTTGAGGAGAACTGAATATACCCGCTTTCACTGAACTAACGGTTAATAAAAGTCAGTATTTCCCAAAGGCTCTCAATCAAGACAGCAGCGAGGAGCTGAGAGAGTCACGAACAAGGTAAAAAACGTCATATCTAAGCAAGACCTAGGTGTTATCAAATCTTTGATATAACGCTCGAGTAGTACTCCCTCGATGAGCGAAAATGAGACATGAATACCCAGGCACCTTGAATGAACCAGCCACCCCCAAACCCTCAACACCCATAATTTGATTAGCTGATATGTGGTCGCTCTCAATCGATTATTCAGTAAACCTAGACCAAATTTAGAAACCCAGAACCCTTGCGTCCACGTACATTGGCATCAAATAATATTGCGAGAAGCCCCGCTCCACACTGACGCAAGTAGCAGGAGAGCCTCAGAATTGACATGTACAGCTATATAGATCTCTAGATACTGGAGCTACCATAAGTAAAAGACGGCCTCGCTTAGCGCAAACTAGCTTTTTTCAAAGCCACAAAAGTGATCTTGTTGAGCGTGTTGCCCCATACTGGGATGGCGCCGCACAAAAGTGTAAATCCCTCGGACCATTTTAGGACGGGGCCGCTGTGACATAAACAAGTCGCATTTTGTGTTTTAAGTGTGCCGCTCAGGCCGAATTAATGAAATACGGCACCGACCAAGCCGGATACAGCTGGAGAAGCCGCTACACCCGGGCTATTTGCAGGTAGGAGAAGAACGCAATAAAAAACCAGCGAGTTCCGAAGTTACAGCTGTGAGCACCGCCCATTGGATCCTTTTGATGGAGACTAGAAATGGTTGCTAGGGTAAAATGATATGATTCGTTTTCGTGCCTAGGTGTCTTGCGTCGCCGTTAGTAGATGCGCCATGTGAACGCATGGTTTATTCTCGAGCTAGTGCTGCAGCAGTACAATGCGTGTCAGGCTATACTGCAGCCGCCGTCTATTGCCGAAGAATGCGCCATCGCGCAGCGGATAAACGTAGGAAAGCTGGTTGATATGCAGGTCATATGCTAAATTTGAGTAGCCGCGCAGCAACCAAGAGATCGCTCCTCCAGTGTATGCAGCAAAGCACAGTATGCGTTAGCAGCTGTCATGCTTTCGAAGTAAAATGTAGTGACACTTCTCGCTGCATTAGTTCTCACACTACTCTCTAAATGTCACAAAAAGCTTACCGAAAAGTTTCGTGAATGGCTTGATTTTAAGGGGGCATTCTCAATTCAGTAGGTGGAAAAATTTGGGCAATGCCGAGAAACTTGTTAGGCACATCCGCCTGTAGTGGGGGTTGACGCATCTGGATGTCGCCTCAACTACTCAAATGCACCGCTTAGGCACTACACAAGCCACTGAAGTTTGGGGTTCGAATTCCACCAACGACGAAAGATATTATTGATATCGCTATCTGACATATCCTTGTAAAACAGCCCTTCGCACATATTGACAGTAGAAGCATAAAATTGGACATTCTCTGTCCGAGACTTTTTGGATCTTGACGAACTGGCCACGCAATGTTGTGGCTTGTAACAGGAAAATACCCAAAAAAAAACTTGAGTACATAACGGGAATTGCCCACTTCACCAAAGCCACAGCTCAGCGGTATGTCGAGGCTGCTGTCATTCATGAGGCTCTGCTTTTCTTTGATTGGAAAAGGAGACTTAGTTTTCGTGTTGGCCGAGAGTTTTGGGCCACAGGTATTCAGTTGTATCCACCCCTGACTGTCCGGATCTGTAAATATTCTGCAAATGAGGTAGATGTTACATTTTTGAACAATTCAACCCGCTCATTGTTCCCCAGTCCTTCAGTAACCGCTTTTGGCCCCAGACCACTCATCCAACAGCCAAGCATTTCTCTCCAATGGTAAACCTCCACATTTTCCCGTTCCTCAAGCTTATTGGAGGTTAAGTAAGGGCTGTTTGATGAATACGGTAGGAAACAAGGAAGTAGAGGTAGTGAAAAAAACAAAAAAAAAAAAAAATAAGAGAGAAACGTTACGCTGAGAAAACCCTAGACAAATATCCGCCACAAAAGTCGGAACAAAGTTTCTTTTCCTCCATGATTCGGCTATCGTTGAACAACCCACCAGTAACATTTCTCCAATCATAAGCCATTTTGTAAAGGTATCAACATGGAATTGTAAACTAGACGAACCGTACTCCTTTTTCGAGTAATCCTACAGATATTATGCTTACCAATTGACGAGGCTTGATCGATTTTTTTTTTTCGAAAAAAAAAAACTTTTTTGAAACGTACAGAATCTCCAGCGAATGAGGCAAAACAACTCGACTATTGCTTGGAAATGGGCTGACCCAAACTGTACCAACTGTACAGCACCGCTGAAAACTGGGCAACTACTCCCGTAAAAACCCAGCCATGCGCATAGTTGCTTTTAATTCGTCTCCTCTCGACGTACCAATGTGTTGGTTGCAGTCGCCTCGCCCCTGGCCTTCCAATTTCTTTTTTTCTCTATTTGTTTTCATATACTTCGTGGGGTCTGGCCAGTTGTCCGTCGCCAGAAGGGCCCCATGTATGTTTTTCCAGACGTACCAAGTTTCATGAAGTTAAGGGGGCATGATCACCCCTCGAGGACCCACGAAAAATGACGATGCCAGTGTGTTTTAACACGCTTATCCATCGACGAGGAGTCGATCGCTCGAAGCATTTGGGCACACGCTTCCGTTGTATCTTGATCCGAAACGTGCTGGAGCTTGTCCAAACGTTTTGACAAGAAATTCATTGCCAAGGCCCTCTCGTTCGAAGTGAGTAGCAAAAACGCCAGCTGTCTGCCGGTGTTGATGTCGCTGACTCTAAGGGGAAGCAAACCCTCCTCATTTACCGAAAGGAACCCTTGTAGTTCTGGGTTATCCGCGAGATAGTCCACTTTGATAAGCTCCCACATCAGGTCCCTTAACTTCTTCGAATCCGATTCGAATGCTTTGCTATCCTGTAAAGTGTAAGGATCCATTTGGGGGAGGTCCAAATGGGCGTACTGACTATTGAGGAGCTCAATCTCGTAGGGAGTCACGGTAAAAAAGTGACTCCAGTCTGCAGCCAGTGTAGTGTTGTAGTCGATAACAGATTGGGAGACGGATGCGGGGTCTGTGGGCACGAGGGAATAGCTGAATCCCGAGTTTCTCGTCTGGATGTTGATCTTGATCATGAACCTCAAGATGGTCATAGCCTTGATGCATTCCACGGTGATTGGAGACTGCTTGAATTTTTTCAAACGTCCTGACGGCACTTCCGAGAAGCGGAGCATGAGCTTGTGGAAGAGCATGCCCTGGTTAGTCAATATGAGCTGGAACGTTTTGTCCAAAACCAAGACCTGGTCCAAGGTGAGGTGTAGAAGTAGTGCTAGCGTGATGAACGTTACGCTAAGCAAGATTCTTTCAAACGCTCTAAACGTGGTCACATTGACCTCCCTTGCCTCAAGAAATTCCCATTCGTCGAACTGGCTTCCAGCGACGTCTAGCAATTGGTCGATGGAAGAGTCATCCGAGCATGTCATCAAGCAGTTAATAGGAAGAAACTGGGAGCCAGGCGGCGTTTTTCCCTCGACTTCAGCCGCCTGGGCTAGCCGTACGCAGTAGTTCGGCATCAACACCTTCCACCAGTTGATTTCGTTGAATAAATCGAGAAGCCAGTGGTAGCCGAAATGGTGGATCAACTGGGTGAACTGCTGAGCGTCTACCGACGACTCCGGCGGCAACTCCTCCAAGAGGTCGATGGAGGAACGCCTGGGGCCTGGATGAGCGAAGGCCTGGTGGCCAAGAGAAATATCTTGGACGAAATCGGTCGGTCTGCCTTGAAGCTCGGGATTTGTAAGCAAATTTGTAATATCATAGTTTTCGAGAATGACGTTCTCTCGAGGCTCAGTAGGATTGAGTTCGGACAAGAAGAACGCCTCAGGGGCTTGTTGGGGAGCAGTAAAATGGGGTGGATTTGGAGTCGAGCCACCGAACGGGGCCGGGTCTGGCGGTCGCAGTAGCAGCAGCGGATGCTGTGGCTGGTGATATTGATTGGGAAAAGGGTTGTCTGGTCGGGAAGTTTCAGGATTGGGCGGTAACTGGGGAATGACGGGAGGTATGTACGAAGCGTCGAGGGTGGTTACCGCCCGGGAAGTGTTACAGTCCACGCTCATTTGGCGGGAGGCCTCCAAGAGGTCATTTTGGGAGTGCAAATGCAAGTAGGGCCGGTAGTTTTCATTGCCGTTTTCGTAGTAGGAAGACACCGCAACCGATTGATCTAGAAAAGCAAAGTGACGAGGGGCCGAGTACAAGTTTGAGGGATTCGAGTCCAAAGTCCCGAGTTCCAAGGGCTCCAGGATCAGCTCCTTGGGATCATAAAAAGTGTACAGGGTGAAATTGAGCCGGATGCCTCTGATGCATTTTCGTTTCGAGGTAAGGCAGTTTTGACACACTGGGAGCTGCTCGTCGCATTTCATATGACGATCTCGACAGGTGAAGCAGCCAGATCTCGTTCGGGTCCGCTTGACTTTGGCCCGAGCGGACAGCTGCTCTTTTCGCATGCGAAGGTGAATTGATAAAGTTCAGAAGGATTGTTAAAGCTCGGGGATCATGAGGATCGCAGCTTGGTTGCGCAATGAAGATAATTCGACTGATATCAAAAGAAAAGCCTTCTCCAAGATAAAGCTTCCAATAACAACAAAGAGCCAAGGCAACGGTGGGAAGAGCAGATGCACTAAAGCGTCGTCAGCAGGGCCTGGGATCTGTGGAAAGTCCGAGAAAGCCCTGGGGAAAAGGATAGGTGGAAGGGGAACCCAATTGAGTACGGATATAGGTACGGCCTTGAGAGCTCTGATGCACTTCTGTGGAAGGGAAGGGCTGGCAGGAGCTGCTGGAGAAAAGGCTGGGGGGGTTCTCGATGGATTTGGGGGGTCAGGTAAGTTGATAGATGGGTAGTTATACGAGCTTAAGTGACAATCTCCGGGTTGGATTGACTTGCTGTGGCCCTTAAGCTTCCTTGAAGTGTATTGTACCGCTTATCTTTGAGTTGACGTGGCGTACCCTCTGTTGTAATTCAAGGTGTGGACCATCGGGCAGTTCCAGCATGAGGTCGATATATGAAGAAATTCAACTTTGGTGGCCGTTACGGATGCGGAAGGTGAACAAAATAAACATGCGCGACGTCGTGCATTGCATATCCGAGGTGCTACAGCAGCGCTCGAAGCTGCTTGCTGTATCATGTATCCTGCAGCTGCCGCCAAGGCTACCGCAACCGTTTTACGTTTGTTGAGCTGGACCGTCTGCGATACTCATGTCTAGAATCATCTGATAAGCGGGCTACTTCCGCCTGGTGCAGAAAGTAGGAAATACAAAACCTTGATTGGTCTGTGCTCTTCTATCAGACGCCCGAGGCCCCATTGCCCTTCCCACTTCACGTGACGGTTCCCAAGGTCCAAGGCGGGGACGCATCCGGACTTCCTTCAAAGCCATGAACCGCCGGAAATCTCTGCAGCTTTGCTTTGTGGCCGCCACACCGGCTCAGGTCCCTTGGCCAAGGCGTAACAAAGAGCCGTGGTCAAATTTGCGTTGCCAACCGGTACCCCGCAACCGGACCGCTCATTCAAAGACGCCGTTGCCGGGCCTTTTCTCTTAGCCGTGTTGTGTCGCTTTTTGTGCATCTGCCTCTCTGCCTCGGAATTCGGAATTTTAACTCGGAATACGTGTAGATATCTCCACTTCTTGATGTTGTTGCATGGCTGGTGATTGTTTCCGTAACGGCATGGGGTTTGTCCTGGCGGGTGCATCTCGTACCTGCACTGCTGAGTGCCAGCATTGGCCTCTGAAAGGGGAAGGAACCTTCCCAAGATCTTCGTCTTATTCTCGGTGCAAAAGGCTGCGCTATTGTTCGGATCAACGCTTCCGCTCGTTGCAGCTGTTTGGACATTCTTGACTCTACAAGGGGAAAGCGTACATCTACGGCTATTGAATGGGCTGTTTGCAGTGTGCCCTCTCAGTTTAGTTGTACATTCTCGAAATGCAAGCTTTTTTTTTTTTCTTTTCCGCGTCTCGCGTTTCGAGCCCGCGCCGCTTATTCCGGCCATTTGCCTGCGCTGACCGAGATTGACCGTGAAGCCTACCACTCAATTGGCAGAACTTAAGCTTTTTTTTGCAGGTGTGGGAGATCTGTGCCAACCACATTCTGCTCCCGAGCCTATAGACACCCAAATTCAAAGAGGCCCCGGTCATCATGCAGGTGGACAACAGGGTCCTTGCGTTGCATAGCAAGAGGTGGCATGCTACTCTCTCACAAGTCTCTCTACGCCGGTACAGGTGCATATGTCGAGTAGTGCGCTCAAGCAGCCTTGCCGTTCATTTCACGTCATCAACTCCCCCTCAGTATGCTTTTTTCAGGTAGCCGCTCTCGTGTATGGTCAGCCCTCCTTGCATTTTGACTTTAAACAGCCGCTTGTGACCGTCTCAAAGCCCGCACGCATGTTAGCGAGGTTACTGTCTATGCAAGCAGATCACTTCGTTTCCGATCCAGCTTTTCCAGGATGGCACTTTTGACTTTCCTTTTGTGTTGGGAAAGTGGAAAGGTAGGTTCACTCGCCAAATCTGCAGCTTCTCCGGTCATGAATATTCACTTTTTCACCGGCCATTACACCAACGGTGTCTTTTCCGGAAAAGAAGTTCCGAGATGCTGCCGTTGCACTTGGCTTTTAACGCTATGCATTTCTCTATCAGCACGGCGAAACACAACGTTTTTCTTGAGGCTTTTCCAGGGCTGGCCATTCGCTCATAACTGTAGCTGCTCTTCGTGTATTCCTATATTTGTAGCCTTTGCGCTGGCGCAATTGTCATGACCAGCAGTGGCATGTTGCAAACAGAGAAAGTAGCATAGAGACGTGTAGACGCTTGGTGTTTTTTCCGTTCTGGAATTAACCGGCGGGATTGCCGCTAGTGCTTTGAGGATGTCTGAATAAGCAATGCTGATAGCAGTTGCCGAGGTTGGATTTCCCGTGCATCCCTTCCAAGAGGCCAACAACGCCTTGTGCCCGGGCCCGGTGGACCAAGAATGGCCCTCCTAAATACATCCGATGTCCCTGTGATAAAAATGGGGTGACGTGCTTGTGTTAACTCCGAATAAAGTTTCACCTAAAGATTTAAGCAAAACGGTTAAAAGTAAGGCCGTGAAGTATCCTGGAGTAACAAGGGATCTGGCTAGTCGTATTCCGACACGTTTTCGATCCAATGGCTTGTCTTCGGGCTTTGCTTTCGCCTTCCTCGGCTTCCTATCAGAGACTTGTCGACTATATCCGTTTATACCCAGTTAGAGGGAAAACATTTCGAAGGGCCGAGGGGCCAAGTGGCAATGTAGTTTAGTAGTCTCTAACTCTGCAAACGGAAGGATTGTTTTATGGTTCGCTGGCACTAAGAATTTTTGAGATTGTGGATTTGTGTTACCAAAGATAACAACATTTCAAGGACCTAAATGAACTCAAAAACTGTCTAGGGCCTTCAGGAAGCCGCTCTTAGTATTTCTTTCTATTGAACATGGTTAATTTCGGTGTAGGCCACGGTCTCTAAATTTTTGAACACCACAGGGTGAAAATCATCTCGATGGTCAATGTGGAGTCAGACCCCGAGCCTATTCATTGAAATAACAAAACCTTGAATCGAAGGACTCGACTAGGAAAAATTGGATGGTCCGGAGAAAAAGACGAGCTTTTTTCTTCTTTCAGGCGTGGCGTAGTTTTCTTGCGCATACAAACCACTCGGACCAAGTTAGAAAAAGAAAAGGAACCACTATGCCAATATGAAAATGGTTGTCAGCAAACAATGGGACTTCCAAGTGAGTTTACGCCGAGATAGCAAGAGCTGACTGGGGTCTTATACCACGTTTCCGGAGAACGCCGCCACTTTCTTCACGAAAGCAAACAAATCACCCCCGAGGAAAATTTACCCTCTAACTGATGATTCAGATATAAACAGGTTACATTCCCTTCCTAACAAAATTTCAGCTCCCCAATAGCCAGTGGTGACTCACAAGAAATTATAGAGTGCCGATGTGAAATGATGGGTTCTGTAACCGTCGGATAAACAAGAGCACAACGAGCTTTGGGAAAACCGGCAGCTTCAGCACCAAAAGGGAAAGGTCCAGAATGCCCATGAACCGAGGACATTCATTTTTGAAACTCTGGTTGTTGCAAAACAGCTTAGGCATTGAATGCGCCCAATCAGCAGATTAAGGAGCACCCACTACAAACAGACAGAGAACACACTACGAGCAGAAAGCAAATTCAAATCTAAAATTATAAGCTAAGACTTTCATCACAGCTCAATTGGACCCGAACGGACCTTTGTCTCAGGATTATGACCTTCGGAATTCCGGCTTGGCGCCAGTCCAGCGACAAGCTCCACTATATAAATACTGATCGACAAGGTTGCATGAGGATGATTGGCTTATGTTGCATTTCTACCAACAGCCGGACAAGGTGCCCCAAGTGTTGAGCACAACTATTCTCGGAAATGGCGATTAGACCAACCATTCATAGAGAACGCCGGTTATAAGGTAGACAAACTGTTTGGTAAGAGGATACCAAATGCAAGCGAAGAGAAGCTTTCAACTTGCAAGGGACCGTCCCTATGAGGTTGGTCGGTGTAAAGAGAGATTTAAAAAAGCAGAAAGTGTGTCAAAACGCTTTCTGTGAAAGACTTGGAACAACTACGAAACATCAAAGTTCACCGAAGAAAGCAGAGTACGTATTGTGAACCTCTTGTGAAAGAGAAGCAGGAGAAAGCAGGCGTGTGCACATAGGGCAGTCAAGTCTATCAAAAAAGCGAGAGCGGTAGCCTCACGGGGAAAGACCCGTGCACCATGCTTCGTCTGGGGCGTTGCGTCCGCAACCAAGCAGGCCGCCAAATAGCTTAAAATCGCAGTGGAAAATCGAAGGTCGTGGAAAAGTTCGTTGAGAAGCGGAGAAGGCGATTCCATGCGTTTTGTGAAATTCCATCCGGCCGAGCCACGGCGCCCCACCCCCACCATTGGCAAAAACCGTTGTGGCGAGTGGTGGCTGCAAACCAGTGTCAATCGCGGCCACAACGAACATTCACACATCGGTAAAATAAGGTTGGCACTATTTGTTGCTGTAATAAGCATGCCAACATTCGTGACCAATCAGAAACAAAAAAAAGGATGCGGCTGGCAGCACAAAGCACAGCGAGAATGGAGCTAGAAGCCCCGGGAAATTACTGAGCCTCGAAGCTGGGAGATCTTGCAGCCCCAGCAAGAACGTAGGCGTGGCTGGTGGCAAGCGATTTGTCAGAAAAAAAAGGAGAAACAATAGCAAGAAATTGAAAAACCCAGTTTTGCACGAAGCTGCGATCGTTGCTCGCACAATCAAGCTGACGTCAATGGGGCTTTTTCAGACGTCAGCAACGATAAGTCGCAACGATAATAGGAGCAGGAACGTCGTCTGAGACACTGCCAGTGCCAACCAGCAATACTAGACTCGCCGAGACCGCCTGCGCTTCGTTGCTTCTAGCCGACCTGCAAAATACCAGACGCTCGCCTGATATTGCTTAGCCACAAGCTCTGCCTCATGGTTCAAAGTTTCTCCAACACGGCTGTCTTCAACTTTGCCCAACCACTTCTTCCGTTGACCCACCGTTCAGAGAGCTTTCAACTTGGCCTTCGTTCCTCCTGCTGCTACTGAGCCGGCTTCTTTTCCTAATCGCTAGTTCTTGTCTCCCTGCCCCTTTCTAGCTCGAGCTGCTAAATGAGTCGGCCCGCCGAAAACTTCGGGGACCCTCCAGACCAGGAAGAACCCCCGGCACTAGCCAGGGCGCCTCCATTGGCCTACCCTGACCCCCAGCCCGTGCTCAACGTCGTGCCCACCTTGCCTTATGTGCTTGTCTTGGACAATGTTCCAGAAAGCACCAGCCACACCGACCTTGAAAAACTCATCCACGAAAAGTTACCTCCTAGCGACGTCCCCGATAAGCCTCGATTCCACGTCTTGGACATCTCTCATTCCCGGGCCACCGTCGAGTTTGCCCGCTTCAACCTGGCTCATGTTGTTGCCGATGCTTTGCACAATCTGGAAATCGACGGCTGCACGGTCTCTTGCTCGGTGCTAGACAACCCGTCAGTCGTCACAGCGGCGCCAGACATCACACCAACAGCTCCTACGCCGCCGCAAATGCCTTCGGTGAACCCGTTTACGTACATGTCGCCGATGTACATGGACTGTGGTTACTATGGCCCCGGACCGCCTGGCCCCGGTATTTACTCTCGTCCTAATCAATTGAATCCTGGAATGCCGTCCGGGATGCCTGTTCAGCGCCACCCAGGCGTCCACGGCGTCCACAGCATGCCCAGCATGGGCGCCATGCCGGGCTACCCACAACCATACTATTACGGCGGCCAGGAAGTTCCCAACATGGCCTATCCGGCTGTCCCTGGCGCCTATGCGCCGTCATATCCTCTGTCTCGGCGCCTGCTGACCCGCCTGAGCAGCAACTTCAGTCGGACTCGGTCGTCTCGAAACAGTTCCTTCTCGCTTAATCGTCAAGGCAGCAATCTGTCTTTTAGACGGTTCAGCAACCTGAGACACAGCTCGTTGAGCAGCGTTCCAGGCAGAACAAACTCTAGCATACTGGATTTTGGCAAGGGCGACTTGACTGACTACACCTTGCCAGAATCGCCTGGGGGCGAGGAGGCCGAGGAAAAGGCTGAGAAGACTGATCAAAAGTCCGAAGAAAAAGCTGATCAAAAGGACGAGAGAGCTGATGAGAGGGCTGACGAGAAGGCTGACGACGAGGGCATGGTTTTCGTTGACGACGAGAACGGCCAGCGTGTGAGGGTTGATCCACGAAGGCTTTTTGTGGGCAATATCCCCTTCAACTCGACGTGGCCTGCTCTCAAGAACTTTTTGGTCAGCAAGTCCGAGGAGATCGAGCCTAACAACGACATCGAGATTCTCAAAGTCGAAATCCCCATGCAGCCACCTCGAGAGCTGAATCCTGCTTCGACGATGGGGTCGTACTACTACCTAGCGACGCTATCGCAACAGCTACAGAACTCCCCCGGCGGTCCCTCTCCACATGGCCCACCGCCTCCACACAGTGGTGAAAGACACCCTCTGAGGGGCCTCAGTCGAGGATTTGCCATCGTCACGACGGGCAACAAACGGTCCCTGGAAAAGCTCATCGAGTACTTCAACGAGGTGGAGTTCGAAAACAGGCCCATGACTGTGCGCTTTGACAGGTTCCCCAACTACAACGGCTACGTGCTCCAACAACTCAACCCGTCGTTGCGCCGCAGCTCGTACGGGCCCAAAAACAAACCAGGGTTCCTCTCCAACCTCGCCTTCGAGAGAAACCTGTTCCAGCACAAATACTACTACGGTAACCCGCCGCAGTTCCAGCCCATGGCTCAGCCCATGGCTCAGCCATACCATGGCGGCCCAGTCTACCCAAACAGCCGTAGCTTCAGCTATCGAGAACTGCGGCCGGCACGGGCCAACGACGTCACTGATGAGGAAGGAGACAGTAAGCTCGACGACGGTGACTTCGACAGAACCAACCAGCGCAAGACCCGGGTGAGCATGGCTGACTTGGGGCCTCCGCTCGAGGAGATCGAGCGATCGAGCCAGCCACCGGGCCCGGGCTCTGACGAATACGTAAGTCTATTCAAGCCCTCATAGCTCTCGAATTAAAACCAGTGCTCCCGCGTTGTTTGCAGCCAGGTCGACAATGCAGCGCAGTGCATGACGCTTGTATATAACCCCTCTTTTCAAAGCCCGGCGCTTCATAGCCCCGTTTGAAGGCCGAAGACACCGCCGTGTGACGCAGCTGGGCCCAGGCTTCTGGGCGTGCCAACGGTGATTGGTCGATCGCCCGAAAGCCCCAATGTCATTTACGCGCGAAGAAAAAAGTTAAGCTTCGGAATCGGCCCGATGCATGCTGGGTACGATGTCCGAGACGAAACTGACTTTTCGTATTTGCTGCGATGGATCACTCAGATTTTCGGGGCCCCACTCAGAAAAGCTGGCGATCGGCTGACATGGACATGGTTGCCAAGTTTGATTTTCACCCATTTTTCAGGCGGCCGAGATTCTCGGCGCTCGGTGGAGATGAAGCCGCAGCCCCACCAACTGAGTAGGGAAACAAGACCGAAAGGGGCGCGAAAAAGGCCATACATAGACTTGCGCCCGCTCGGGGATTGCTCTGCCTCAATCAAATGCCGTGCGCAATTTGATTGGCTCTCGGCATTTGGGCTGTGTACAGACGCACACGCACATCGCAGCTATCTGCAACATGCGTCAAAGGTGGCCTGCTGGGCCCAGTTGTGTGGTCCCCACTTCGAGTCAAATGCTAACAAATTAAAGTTACGGCCCCGTTAGCTCACTTTTACTAGAGGAAACATATAATGTATGACGTCGATGTCAGCCCTGCCCCTCGTGCCCTGCACTCCCTCTCCTCGGAATACATACGCTCTTTCCGAATGCCCAGCAGCCCCAGGTAATCTTATCTGCCTCTGCATGGCTTGTACAGGCAACACTAGACAGGCCCCGTATGCGGAGCTGTTTATAAGAAGAGCATCTTCCAACTTTGAGATTAGAGAACCATTCCAACATGCCTTCAGACGAGACCGTTGTGCCGTGCATCCGTACTCGTAAAAGAAGACTTATACCTCCCGACAAGCGGAAGAAGGCCTCCTTCTCCTGCGACAGATGCAAGATCAGAAAAATCGCCTGCCACCGAAAATCCCCATCTCTGTGTTGCGCTGGTTGCGAAAAGGTGGGTGCCAGTTGTGAAACCACCATCAAGAGGAAGAAGAAGATCAGAGGCCCCATTGAGAATATCGGGCTCCATTACAAGTGCCTTTTGGCTCTCATCCAGTATCTGTTCCCGGAGATCGACGTCAACAATATCGACGCTTTGATCGATGTGGGTGAACGCAATGGGGTGTCAATGCCCTCACGCTATGGAGGCAAGGACGATAATGAACTTCGGGACCTTTCCTTGTTGATAACCCTGGGCAAATTGCTGTCGAGCCGGCTGAGTTCGCTCGATCTGGATGCCGATATCAAGGCAGAGGACCTGGACAGCTTGGTGTCCGACCTGCTGGAACAAGAACCATCTCAGCTGCCTTCTGATTTTATAATGACGGACCTCACAGGCAACAAACATATGGTGGGTCCACTCAGCCTGCCGGCCTTGTTGAACTCTTCAGTCAAGGCGCTCGGCTCCATGTTTGACATGGACCTTTCTGCATGCCCCAATCTTCAGCGGGCTTTCCAGGGCGAATTGATGGTTTCCTCGAATAACGAGCCTGTCAGTCCAGCAGAGCTTGGTTTCTTGTACCACCAGAACTTCCCATACCTTGACGACATCTCCGCTGAAGAAGCAACCTACTTCACAGACTGCTTTTTTGGTAACGTCCATCCCCGTTATCCTTTGTTTGTGGAGAGAATATTCAGATCTTCTCACGACCAATTCTGGGCAGCCGTCTCCTACAACTCCAGAGACCGCTACCTTTCCCAACATAGCATTTGCAGCATCTACATGGTTTGGCTTCTCGGGCGCCTTTTCAACCCGAATGTCATACAGAGAGTCAACCACGGCATTGTTCTTCGGTACCTCCACATCATCAAGTTGTGTCTCTCCGACATTGTGCTCACCCCCTCAATCGACGGAATCCGGACCTTGGTGCTTCTAGCCATCTACATGGAAAACACCATGCGTAAGGAAAGCGCCTATGTGTTGATCCAGGTCGCTACTCGCCATTGCATCACCCTTGGCCTCCACAGAGACTCGCTGCAGCTTGATGCTGTGGACAAGCTGAATGTCGAAGAGCTGAGAAGAATCTGGTGGACAGTGTATGCCTTGGAGGTTTCTTACAGTTGCCTGATTGGCCGTTCTTCCACAGTCCATATGTCCGATGTCATTGTTCCCTACCCGCTGTGCTACGATGTGGTTCCACTGGCCGAGTATTCTCCCGCTTTCCTGACTATGCTTGACCTTGCCAAGGTGATGCACGAACTCTTGGAGTATCGCCAGGCGTTCAACAGAAACGAGGATATCATGTCGAACGCCAATCTCGATAAGGCGCTTGTGCTTGATGAAAAGCTCAGCAGAGTTATCCAGAATGTCGACCCGGCCTTGATGGACCTCTCGATGATTTCTGACTACAAAGTGCACCTTCTGTTGCGCTACCACCACGGCCATTTGGCGATCCTGCTACCTTTCTTCTCCAGAGTGGCCCTGGAGTCTCAGCATAGCTCAAACACAAAGGTACAGACTCTTTTAAAACAGGGCTTGCGTCTGTCCATTGCCATTTCCCACATTGTCCACGCAAGCATGTCCTCCCATATGCTAAATGGTACTGTTCACGCTGACATGTTTTACACATTCCAGGCCACCATGGGGCTTTTGATGGGCTACTGTTTCATGAGCAACACGAATATTGCAAGCAGTATCAATCTTGGTATACCGAAGAAGGAGATTGAAGACGCCATTGAGAGAATTCGTGGTCTCTCCCTCTCCACGAGAGGAATGTGCCAGGGCACCAATCTCAAGTACAGCAAATTCATCGATTCGTTTATTGAGGGCTACGATTTCCTCCAGGGTCGCCGCCAGAAGAGTTCTTCCAGCCCAGTTCTCTACGGAGAGCCCATGAGCAAGCAAGAGGCACCGGAGATGTTTGCATCAGGCAAAGTCCGGGTCAAGCTAGAAGACGATTGCATTGATAATGGCTTCGACGAATTCTTCGCTCAGCGCAACGACTTCGAGGCTCAGATCTACCAGCCCACAGATATGTCCCAGTTTGGTGATATGGTATTCAATGGGGGATTCGGCCCTGGATTTCGTGGGCCAGAGCGTTTCAGCGCCGAAGGCATTCTTCCCAGCGAGTAAATATCACATGTTATTGAATAGAGTTAAGCATCACTGCTGTGTAGTAGTTCCTAGTGTGGAGCGGAATGATCTCGAATAGCCGAAATCACGTTGTGCTGGAAATAAGCTTTCGAAGAGAAGAATTCAAATGTAATGAATAGAACGGTTGCTATTTGGTGCGATGCATTTGCAGCCGGTGACACCTTTCAAGCCTCCTGGTTATGACGTGACTGGCAGCATAAGCCACTACTGCCTACTGTCTCTTGTTACACTGACAGGTTACTGAAGTTTCCTGTGATTGTCGCCGAACAATACAAAGCCTTTTCCAAAACCAATTCAGCGACTCTCGTTTTCGAAAATTTGTTCGAGTTCAAAAAATGGGTGGGTAAACCCCTAAAATTGTGGCCTCCTGATCGCCATTGTTGAGGAACAATGTGAACGACGTCATTGGGAAGTGGATCCCAAGCAACAAAGTCCCATGATTAGCATCACTACAAATATGTTTTTATTACTCTCGGGCAAGGCTCGGTTCGTCATGTTTGCTTCAACTGGTGTACCATTCAATCTGGGTATTGCTGTCTCACTGAGGCATTTACCTGGGTCACCATCCCAATAACTAAGATGACGCCACCGGTAATATTTTTTTTTTTTTTATTTTGGTAGCCAGCCACCAGATTCTCTCCATTTACCCCGCTTACTAAACATTCTCTCTGGCACATACTTTATCTGTCCAGCAACCAGTGTTCCACTTTCCTAGCCAGTTTCGCAGTTCGGCAGGAAGCACCATTTACTGACCAGGCAAGGATCCCTGCTCCCACACACAGGCGCTCACTGAACAACCATCTTTTATTTATCGAGCCAAACCGCCGAACGCCACATCCAGCCAACCAGGGCAATAAGGCGATTTTGTATTAGTGTCATTCCGCTTTGTGCACAGTCTGAGAAGCTGCCTTTAATTGTGGCTAGTCTGAGTCAGCAATTCATAAACAAACAAGCTACACTCGATCAACGAAACCCACACAAAGCATGTCATCAAGGTCTAGGCCGAACAGTCCGGACGCAGAGAGGCCCGGTTCGAAGATTCCTCCGGCCGTTCAAGCCATTTCCAACTTGCGGTGCCCGCTGCCTCCTCCAATTCTCACCAACCTGAGTCGAAACACACCCACCCAGAAATCCCTCGAGGAAGAAAGCAAAAAGGCACAGGCTACTTCCGAAAAGCTCGCTCATCCTACTGTCACCGTGGATGTGCGTGAGATCCGTGGCAGGCCAGACGAGAGTTTGAAAAGAGCCAGCTTGGAGTCCCCCAGTCTTCGGTCTAGGGAGAGCGAAATTGCCCACGAGGGCCTCTGGGCGCCTGCCCCAAGGGGAGCCTCTGTCTCAAGTCAGGACCACCCCGAGAAAGAGACCAATCGCTCCTCAGTCCACGCCCATTTTTCGTCAGAGGAGTCGCTGCGACCAAAAACAAGGCTGCGTCTGGGACTGAACCCCGGCGCTCAAGGAGCAGCTGCCACGGGCACTGCTCAGAATGGGTCTTCGGCTACCGCTCGTGCTGGTGCCACAAGTCCAAGCGCTGGTGCAGAGTACAAGGATCCGCTTTCGAGCATTAGCGGTCCATTGCCCGGTGCAAAAGAAGAAGGAGCAGCTAATATCGATCCCCGTCTTCCTCAGGATGACGGAAAGCTCCATGTTCTATTCGGCGTTTGCGGTGCCATCTCCACGGTCAGAATCAAGCTCATCATCAACAAGCTCTTCGAGATATATTCTCCTCAGAAAATCGCCATACAGCTCATTCTCACGGCGTCCTCTGAGAACTTTATCAGCAACGAAACCTTGCAACTCCTAGAGTCGTCCAAGCGTGTGCGTGTCTGGCGTGACTCCGACGAATGGGTTACCTGGAATTCTCGTGCTGACCCAGTGCTCCACATAGAATTGCGTCGCTGGGCTGATATTCTTATTGTCTGTCCTTTGACCGCCAACACGTTGGCGAAGATCTCGCTCGGAATTTGTGACAATTTGCTCACGTCTGTTATTCGTGCCTGGAATACCGCTTACCCCATTCTTTTAGCGCCTGCTATGGTCAGTAATGCCTACAATGCCATCACTACTAAGCGCCAGTTGAGGCTAATATCTGAGGAGATGCCTTGGATGGAGGTTCTCAAGCCTGTCGAGAAGGTGATGGGCTCCTACGGAGATATTGGCATGGGTGGTATGATGGACTGGAACGAAATCGTCAACAAGATCGTATTGAAGTTGGGCGGCTACCCGGACATCGACGATGATGACGATGATTCGAAGAATAATGAGGCTGCTACAACAGACACTAATAATAATGACGACGACGATGACGACGATGACGATGACGACGACGATGATGATGACGATGACGATGACGATGATGATGATGACGACGACGATGACGATGATAATAATGAGGTCGCCGCAGAAGTCATCCGTGCTAAGAAGGTCGTCGATGCCGAGAAGGAGAAGGAGAAGGAGAAGGAGGCTAAGGAGCTGTTGCAGATCAAGCAGTAATTATAATGGCTACAGACAAAGCAGAATAAAACGTAGATTAGCTAACGATGAGCATCAGCATGCTTAGTAGATTCTGAAAGATGGACCCATGGTGGACTTAATCACCAAGGAGCCAACGTTCTGCCAGTTCTTCTTCAACAAAGAGACCAAGAAGTTAGCAGCCATCATGATCTGGTTGACCAAGACGTCCTGCTCCATCTCGACGTTACCGACGGCAACAGCAAGACACAAGACCTTCTTCAACTGGAACTTGATGGTGGACTTGACGTCCTGGACTCTAGAGTACAAGTCATCGTTGTGAGAAACTGGAGTTGGGAACTTACCAGCCTTGGACAACTGAGGACCCAACAATCTTGGGACCTGCTTGATCAAAACCTCGGAAGCGATGAAGGCGTTGTACTTCTTAGCCAACTTCTTGATCAACTTCTTGTTCTTGTTCAACTTCTTCAAGTCGTCAACGGACATGGCGTCAACACCAACAGACTTAGCTCTGTCAACGTCGAAAGCGTCACCGAAGATACAGATGGTCATGTTGGGTCTTGGGACCTGAGGCAACTTCAAGGTACCAGAGAAACGCTTGTCTCTCTGGGGGTCGTAGTTCTTCAAACCGACCTGCAACTCGACGGTCTCCAAGAAGTTTCTCTTCTTGGTCTCGTTGGAGAACTCCAACAATTTCTGGACGTTCTCACGGACGTGGGCACTGGTGATCTTAGACATTATGAATGTTCGTCTCCCAAAGGTATTTGGTAAAGGTGAGTGATTCGACGAGGATGAGGTTCAAGAAGAAGCTGCGAAGTTTTTTTTCAGCGGGTGGATGGTGCTGGAGGTGTGTGCAGGTGTGAGATTTAGGGCTCGAACCCTAATGATAATGTACAGCTACTGTAACTGGTAAGGATTCGGTGAAAGAAAAGTGGCTTGATAATTTGGCTTGAATTGTGATTGGGGCTTGTGATGGATTTCTTTAAATTTATTGGAGTCAGGCTCCTATTTAGCGGTACTCTAAGTGCATTGGCGATGTTTCTGAAGGATTGATCATTGTGTGTAGTTGCAACATTCCCGAATGCGGAAGTTATGGGGTTTTTTGTCAATACTTTAATTCGTAATCTACTGTTTTTGGTTTGTATGACTCCCCGTGATGAAGGAACAGTGTCCCTTGGTGATCGAGGGAAGGTGAGCCTTGCGGCCCCTACGGTCAACTCGTCGATTGTATTTCTCTCCTAAATAATTCCAAAAATCTACTTTACTGAGCCCTGAAAGCCTAAACTAGAGTACGACCATTCAATTTACTTCGTGGTCCTCTCTACTTGAGCTCATCTCTGATTTTAAGTCTCGTCGCCCACAGGCGTTTGAACTTTTCAATTTAAATGTTCAACTAGAAAGACAATAGCGTATCTGTTTCAATTAATTCATGATCAATAGTGTTGTAACGTTTTCCACGTTTAATATGAATTAGAAACCATTCACAATAGTATGGAATAAACTACTTCGCGAGGTATTTTGCAGCCATTATACTGTATCACACACATATCACTTTTCATGAAAACACCAAAAACCATACTAGAGGCAACACGCTACTCATTTCATAAATTTTTTCGGAATATTTCCCACTCAAAACTTCTCCTGTTAAATAAAAGCTTCTCTCGCCGAGTCTAGCTGATATGAAATATAAGTTGATATCGCGCTGAAGCCTACTTATCAGCCTCGCGTTAGTAATAAATACCATATGCTTCAACACCTACGATGGCAAAAACCCCTCCTATCATATAATTTGCATAAATGCCTAGGCCGAACATACGCCTCGGCCAGGCTCACGAGAAAGGAAAAGATCGAGGGCCTGAATCACATTGCGAGAAGTAAACTATATCATCTTGATTCACAGTTTGATTTGTTCAGCGATTCGGTCACCAAAGTCGTGGATTTGGGATACGCTCCGGGTAATTGGCTACTCTACGCCCGAGATGCTCTTCTGATGGCACATGGCATAGATCCCGAGAAGGTATATCAAAAGTGCACTTTGGTCGGGCTTGATATCGTGGTGGGAAATCATCCTCAAGGGTCATTCACAACTCAGGGCAACATATTCTCAAAGCTTGCACACGCAAATGTTCTAAAATTACTCAAAGAACACGCATATCGCAGATTGGCAGCTCAGAACGGTGCGTTGATCGAGTCGGGGTCAACAAAGGATCCTACTTTGGATTCCGAAATGGCAAGAATATCTGCATTGTTCCAGAATCTTCAGCTCGACGATGAGACTCTTGATGGCATTTTGCGCCTTCAAGATTACCAGGCAGATTTGGTGATGTCCGACTTGACTCATCCTTTCCTTCAAGATAAGGGATTCTTCAATAACACCACCAGCAAACCCTACATTCGCTCTAGCACCAATTCAGCTCTTCAGACTCATATTACTGACCCACTCAAGAGCTCCATTGATATGGCAGATGCAGCACTACTACTATGTTGCGACACGTTAGCTAAAGGCGGGTCATTTTTGATTCGTTTGGCTCGAGTAGACTTGGCAGATCCAGAGTTGCAAATTCTAGAGCAGCGACTCCAAAGAACGTTCAAAGAGGTAGAAAAGTGGAACTTGGAAGGTGTCACTGAGACAAAGTCAATGAAAACTCGGGAGCTATATTTCATTTGCAAAAACAAGATTGACCATCTTGCGGACAAGTATAAGGTCTTTGATGTGGAACGTTAAATGTACAATGGTTTTATGTAATTTTTATGAAGAGGGAAGTGAAGGTATCCTTTCTCATGCAGTGTGATCTATACTTCGATTCCCACACCTGAAGGACCATCAAGAGGCTCCTCATAGTTTGAAAGTTCTTCCTCAGCTCCAAGAAGGTCGTCATCTATAGCATGGTTGTTTTCTTCGAGATCGATCAAAGCGTCCTGAGCTGGGGTCTCTCCCACTGTGAGATTTGAAAGACTCGTTATCAAACGCTCGCTAATTCTGGCCCTACCCTTGGATTCCAACTGCTTCTTCCATGATGCAACGATCTCCTGTAGCTTGCTCTCGCTAGCGCCGTAAGTGCGGCCGAAGAATGCAGCTTCAGTAAAGCGCTCAGTCTTGACCAATAAATCGAGGCACTTGTCGACATTACCTGTCAACCACCAGGCTTGGAATGCAATGTTGTACTTACCCAAGGCCTCTGTCGCCTCAGCTAGACGAGCCAACTGTGTTTGATTATTGGAGGACGAAAGCAAGAGCAACAACGATGAGTGGTCTTTGGCTAACCAGTAGCAATTCTCAGCGAGGCGAATCAGCCATTTCAGCAAAGCCAAATCACCCAACTTCTTCCACTTGAGGATGTTGGCAGAAGCAGTCAGTGGGTTCTTTTCTTGACTTTGGGCGAGCAAGTCATACGCCTTGTTCAAGTCACCTGTAGACAAAGAGATCTGAAACTTCGAGTCAAAGTCTTGTGACAACGAGAAGGACAACTTCAAATAACCAAGCTTTTCAAAAAATCTTGAAAGCTGGTTGAGCTCAGTCTTAGACAAGTCCTTTAAGTAATCAGAGTACTCACCTTCCAAGTCCTCTGGGCCGATGGTGGAAACATCAGGAATGTCCCCCTCAAAAAATTCTTTAGCGAACTGCTCGAGGTCACCGCGCATAACCAACGTCTGCAACTCCAAGATCTTAGCGTTCAAGTACCAGGAAATAACATTGAATGCTTTATCAGTCAAGTATAGCTTGCCGTCAGCAGCCTTGTAACCAATGACGTAGTATCTGCGGTCAAAGTGACTCAAATTGATCACCTCACCACCAACAAAGTAATTGAGTCTGTTGGTGCTACCTGTCGTGTACACGAAGACGTCACCAATGAATTTGCCAGACAAGATTGGCTCAGAAGATGGCAAAGTGTAGAGGACATCAAAAGCAGCCTCAGCTCCCTCAGAAGTGCTGTAAGTACCGTCAGTCAAGGAATCCTCGTATACTGCACGGTCAAAACTAAGGAAGTAGGTTTCGTTGCCATTTTTGCCAGCGTTGGTGGTACCAGCACCAGTCTCTGTGGTTGCGCTATTGGTCAAGATAGCAACCATCTCGCCGTTGTCAGACCAGACGAGGTCTTGGACATCATTTTGAGTGAGATTAACTCTTCTCACTAATGCACCAGTCTCCCAGTCGTAGAAGCACAAAAGGCCGCTGGATTTGACACCCAACAAGGCACCTGTAATTATTTTGTCAGCTTCGTAGACCAAGTCAACAGCCACATGCTCTTGAAAGTTCTTGTAGATTTTAATGGAGAGCTTGCTCTCTCTGATAGCGAACGAGGTAGCATTGGACGTGTCATGGGAGTTCCAGGCGAAATCCAAAGCTTTACCGAATGCCTTCGATCTCCAGGCCAAAGCGGTGTAAACGAGATATTCACCATCACCACACACAGCGGCATATCTTCCGTTGGGAGAGTGAGCCAACGTCTGTGGATAGATCTCGACAGTTCCCAAGTCCTTCTGTTGAATTGGCAAAGTTTCGCCGTCCTTCAAGCCCTCGGTCGAGGTGGGCTTGATGACAGAAGAGAAAACCTCTGAATTCTTAACGTAAATCAATTTGCCGTTATTGTCCATAGAGAACAAGGGCTCCTCGTTGCCCATCTTGACGACGATGTATCCCGAATCACAACCAACAGCGATTAGGTTGGACTTTTGCAAAACTCCCACACACCAAACTCTCTCCAAACCATAATTCACAGACTTTTCCAATTTGAATGTGTTGGAGTTCCAGAATCTGACAGTTCCGTCCTCTGAACCAGAGACAATCAAAGGCAATTCAGGGTGAAATATGGCAAAAGAAACGTTGGCCAAGTGACCTTCCAATACGGCAACACACGACTTGGTTTGGTAGTCCCAAACCTTGACCGTCTTGTCGTCGGAGGCTGTGATGAGGTATGGCTTGTCAGCCTGAGGGTAGTAGTCGACGTAGTTGACACCCTTTTCGTCGTGAGCAACCAATGTGAAGTTAGGGGTTGAAGAGCCCAAAGACCAGACCTTCACCGTTCTGTCCAAACAAGCGGATGCAAAAGTGTTGGGATCTTTTGGATTGAAGTTGACGCTCATAATGTAGTGCTGGTGGCCCTCAAAGGTCCGTTCCAAACGCCAATTGTTCTCCCAATTCCACAACTTAACGGTCAAGTCATCCGAGGAAGTCAAGATATATGGCAAGGTTTGATGAACAGCAATGCTTCTGATGTAGTCTGGGTGGGCCTCGAACTGGGTGATCTTCTCACCAGTGTTGTAGTTGTAAACACGCACATGGAAGTCGTCAGAGCCCACAACAATCCATGCCTTTCTAGCGATAAACTTACCGGCTCTTACAGGCAAATCGGTGACTTGTATCAGCTTGATAAGCGTGTTGGTAACGTAAGACCAAATCTCGATCTTACCATTGTACAACGTGGTAAGGATCCATGGCTCGGTTGGGTGAAAATCAATACCCTTCACTCTTTCCGAGCGAGTCGAGAATTGCTTGGTCACTTCCAACTTCATTGTCTTCGATTATAGGAAATATGTTGGCTGTGAGATCGGCGATAGTTGGTGTTTGGAATTTTGAACACGATCCACTATAACCTGTTCGCGCACGACCTTGGAAAGCTTCACCGTGTTCGTAATTTTCAAAAATCTTAACTTTAATAGAGGTAATCGTGTCGAATTGCCTACATTTGCTCTATGGTATTCTGAATTAAATGCATTGAATGTTGATGTGCTATGCAACCCCGATGGTGACGGCTGCGAATCTTGACACTATTATAAGTACGAAACCTATTGAGTGTGATTTAGTAAACCGCTAAAACCTTACCACGATTTTCTCTCTTTTCGTTCTCGAGAGCTAGAACGTAAGTCATCTTATTCTGCCACTTTTGGTGAAAAATCTTGTTGGAAAATTTTTCTTCCATCAAACCGCTGCCAGTAGTCCTCATGGAGATCAACTCGTCCAGGCCGACCGCCTTCTCGATAAAGAGTCTGGCGAGAACTTCTTCAAGAGTTGGGTACCTTGCTTCGATTTCCTCGCCGTCAACGCCGGAACGATTGAAAACAAGCTCACCGTCCACCTCAACACCTTGGAAATCAGGGTCTTCCTGACTTTTAAAGAAGAATGCCAAGTCATTTTTCCACGTCGTCGATGGAATCCACTGGGAATCATCAGAAATCAGCTTTTGCGAGCAAATGTCAAGAAGAGGGCCCGCCGACGCATGGACGATAGGAATGACACCAGAGCTCACGTACTCGACAACACCAATACCAAAATGCTCGTTCCACATGGCATTGAGGCCAAACTTGCATTTCTTCAATTCTTCCTTGACTTCGGCATATGAGCAGTCAACGATGAACTCGACGTATTCGGATAATTCGAGCTCCTCTGTCTGGGCTCGAAGACTCTCGAGAGTACCAGAATCTTCAGAAGTTCTGCACGATCCCAAGAAGACAACCTTCGGAATATCACTGATTGCGAGCTTCTCGTCTCTGGCTCTCTTCAAGAATCGGCTGAATTCTAGAAGAATCAAGGAATGGCGCTTCTCTGGTCTGAACTGTGCTATGTACAAAAGCTTCTCCTCTTTTGGTGCCGTGAGCGGCACTTGACCCACAAGATATTCGGTGGAGCAGGGTGGATAAAGTAAGTCAATAGACTTAGTTGCAGTCTGGTTGAAGGTCCAAATATTGGTGATATGATTAAAGGTCCAGGATCCATTAGTGAAGGTGACATCAACACATGTGCCCAAGTAGACGTAGAAGTAGTAAAGCGCACTCCAGTAGACGAACTTGGCCAATGCCTTCAAGTCGCCCAAAGACGGTCTAAATTGGCCCAAGTCCGCGAGGCTCTTGAATTTAAGCTTGTTGAACATGTCCAGCTGAAGAATTGGATAATGAACATAGGCAACAATTGGGATTTTGAGAATGACGCTGATGGGAAAATAGCTGCCGGGCAACCCCATTGGGTCGATCCAGATGTCCGGAGTCAATTCGTAAATGGCTTCGAGAGCCAAAAGCATAGAGCCCAAAAGCTGGCCAAGCAAGGTGAAGTGTTTCCACGAGTCCGAGTCAATCCACTTGCTGAACCTGCGCAAGTATATGAAAACAACTCTCTTGGAATCCATGTCTTTGACATCAAACTTCAGCTTAGCCTTGAGCAAGATTTCCTCTGGCAGAGCCTCGACGTTTGTGGTGTAGACCACAGCAATGTTTTCTGCGTTTTGCAGCAATGTAGCATACACAGCTTCCCACAAGACCTTTTCGCCTCCACCACCATTGTTGGCATATGGGTGGAAAAAGCCATGAAGTATACTTCTGCGCAGATCACCACTCAGCCTGTGCTTCATAACAGTAAGAAATTCATCCTTGTTTGCGATGTCAACGGGCAGAAACAGGATCTTGTTGTCCTTATAATTCGTGTAGTACCGAGTATCAAAGCTGGCACCGACTAAGCGTTTCCTGAAGCTCGATCGCTTTGCTCCCACCTTTAAGTACACTGGCTTGGGGTGTTCAATATGCTTCTTGATCTTATCCTGCCAATGGGTAGGAGGAACAAAGAAGAAGTGGGGCAACGCTCCCTTGGCGGTCTGATAGGCGAAAAAGACCGCGAAGATAAGACTGACTAAAATCAACATGCCTATGGAGCACTTTTGGTTGACACTTTGGTGAAATAGTGGGTAGGTAGTCACGTGCCCCGGATTTCGCCGAAAGAGAGTCAGGTTTAGAGCCAGGCCAAGGAGGGGAGGTGTACTAGGATTCGGTTCTTTATCCGAGAGGGTCAGGTTTTAGGCTTTCTTTGGATTTTTTCAATTGTAGCGT